>CAUYUJ010014477.1:160922-163422 GCA_963575745.1 Prorocentrum cordatum
CTCCTCCTCCTCCTCCTCCTCCTCCTCCTCCTCCTCCTCCTGCTCCGCCTCCCCCTCGCGATGTCGCGGGCGTTGGTTCCTGAATCCGCGAGGATTGTTCAACCCGTGAACGATCGCGGCTCTCCGATAGCGTTGATCGCTCTGTGTCAGCCGATTCTGGGTCACTGGCGGCGTTTAATCGTAACGCCCGCACTGGGGCCACCGCCGCATGACCCCGGCGCAGACCTACTGTGTGCTTGAGCAATCGGTTCCGACATGGCCCAGCGAGAATCCGTGCGCTTGCAGAGGCAGGGAAAAGAGTGAGAGAGAGAGATTCCCGAACCTCCCACGGCCCGTACTTGTGGCGATTGTTTTTGTTACCACGGACCCCTGAACGCTCGAACCCCTTCCCCAAAACATGCTGTACGATTCGGAGCCGTTTCTTGACGGCCCTCGGGCCTCGAAGCGGCCTCAAGCATGCCGGAACCTGCGAGACGCCTGCGGAGCGATCTGGCCGAGACGCCTGTGGAGGAGGTTCGCTTCAGACGTGCAGAACTCTGAGAGATCTGCAGGTCGACCGGGGCTGGCCCAGAGGGCCACCTGCGAGCCCTAGCGCCCTCCCCCCCACCCCCCCGATTTTCTGCGTGGGAGGGCGGGGTTCACTTCGCTCGAGAGCTCCCGAACGAAGTGAAGCCCACCTCCCCCTCCCCCTCAGAAATCGTGGGGGGAGTGCGGGCGCGGTCGCAAGACACCCTCGCAAGGAACCCAACCCTAGAAACCCACGCGCGAGGTGCACCTGAGGGAAAACCCGAGCATCCTGAACGAATCAGCTTCTTTGACGGCCGCGGGCAGTCACCGCGCAGCGCGCGAACAACGACACCCAGGGTTAGAGGCCTCCTAGATGGGGTCGGAGTAGACGGGGTCGGAGGATCGCGCCGCATCGCCGATACATCGGCGATGCATCGGCGATGCATCGGCGATGCACCGGCGATGCATCGTCGACGTCGGCGATGCATCAGCGACGTCCGAGCGAAGAAACTTGGGCTCCGCATCGAGCCGCATCGGCGATGCAGCGCCGATGCATCGGCGACGCGGCGCGATCCTCCAACCCCATCTACTCCGACCCCATCTGGGAGGCCTAGAAGGGTACCCTGACGAAAATCAGACAGTTTCTTGATGCGCGCCCCCACTGCAGGGCTCGCAGGTGGCCCCCTATGGCCGCCACGCGGCGTCGTGCGGCACTGCCGCGCGGACGTCCCGAATCACCCGCCGGGGTGCCACTCGCGCGGCCTCGCCGACCGCGCACAACGCCCAAGCGCCCCATGCGCCCAGACGCTCGCCGGGGTTAAAGCGCTCCAGTACGCTCAAACGCTCCAATGCGCTCAAACGCCCAGGAGGCTTCGCCGACCTACATACAGTCGGGGCGTTGACCTAAGGAACCCTAAAATAAGGAACGAGGCCCCTTTTTTCCAAGTGTTAACATTCGATTTCCTGTGGAAAACCAAAGGGAAGCCTGAGGCAAGCTGTGAAGCAATCAAGGAACACGGAGCCCCTCCCCAACGAAAAAGGTTCCTTCTTCAGGGCCCCGACTGTACGCTCAAGCGCTCGCCAGGGCTTCGCTTCGCCCAAATGCGCCTAACCGCTCCGATACGTTGTCTGCCGCTTGCGCTGTGTCTGGCGGTGGCACTGGAGAACTAAGAGATCCGGGGGGAGAGAGAGAGAGAGAGAGAGGGATAATTTGAATAAGTGGCACGCGTGCCCTGGCTCTTGCACCAAGGAGCTGCAGGAGACAGGAGGCTTTCGCCTCCTTCCTCCAGGAGTTTACTTTTGTGGCCGTGGGGGGGAGGACGAACAACGAACGAACGAACGACGACGACGAACGAAAATAAAGAGGTCCGCGCTCTAGAGCACAGCTGTGCAAGAGAATATACGTCTTTCTCCAGCCTTGCCTGCCTCAAATGCCGTCGTCTCCCCGTCTTCCTCGCCCTTTCTCTAGGAGGCCTGGCGAGGAGAGGGAGGGCCGGGAAGTCAAGGGACGGGACCGTCCTTGGGGCTCATCGTGCGGTGGATTGTTCTGAGGCTGACGATCGGGCCAGGCCTATCAGCGATCGGAATCGGGCCGCTCAGCCATCGATCGGTGATCGGAGGATCCATCACCGTGATCAGGAGAGTGCACGCGGCAGAGGCCAGGAAACGTGGAGTGCTGACCAGCCTGAGCGGCCTTCCCAATCGAATCGCGCGGGGATCTTGCCGCTCCGCAGACAATCAGACATCCCTGAGCTCGCAATTGCCCCCTTCCCCTGATGCTCCCTGTTTCTCTACCCAACATCCGGTGTCGTGACTTGTTCACGGCTCACTGTCGGGGCCTCTGGACTCCTCTCCTGGAGCATGTTTGAAACGTGGGCAGTCCCCTGTTGTAGCCCCAAAGGCCAGAAACAACGAACCTCTGGAGATCAAAGACCAGAAACAGAAAGAGGGGCGGGCAGGCGGGGGTGGGAAAAAACAAAGGAACAAAAAACTG
>CAUYUJ010014477.1:168422-175922 GCA_963575745.1 Prorocentrum cordatum
GGCCGGGCGTCCGACCGCAGCTGGGGGTTCGGCGTTTCAATTGCTCGCGACCGCAAAGTCGAGGCCGCCGGCGCTTGGTTTAGGTCAGGCATGTCCTCCTGCAGCCGGATTTTGGAAGAAAACAAAAATGCCCCCCAAAAAAATCAAAAAAAGTCGGAATGGCAAGGAAATGTATCACCTGACGATTCTTGAACTATTCTGGCATATTCCTTATGTAGGGGGCCATGCCCGACTTAACCCTGGGACTGGTTTTTAAGCCCGCGATCCTTTTTTGACGGTCCGCGGGCCTTAGATGGAACGCAGGGTGAGTTGTTCGTTCCCGTTTTCAACTGTCCGTTTTGAATTATGGGCCAACCAAACAAACACAAACAATGGCAACCCAAAACAAACAAAAACGGAAAAACAAAACGGAACCAAACCGAAAACGGCGCGAACGTGAATCCCAACACCGTAACACATGTTAGCCAAAGCAGGACACCGAACAGTACGTTGGCATCAAAATGTTGCGGAACATGGTTGCACAATCTAAATGGTACCGTGCATGTGGTGAAACTTACGCGTGCAAGATATGTGGCATAATCCATGTGGTGCGATCTATCTGGCGCGACCCATGTTATGCGATACCAATTGTGCAGCAGACGTGCTGCCATCTACGTGGCGCAATGTACGCGGTGCAATTCACCCTGCCGGATTTGAAGTTGTCAACTCCAGTGGTCACGCAAACACCACACCGACCCACCCGCAACTTGGTTTACAAAACGCATGCAACGGCGATTGCGATGAGTGCTCGGCGCTGGCTGGTGCATTTCTGCGGCCGCGCAAACCCGCGCATGCTCGCGCGCGCAGCAACCAGCTAGTGCGGCGCGACCGACGCGGCCGCGGAGGCGCTGACCGCTGGGCGTTTGCAGCGGGCACTTCAGTGCGAGTCGGTGACGTGGGCGCGTGCGGCAGTATGGCGACGCCGACAGCGGTAGACACGTTGATGACAGTAGCGATGATGGTGACGATGGTGGCGATGACGACGGCAACGTCAATGACGGCGCCGATGTTGATCACGCCTGCCGACGACAATGACGATGTCCTCACGTCGGTGGAGATGTTGGAAGGAGTTCGGGATGCGCGCGCGGCCGACGCGCCCGCGTGGTATTATTTGACACGGATCGTGCCCCCCCATGACGCGAACAAAGGCGTTCGGATGAGTTCGGCATGCGGCGTGAGACGCGCGTTCGGCAGGATGTGATGATCATGGTATATTTATATATTCTTTTATGTTATCACAGGATGTCCGAAGAATTCGCCAAAGCGCACGCGCAAGCATTTTGTGAAAACTGGAGTTGCGAAACCGTGCGGTTTGCAGATTATTCCGAACACTCGTTTTCGACATAATTTCAGGTCGGGCATGTCCCCCTACAGGCGGATTGCGCACGCAAGAAAAACAGCACATACTCCAAATATCCGCAACAAATGCTCGAATAATCGTCCCAAAGCAATGTTTGCATTATTTTTGAATGGTCCTCCTGTAGAAGGGCACGCCCGACTTGAAATACTTCGACTTTTTGGATCGGCGTTGGGCCCTCCCCCCTCCTCGGCGCGCGGAGCGCGAGCCGCGCCGCCAGAGGGGCCCAAACGCCGATCCAAGAGATCCGCGCGGACCTCCGAAACTTGTGTTTGTTCGAAGGACGCCCCCGGGGAAAACCCCAAAAAAGAAAAAACGAGCACCGAGAAAAAGAAACGTCCCAGAAGATCCCCAGAATATCCCCATGCACTAACAACGACTTGGTTTTCGGGCCATGCCTCGTCTCTCCAGCGGCCGTCCCGGACGATCGGGGCACCCCCGGAACGCCCTCGGCGAGGCGCAGTTGCTGGCACGGTGGATCGCCGCCGCGAACCGACGAAAACGTCCGAGAGCCTCGAACCTCGAAGCGCCGTCCCCCCCTGAGCTCATCCCCCCGTGGCCATGACGACCCCCTCGTGACGCCCCTAGGAAAAGCCAGGATCGCATCGATAGGTTGGATCGGCGGTCGACATGAATCGGAGGCGCGGGAGTCGGCACACGAATCGGGGATGTCAAATCGGCGGGAAAATCAGCAGGCTGGCTCGGCCTCCGCTGAGGCACCGACACCCCAATCGGAATCCGGAACCGAATCGGAGCCGGAATCTTTCAAAATCGAATTTCGGAATCCGAAGCCAAACCCGTCAACGTCGAATTCGAACCCATCGAAGCAGGGGATGGGGCCGCGGGCACAAGGGCGCCCCTGATTTCCCGCTTCGCGTCGGGCGAAGCGCGATGGACTTCGCGCTCTCGCGCCGCCCCCCAGGGGAGGAGGAGGAAGGGGAGGAGGAGGAAGACCGCCGCAGGTACTACCTAATGTTGGTTCAACGTACCAGGAGGAGGATGTTGAGGAGGGGGTTGAGGAGGGGGAGGAGGAGGGGGAGGAGGAGGAGGAGGAGGAGGGGGAGGAGGAAAAACGCCACAGGCAAAAGAGGAGGAGGAAGATCGAGGAGGCTGGATGACTGGATGACTAAATCGATCGGGTTGCCCCGTGCGCTCGGCCCAACGGCCGCATGGCCGACGCCTGGGCGGGGCTTTCGACCAGCCGCCCACCCAGCGCCAGCCGAGGCCCCAAGAGGCCAACCGAAAAACGGGGGCCGACGCCCCGCCGCAGACGGAAGCCCACGAGGCCCCCCCCCTCAAGAGGCCTAGGTGGACGACCCGAGGGAGAGCGCCCCGCCCGCGCCCCCGTCACTCCTGAAAGTATAGCCCGTCCTGCATGCCCATCGCGACGACCGGCCCGACGACGGGAACCTGACCGCCTGCCGCCAACACCACGAAAATGCCAAGGAAGCCAGGCTCCACCAGCCAGCGACAGCGCACGCGTCGACGCCGAGGCCTTTGAACTCGGCCTGCTCCTGCAGCCAGGACGTGAAGGCGGCACGATTCCCACCCTTGTCCACCACCATCCTGCAGCGCTCGCCGAACGCGTGCTCCATCAGGCTCTTGATGTCGTCCCCGTCAAAAGGCCACGGCCTTCTCCTCTGAGATGCCGTCGGCGCCCTCGAACTTCTCCTTGAACTTGACCTTCTTCTTGCCGGCGTGGCCGTCGGACTCGCTGAACTCCATCGGGCTCTTGCTGTCGACCCCGTCAAAGGCCAGGGCCTTTTCCGCTGAGATGCCGTCGACGCCCCCCCCCCCCGAACTTATCCTTGGACTTGGCCTTCTTCTTGCCGCCGTGGCCGTCGGACTAGATGATCTCCTCGATCTCATTCGACTCCAGGCGCCACTCGGCGTACCTCTCATCGCGCACCTTCTGGGCCCCGTGGAAGGCCTGCAGGTTGAGCGCGCGAACGAACTCAATGCCCGTGGCCGAGGGTGCAACTTGCACTCCGAAGTGCCACTTGGCCCAGTCGTCCTCCTCCTGGTACTCGTCCTCGATGCTGCCTTCGCTGAAGATGTCGAAGCCGACCACTTTCAGTCGACCACCAGCGCCGTTGACCCCGAACGACTCCTCCTGCGCCGGCTGCGATACGTTTCCTTCTTGTCTTTCAGCTGCTTGCTGCCCATGGGGTTGGCACCCGCCCGCTCCGACGGCATATCGTCCCTTCTCCACGAGCTGCTTGACCTGGCTGCCCTGCGCCGCCGAACGACTCCGAGTGCGCAGATGCGCCGCTGACGGTGCTGCGCGGTGGCGTTCCCAATGGCGGAGGCGCGGGCCCCAGCAGCCAGGCGGCGGAGACCGCGGGCCTGCCATGATGGACATGGCCGCCCAGTCCGCCACCACCCCCTCCGCAATCGCCAACAGTGGCGCCCGAGAAGGCCGGGGCGTTGCCACTGTCAGCCTTAGCGCAAGCCGCGCCATGGCCGCGGTCACAACTGCCGTCACCGCCGCCGACACTTGGGCAGGGACCGACCGTCCCGGTATTCCTATAGTCCTACCACGAAATGTTCTTAGAACCCAAAAATGTTCGAAAAACAAAAACAATGTTCTTAGAACGCAAGCCCGATGTGACAAAACAAGACAGTCCCAACCAGAAATGTTCTAAGAACATTTCGTGGGAACCACAAGAGGTTCTTAGAACATTGTTTGCCGGTTAAAATCACATTCCCAAGTACGCAAAAAGGAGTCACCAAAAGTAGTCGACAAATCGTCCCCGGCCCAGTTAAAATGAGATTCCCAAATGCGCAAAAAGGAGCCGCCAAAAGTAGTCGACGAATCGTCTCCGGCCCGGTTGAAAAAGAAGATTCCCCAATACGCAGAAAGGAGTCACCAAAAGTAGTCAACGAATCGTCCCCGGCCCGGTTCAAATAAGATTCCCAAATACGCAAAAAAAAATTCTTCCAAAAGCAGTCGACACATCGTCCCCGGCCAGGTCAAAAGAAGATTCCCAACTACGCAAAAAAGGAGTCACCAAAAGCAGTCGACACATCGTCCCCGGCCCGGTTAAAAATAAGATCCCCATATACGCAAAAAGGAGCCACCAAAAGTAGTCGACAAATCGTCCAGGGCCCGGTTCTGTCATGTTCTGTCATTTGTTGTCATTTTCTATCAATTCAGACTAGGCTTAAAAAGATAAAATACTATTCCCAAATACGCAAAAAGGAGTCATACAAAGTAGTCGACAATCGTCGTCAAAGATTCCCAGAGAAGATTTCAAAAGACGATTAAAATCAGATTCCAAAAAGGAGTCATCAAAAGTATAGTCGACAAATTTTGAGCCCTCCTGCTGCAGGGAAACCTGCCCGACCTGACGCCACCGACGAGGCGCGTGGCGTGCCCCGGCACCGAGGCGGGCGGCGGGCCGTCGGGCCCACTCTCACCGATGCCAAGGAAGCGCCGGGGGCGTCTGAAAGCCCCCCTCCTCCTCCTCCTCCCCCTCCCCCTCCTCCTCCTTCCCCTCCTCCTCCTCCTCCTCCTCCTCCTCCTCCTCCTGTCCTCCTCCTCCTCCTCCTCCTCCTCCTCCTCCTCCTCTTCCTCCTCATGTCCTCCCTCCTCCTGTCCTCCTCCTCCTCCTCCTCCTCCTCCTCCTGTCCTCCTCCCTCCCTCCTCCTCCTTCTCCTCCTCCTCATCCACTCCTCTCCTGTCCTCCTCCTCCTCCTCCTCCCTCCTCCATCTCTCCTCCTCCCCCTCCTCCCCCTCCTCCTCTGAATGCCCTCCTCCTCCTCCTCCTCCTCCTCCTCCTGTCCTCCGCGACCGCCGTCCCCCCCTCTTCCCCTTCTTGCACGCCGGCCAATTCGCGTAGTTGTCGCCCCCGGATCGCCGCCCGCTGGAGCAGCTCTTCTGCCTCGCCGCCGACGCGTAAAAAAGAGCGTTGTCGTCCAGTCCATTTTCAACGTGTCGGTGTTCGGCCAACCAAAGACGGAAAAAGCGGCAGCCCAAAACAAGACAGAACTGCAATACGGAACAGAACCGCCAGCTGCGCGAACGAGCGTCCCAGACTGGATAAATACGGATCGCAAACCGAACACGCGCGTCGATCTTGGAGACTGGACATAAAAACGCCCCCAACGTTTTGACCATCACCTGAGGTGCCCCTGCGGCACCCTTTGCCTCCAGGGCGTACCTTGTCAGGTGGGAAGATGCTTCGTCGCGGTCGCCCGGCTGATCAGTGGGCAGCCTACTGCAGCTTCAGGTCATGGGTCCTTGTAACACGGTATCGTCGTCGTCGTCGCCGTATCGTCTCCTCCTTCTTGCCAGCATCCGCCGCCCTGCCTCCCTTTCACTCCTCCTGCCACCGGACGCCACATGTTCCACCCCTCTACCCTGCCTCCTCTCTCTCTTTCTCCTCCGCTTCCTCCGCTTCCTCCGCCTCCTCCTCCTCCTCCTCCTCCTCCTCCTCCTCCCTACCCTCCTCCTCTTCTTTCTCCTCCTCCTCCTCCTCCTCCTCTTTCCTCCTCCTTCTCCTCCCCCCCCCCTCCTCCTCCTCCTCCTTCCTCCTCCTTCCTCCCTCCTCCTCTCCCTCCTCCTCCTCCTCCTCCTCCTCCTCCTCCTCCTCCTCCTCCTCCTCCCCTCCTCCTCCCTCCTCCTCCTCCTCCTCCTCCTCCTCCTCCTCCTCCTCCTCCTCCTCCTCCTCCTCGCTCCTCCTCCTCGCTCACGGCGGCGGCGCCCGGGGGGCGGCATCGCCTGGATGGGCGTGGGCCGCTCGAACCCGCGCTGCCGCAGCACCGCCATGGCCCAGTCGGGGAAGGGGGCCTCCTCGAGGCACTCCACCTCTCGGGGAGGGCTGTGCTGCAGGGGCGGCATCCTCCTCCCTCCTCCTCCTCCCTTCTCCTCCTCCTCCTCCTCCTCCTCGAGAGAGAGAGGTCTCGATGAGGAGGGAGGTGGAGGCCTCGAGGCAACCGCGCCGCATCCGTGTCGAATCCATATCGGCCTCGCCGGATCCGTGTCGAATCTGCGTCGGATCCTCGTCGAGTCCGCGCCAAATCCGCGCCGAGTCCGCCTCGGGCCCGCGTCGGGCACAGTACAAGACACCAACATTTTGGGGCAGGTGAGGCCACCCGACGCTGCAACGTGAGGGAAGGGGCGTGAGCGAAGCTCGAGCTAAAGCGCGTTTTCCGTCTTCGTCTGCTCTCGGTGTCACTCGTTCTGTCGCTGTTGCGCCTTCGTTCGCGCCCTGGCCCTCCCATCCAGGCGTCGTAGATAGAAAGCTGAGGGGAAGTGATTTTTGGGGGGAGCTCAGGAGGTGGAGGGGGGACATCGGCTCGGCGATGCAGCGACGATCGATCGGCGACAGGCTCTCGAGGGCAACATCACACGTTCCTAAGCTGGGTGGGGCACCCAGGTGCCGACTGGCTATGAATGGGCCAGCGGGGAAACTATGTGTCACTCCCTGGGCCAACCACCCCCCTGTCGGAGCCTGGACGTGCGGCGCTGCCCCGTTTCGGAAGTTCCTCGGCTGATGCTTCTTCATTGCCGTGGCCTGCCAACGGTGCCGGGCGTCAAGGGCGAACGTCTATGGAACACGAGCGGGCCCCAGGACTGTACGCCACCACCGCCTCCACGGCCCCTTCCTCCTCCGCCCTCCTCCTCCCCTCCTCCCTCCCGGGAGCGGGAGGAGGGGCGGGGAGGTGGTGGTGGTGTGCACGTCTGGGCCCCGCAATCTTCTGGCCCCGCCCGAGGGGACGTGCTGCGCCCCACGGCGCGTGCACGCGTGCACCGCCCCTGGGCAGGCGCCGAGGCGCCTGGCCAGAGCCATGCGTACACTGTTTGCGTCGGTGGCTATGGAAAGGGGCCCAGGGACACACAAAAAAAAATAGGCACAACTAACAGGATTCCCCATGCTTTCACATATATTTATATATATATATATGTGTACGTATATGTATGTATGTATGTATCTGTATGTGTATATATATATATATATATATATATACATATGTGTATATGTCCTGGATCTCCGTCTCCCCCCGCCCACTTTCCATATTCCTGGGAGTCGACGATTCATTGTGTCTGTGTGTTTCTTTCGCTCCTGAGGCGCTGGCGATGGGATGCTTGAACAGGGATG
>CAUYUJ010014477.1:180815-183315 GCA_963575745.1 Prorocentrum cordatum
GGCGGGCCCAGGCGCCTTCGTAAAGGTTAAGACGCAACTACTGGGAGGTCTTCGTCGGAAGGACTCAAGAGGATTAACCGATTTCGGGGGCTGTTACACCGGGGTGGGCCTCGGATTAAGCGGGATTAAGCGGGATTGCGCAGGATGAAACGGGATTGAGCCGGATTTCGGACCAGGGCAACATCAGAATTTCACCTCCCAGGACTTGTAGCCGAAGAAAGGCACTTCTGGCCATCGCTCGGACGTCCATTCCCTGTGTTTTTTTTCCGGTTTCGTGCGTGGTTTTTTCGCCGGATGGTCAAGGATGCTCCTCGATGGTCCTCGCCGAGGAACAAAACGCACACGTCCGAGCGATGCCAAGCACTTGGATGAGGAGATGGAGGAGGACGAGGCGCCGTCCCCGCCACCGGCTTCGGGACTTGGGCCTCCACGTTCAGCACGTGGATGCCGAGTCTGAGTCGGATCAGCTCGCACTCCTGCGACACGGCGGGCGCCCACGCGCGCTCTCCCCGGGCCTCGCGGAAGGCGCGTCGCACGCTCGCTGGCGTTGCTCCACTCGGCGGCGAGCGAGGGGGGGAAGCGAGAAGGAGAGTTATGTTGCATCCTCGGGGGACCTTGTCTATCCCGTCGCGGCCTTATCCGCGTCGAATCCGTGTCGAATCCATGTCGGACTCGTCGGGTCCGTGTCGAATCCGCGTCAAATCCGTGTCGAGTCCGCATCGAGCCCGTGTCGGGTACAAGAAAAGACGCAAATTTTGGGGACAGGCCAGGTCCCCCGAAGATGCAACGTAAGGAGAGGGCCTCCTCAGAAGGCGGCGGGACTTCCTAGAAGCCCTCCGGCCTTCTGAGGAGTCTATCTGTCGTCGGGGAAGGCTCAGAGAACTTCTCAGAAGGCTGGGGGACGTCCGAGCCTTCTGAGAAAGCCTTCTCACTCTCACTTTCCCCCCTCGCTCGCCGCCGATTGATGGGGGGGCACCAGCGGGGGGGGGCAGAGAGTATACTCTTCGCGCACCGTCGGGGCCCCAGGAGGCTTCTTGTGGGGCCCTTTGCTGCACGCCCTCGTTCCCCCCCGTTACCGCCCCCCTTACGGAACGCATTAAATCGGGTGCCCAGAGGCCACTTCGGGGCCCCCCGAGCTTGAAAGTTCCCCAAGAAGCCCAGGGTGAGAAGGCTGGCCCCTCGGCCCGTTGTTGCTCAAAGGGGAGGGGCGATGCATGGGGGGTGGGGAGAGCGTACACTTAGGTCGGGCCTGTCCCCCTACAGGAGGATTTTGGACGAAAAATAAAAGAATACACCAAAAATACCCGAACGATGCCCAAACATAATCAACAAATAATACCCAGACTATTTTTGTTGGAGTATCTTTGAAGATTCCCCTTGCAGAGGAACAGGCCCGACTTATGCGTACACCTTTCGTGCCCCTTTGGGACCCCAGGGTGCCCGAAAGGTGTGCATTTTTCCACCCTTACGATCCATCGCCCCCCCCCATGACTCGGGAGCGGCCAAGAGGGGGGTGTCCAAGGGGGGGGGGTGCAAATCATGACCGGCGGCATGTGCGCGGCCCAGCGGGGGGGGGGGCCAGGGACGTAATGAAAGAAGAGGCGCCATGAGATCTGGGGAAACATCATGGCCCGCGCCATGAGATCCACCCCCCCCCTGGTCATCACCCCCCTCTCTGCCGCCCCCGAATGACGCAACGCCCGACTGGGGGCAGGGGTCGAGTAAACCGACGCGAAGATCAGGACAAAATCGGATCGGGATGACTCGAAACCTCTGAGAATCGGCGGGTTTGGAGGATGTATTGGGCGCCTCGGCCGCTCCAGAGCGTTCCGGAACGCTCTGAGAGCGCTCCGGAACGCTCTGGAGCGATGTATCCCGATCCTAGCCCTGTCTTATCGAGAGCTCCGGGGGGCCGCGGCAGACCGAGCCGGCGGAGGGCCGGGGGGTGCCCGGGCACCCCACACGACGGCCGAGGTGCCCATCCCGCGCGGGGCCGGGGCCCAGCGGGGGGGGGAGCAGGGGGGGAGCGGCGAGGGGGCGGGAGGGGAAGGAGGGGGCCGGAGGATGGAGGGAAGAGGAGGAGAGGGAGGCAAGGAGGATGGAAGGAAGAGGGGGAGAGGGAGGCAAGGAGGATGGATGGAAAGGCGAGGACGGGAGAGGGAGGCAAGGAGGATGGAAGGAGGAGGGAGGCGGATGGGAGGAGGAGACGAAGGAGGATCGCAGGAGAATCGGAGGAGGATGGAGATGGAGGAGGGAGGGAAGGAGGAAGGGCGAAGGGCCGGGGGGGAGCAGGAGGACTGATGTGAAGGTGGGAGGGAAGGAGGATGAAGGGAGGAGTGGAGGAGCATGGGGGTGGAGGAGGGAGGGAAGGAGGGACGGCAGGATCATCGAGGCGGAGGATGGGGGGAGGGGGTGAAGGGGAAGCGCAGGATGACTACCTACCAGACCACCCCAACCCAACCCGAAGACCCGAATTTCGGGTTGGGGGGGGGGTATGGGC
>CAUYUJ010014477.1:188315-203315 GCA_963575745.1 Prorocentrum cordatum
GTCCGACTTACCGACCAGCCATAACTGGGGGAGCTGTGGTCCTTACCCCCCTGGAGGAACCCATCGCATCGACGATCTCTCGAAAGGGGTGTCGAAGTCGATGGGTCCCCCAGGGGGGTAAGGACCACAGCTCCCCCAATTGTGGCTGGCCTGACTTAGCCGTATCCGTACCTGCTCCTCCTCTGGTCCTGGACCGTCCTCGTCCTCCAAGGCCGCAAGGGAGAACCCAGGCCTCCCGTCTCCTGTGGCAACTCATGGGAGCCTCCCGTGTCACGGCTGCTGGCCCTTGCAGATCGAAGACCCACCGACGCTGGTCGACGCTACTCGACGCTACGTCGGCGTCTTCTCATCGAGTACAATACGCTAGAGCACGCCTGTGCATTCCAGATACTCTGGGTTTCTCAATCAGGGTGAGGGGGTACCCCTCCGACGGGGGTCAAGCTCGCCTCGTCGTCGCGCCGCGACGGGTGTCGGAGCGCCTTTGGCGCGCGGTGGCTGCCCGCGACGGGGGTCGATGTGGGACTGTAGGCGGGGGTGACGCTTAAGAAACTCGGGGTACGGAGCTCCGAACACATACTGCGCTCCCATGAACTGCTACCGAACCCGTCCTTCCGCACGGGCACGACCTCCTCCCCGTTCCACTCGATCTTCTCCATCAGCTCGCCGCCGACGCCGGACCGCAGGTCCCGCGTCGTGCCCTTGTCCCCGCCTCTGCCTCTCGCGGCGGCTGCGGAAGCATCTTCCTGGCCATTCCCTCCCCCTCCTCTCCACTTCGCCCGCTCTCGTCGTCCTCCTCCCTTTCCCCTCCCGCTCCTCTCTTGTTTCCTGCTTCGTAGTCATGATGCGCACCGTTGTTCTGCTTCACAGTCGAGCGGGTGTACTTGAGACTTCCACGAAGAGCTGCCAATCGTGCATTCTGCCCGCGCGTCCTTCCGGATGCTCGGCTCAGCCAGCCAGTCCCCTCCCTTCCCTGATGCCTCAGACCTCCGACGTGCTCAGACATTAACTATAATTACCCCACGTTTGCGACAAGCGAAGCTCCAGTGGGGGCCTCGGCCAGTGCCGTTGCGAAAAGCTCTTCATCCATCGGGCTCTGGCCTGTGGGAAGCCTGTGCCCGTGGCACACGGGTGAGGTGTAGATCCGCGCAGCGGGTGCATCCTCGTGCCCTTCCTGCCCCCCCCGTCCTCCTCATTCCCTTCCTGCCCCGGAGGAAGGATCCAGGATCTAGGAAAGGATTCAGGGCTGTTGGAGGTCCGGGGGGCCGCAGGGCTTCTGGGCGACCCTCTCCCCATTCCTGCCTCCTGCTGGCTCCTCCTCCCCTTCTCCTCCTCCTGCCTCCGTGTGATTGCTCCTCCTCCTCCCCCTCCTCCACCTCCTCCTCCGCCTCAATACCCCTCACTCTTTCCTGATCCCTCCTTCCGTGCCCCCCATTCACTCCCCGATGCCCTTCCCCTCCCACCTTCCCCTTCCTCGTTATCGTCACCCTCCTCTCCGCCCCTCTCCTCCTTCGCGTTTCATGGTAAGTTCGGGTTCCAGCGATTTCTTACTCACGCCTCTAGAGTCGACGTGCAGTTCAAGCGGCACAGATCGACCCATAATTTCCGAACTCCCAAGAGCGAGGCCACCAGCTCAACGATCTCAGCATCCCCGAAACTGGAAGAAAGAGGGTGTTCAAGCCACAGAACCTTCCCCTGGAGCGTTGATACCGCGCCATTTACCATACCAGGGGCGAGATTCCTCAAGGCCTTTCATCCCCTCACGATACCATCGACTCGGACCGCGGCAGCATGGCCTGAGGCGATCGATCGCGGAGCATACCCTCACTACACGCTCAGCACTCAGCCATAACATCTCCGCTTCACCGCGACAGATCCGGCCCCGCATCCATGTCATCGGGCCTCGACGAGCCCCCATCCCCGCTGCCCGCCGAGACTCGAGCGCCTCCCCCCGGCAGGAAGCACCCTGCGAGCACAGGGGGCCAGTCCATAGGGGCACACATAGAGAAGAATAAACAAAAAACCGCAAACATAACCCAAAGAGAAGAATCATAGGGGAACGACAAGTGGCATAAACATACAAACTCGGAGCTCCGCGCGGACTTCTCGGATTGGCGCTGAACCCCCCTCCCTGGCGCGCCAGGGGCGGCGCCGGAGGCGCCGCCGGGGGGCCTCAGCGCCGATCCGAGAAGTCCGCGCGGACCTCCGAGTTTGTATGTTTATGGCAGCGTTTGTTCTCTTATAAGTCCTGGGCGGATAGCCGACGCCCAGGAACGCCGCCCTCGGCCTGGCACTCCTGGCGCTGGCGGGGGCACCCTCCCGGGTCTGGACCGCCGCGCCTCTCGCCCGGGGGCCGCCCGGGCCGCCCTCTCAGGGGGGTCCACGAGGGGGGCGTGCCAGAGGGGTGTGTGCAGATCGTGGCCCGAGGCACGTCCGCGGCCCGGGGGGGGGTCCGGGACGCATAGTCACAAAGCAGTCTTTAGCACATAGGAGGTTTTAAAACATTGGATTTGTAATACATGATTGATTTATGTATGAATTTCTGCACGATCTCATCCTTGCTTTCAATACTGAAAACCCTGCATTTTTAGGACATGATCCGCACGCGGAGCATGTACTAAAAACGGCATAGTTATGGACACAAGAAGAGGCACCCCTGAGATCTGGGGAGGCATCATGCCCCCCGCCATGATACGCACCCCCCTCCTTGCCGCCCCCGAGGCCAAAAGGTTCTGGCAGGCCCAGGACGGCCCCTCGACCCGCGAGGGGGAGATCTCGAGGATGATCTCTGCGGAGTCCTCGAGGCCTCCAGCCCAGCCGTAGGAGACCCCCGCCCGCAGGGAGATCGGCGATAAACAGCAACCATCCAACGGTGGCCTCGCCATCGCTCGGACGTCCATTCCCCGTGAATTTTCGATTTCGTGCTTGTACTGTTTCGCAACATGATCCCAGATGCTCTTCAATGGTCCTCGCCGAGAACACATGCACACGTCCGAACGATGCCAAGTGACGAGCCAAATTCGCTACGACACCCCCTCTCCCTGGGTCGTGCGACAACTGCGCGACGAGAGAGCTGCCGCGAGAGCTGGCCCGAAAGCTGCCCCGACTCGGCCTCGAGCTGGTGGACTGAAGAAGGGCGCTCCGCTGGGGCCCAGATCATCTCCCATGATCGGGGAGACGTAAGACCCGGGTACGGGGGACTCGGAAATCCCCGACGAGGTCGTCAAAAAAATGACGAGGCCGAGCCTGCATTTTGACGAGGCCTCCCGCTGCAGACATCCCGCGAAACTCCTCCTCGTCAAAATCCGAGGCGCGGTCGTCAAAAAACGATGGCGAACCCGAGTCCCGGCAAACCCGGGTCTTACGCTCCCCCGACATGAGCGGGTGCCCGGGGTGCAGCTGATCGGATCGGGTCGGCGTCGGCCGCCGCTGCGGGGCGACCCCCAGCGAAGACAGCTGCTAGAGAGAGCCGTCGCCGCGGCCCCGATCTGGACGGGCACCGCCGCGAGCTGACTTAGGTCGGCCACGTCCTCCGGCAGGCGGATTGGGGGGCGAAAAATGGAAAATACTCCAAAAACCTTGCACAACAGCCAAGGATCCTCGAAAAAGCGTCCCCAGACTGTTTTAGAAAAATATGTTTGAATATTCTTCCTGTCTCAATGCTGAGTATTGCCCGCGCCCTGGTGGAGGCCGGTGATCTGCTCCCGCGTCGTGCCCAGCGATCTCGCCGAAGGCCTCCAGCGGCTCGCTCGTGCGACGCATGTGCGTCGCCCCGTGCTGGCACTGCTGCAGCCCCTCCTCCCCTGGACTTCCGCTGGCGAACTACTTCGAAGTGACGGGCTCCGTCGAAGGGTTGGCGACGTTCTGCATGCTTCAGCGTGGCCGAGAGACGAAGCCTTCTGAAAGAGCGCCAAGCTGCCATGGCAACGAGGACATGGCTCGCAGCCCATTTTCTCGCGGAGAGAGCCGCTGCACCTTCGACGAACCCACCATACTATGTTGCTGCATGACCTCGGTCGTTCTATCGGACGACCCTGCGGCTCGACGCGCAACCGCTGCTGTCGACCCCTGGGTGGCCCTGTCCATTAATAGGAAAATGCGGAACCAAACCGAACGGGCCGAAGCGAACCGGCGACAGCAACGCCGCCAGAGCGAAGATCGGGCCCGGATCCGTAGAACAGACGTACAAACACCCAAGCGCAAGCGCCGATTGGGGAACAGCCTTGCCGCGGTGAAGTGCTGGCATTCCATTCCGGATGCGGCGGGTAAAGGGGGGGTCATGGTTATTTCCGTGGTGTTAGACATCACTTCGTTTCGGGCGCTCTCAAGGGACATCTTATTCACACCTGCACTCCGCACGTCAGCTCAATCCTGCACACACCGCAGGCGGCGCGCTCCGAGAGCGTTCGAGAGGCTCTGGAACGGTCTGTCCTGATCCTGGCGCCCTCCTCCTCCCTTCCCCAAAGGCCTTGCGTGTCGTCCCTGTACGACTTCAGCGGCACCGCGACCGCCTGGCGGGGAGGTGCGGCGGGTGGGGGGGCGGAACAACAAACGCGCGGCGCACGCGTTTGTTTTTTGTTGCTTTTTGTTGAACGTGTGTGTGTGTGTGTATGTGTGTATGTTGTGTGTGTGCGTGTGCGTGTGCGTGTGCGTGTGCGTGTGCGTGTGCGTGCGTGTGCGTGTGCGTGTGTGTGTGTGTGTGTGTGCGTGTGTGTGCGTGTGCGTGTGTGTGTGCGTGTGCGTGTGCGTGTGCGTGTGCGTGTGCGTGTGTGTGTGTGTGTGCGTGTGCGTGTGTGTGTGTGTGTGTGTGTGTGTGCGTGTGTGTGTGTGTATGCGCGTGTGTGTGTGGGGGGGGTCATCGCAGCCGTGCTCGGCTTGCATGGGCGGCACAAGGGGCACACGAGTACCTCAGCCAACCCGCAGAAGGAGCATGCGCGGGCAGCCCCGGAGAGCAGCCCACCCTCGCGCTGCGGGCTGGCTGCACGCGCCCCTCGTGGAGGCGCACGCCCGAACCGAACACACATAGAGAAGAAGACACAAAAAGCACACAAGCATAACCCAAAGAGAAGAAGAATAGGGGAACAGAAAATGACATAAACATACAAACTCGGCGGTCCGCGCGGACTTCTCGGATCGGCGCTGGACCCCCCCTCCCTGGCGCGCGGAGCGCGCCAGGGGCGGCGCCGGAGGCGCCGCCGGGGGGCCCCAGCGCCGATCCGAGCAATCCGCGCGGACCTCCGAGTTTTTATGTGTATGTCACGTTCTGTTCCACTGAAGAAGAAGAAGATAGAGAGAAGAAGATAGAGAGGCGCACGCCCGAGCCGAACACACAGAGAGGAGAAGAAACAGAAAGCCACAAACATAACCCAAAGAGAAGAAGAAGAAGAAGAAGAAGATCGAGAGAAGAAGATAGAGAGAAGAAACAAAAACCCAGATCCGCGCAGAAGAAGAAGGTAGAGACAGAAAAATAAGGAGAAGAAAACAAAACCAGAGAAGAAAAGACGAAGATAGAGACAGAAACTTCTGGTCCGCGCGGATTTCTCGCATCTGCGCCAGACGCCCCTCCACGGCGCGCCGGAGCGCGCCGGGGGCGGCGCCGGAGGCGCCGCCAGGGGGGCCCCGGCGCGGAGCCGAGAACTCCGCGCGGAGCGCCGAGAGTTTGAGCTCAGGCCTTTGTTTGTCTTCTTCGATCGGGGAAACGCGAGACTCGAGTAATTTGGGCGTGGCTTCATGGGGGGGTCACAACTGGGGGGGTCAGAGAAGGTCCCCTTTCGTGCCCCTTTCGGGCCCCTCCAGAGCCCCATGGGGGCTCGTTTAGGTACCGTTCGGGTACCTTTTCGGACCACACTCGCCCCCCCCCATGTATGATCCCCCATTACGCATCGCACAAAGTAAGCGGAACTCAGGCTTGCCGGTGTTTTTTGACGAGCGCGTCCTGGCTCTTGACGCTCCAGCTTCCGCGGGATGCTTGCAGCGGGAGCTCGCGCCAAGTTCCAGGCTGGGTCTCGTCGTTCTTATGATGGCCTCGTCAGGCCAACCCGAGTCCCCTGTATCTCGGCGGTGGACACACCTCCCTTTAGTAAACCTCCCCTTAGCGACATCGGCCTGGGACCGAGACCGACGGACCTGGACCCGCAAAAAGGACGGCCGCGACGCCCCCTCCCGAGCCGAAAACGGCCAGTTCCTTCATCGACGTGCCAGGGCAGGAGCCCTGTCCACCCCCGATGGGGCTGGGGGGCCCGCGCCGATCGACAAGACGGTGCAGGAAGAAACGATCACCAAACAGACCGCCGCCGCTTCACAGACGCGGCCGCCTTTGGACTCGCTCGTGCCCGCCGTCCCCCGAGATATCCGAGCACCGGGGGAGGAGGAGGAGGAGGACGAGGAGAAGGAGGAGCAGGAAAAGGAGGAGCAGGAGGAGGAGGAGGAGGAGGAGGAGGAGGAGGCGGAGGAGGACCCCCGAACGCAGCACAGCCACCTCGGCGCAGAGCTCCTGGCACCCGGGGGCGGCCATGGCCCGAGAGAGCGCGCCCGCCACCGAGCAGAGCCACGGGCATCGAGGCGCTCTCCGAGCGCGCGCGGCGCCCCCCCCCGGGGCGCCGACGCGCACAGGCCATGAGGGGGCGTTGGTGGAGCTGGGCTTCGCGGAGCCTGGTTTAGTGATCTGTACCACATCCCAGAAATGATCTCGTTTAGTGGAACCTGGTTTAGTGGAACCTGGTTTCGTGGAACCTGGTTTAGTGATCCTGGCCATCGCTCGGACGTCCATTCCCTGTGGTTTTTTTTGGCTTCGTGCGTGTTTTTTTTTTTTCCGCCAAAGGATCGAGGATGCTCCTCGATGGTCCGCGCCGAAGGAAACATGCACGCGTCCGAGCGATGCCGAGGATCTGTACCACACCCCAGAGATGATCTCGAGCACCCGGAAGAGTGTCGGAAGAGTGCCGGACGAGAGCCTCCCAGGGCCCGACACGTGCCTACCCTCGAGTTTGGGAGGTCTTCTCCTGGTGCTCCCCATTCTTTCTGGCGATCAAGGCTAAAGTAGGTTGAAGCATCATAAGTCGGGCGTTGGTAGAACTGGGTTTAGGGGAACCTGGTTTAGTGATCTGTACAGGGGGCGCCCCCCCGTCCCATTTCCACGAACCGGAACTGGGAACTGCCGTCACCCGAAAAAAACGCCAGCTATGGCAAACCTGGCTTAGGGATTCTGGCCAATTCGAAGGCTCCAGGGCCCCCTTACCCGGGGTTCTGGTCATACCCGACATGAGCATGCTTGGAAGATGCCGCCGACAACTTTCGGTGGCAACTCATGGGAGCCTCCCATACCTCCGTCGGCCCTGGAAACGGCAGGGCATTTTTTTTACCGGCTCCGTTTTGCCGTTTCTTTTTTGTTGGCCAGTCCCGACGCCGCTTGTTTACCGGTTCCGTCGCCGTCTTTTTAACGGTTCCAACTCCGGTTCCAATCCTGGAGCCGTTTGTGTTGCCATTTCCGGTCGCCGCTTTCTTCCCGTTTCCATACTCAACAGATACTTTTTTCGGAAACGGTGAAAAACTGCCCTTCCGTTTCCAGGGCCCACTAGGTCCCATACCATCTTGTCGGCTCTTGCGAATCGACGCTTGTCGACGCTACGTCGACGCTAAGTCTACGCTAAATCGGCGCTATCTCATCAACTCCAGACGCTCATCGACGCACAAGATGGAACTAAGAGGGTATACCAGGCTCCCATGATGCGCCACCGAAACACAGACTCCGGCGACGAGAAGGACAAAGGACAAAATACGGCGCACACACGTAGTTTCTCTGGGTCAGCGCAGTCCTTGCGTCGGCGACCCCCTTCCTTGGCAGGGGCGGCGCCGCCAGTGGGTCCCAGCGCCAAGCCAAGAGATCCGCGCCAACCTCCGTGAAATGTTGGTTGTGCAGTTCTTCCCC
Organism: Prorocentrum cordatum; assembly: GCA_963575745.1. Classification (NCBI taxonomy): domain Eukaryota; class Dinophyceae; order Prorocentrales; family Prorocentraceae; genus Prorocentrum; species Prorocentrum cordatum. The sequence continues at coordinate 196,240 of CAUYUJ010014477.1, forward strand.
CAACACAGGGCTTGCGCTTATGAAGGGGCCCCAGGACACACAAATAAATACACACAAATAAAAAGATCCCCCATATTTTCCCATATTTTCTGGGTTTCTGTCTTCCCCCCCACTTCCCATATTTTCCCATATTTTCCTGGGAGTCGACGATTAATTGTGTATGTGTGTTTCTTTCCCTCCTGAGCTTAGGGGTGTGAAAGTTGTCTTACTCGGCGTCTCGACACTGGGGGGAAGGAGGGGAGGTCTGGCTCCGGACCTCTGCGGAAGGCGACTGTTTTTGCAGCAGTGCGTCCCATGGGGGAGACTCCATCTGCCTGAAACAGGCGCCAAAGACAGCCAAGATCTGCACCGTGGGGAGGGGGACAAGGGGTGCGAGGGCCCGCGCCGATGGGCAGCACATGGAATAAGACAACAATCACGCTTCCTGCTTGTTGCTTCCGTCGCCGCCCCGTCTTGGCGGCGCGCAGAAGGGGGGTGGGGGGAGGGGCGTAGGCGTCTTAGCAGCACCCCTGCTTCTCAGAGGGCGCGTGCCTTTGTCTCTAGATGTCATGCCGGCGCCTTCCAAGAAGCAGCTTCCTTCCAAGAAGCCTCCCCCCCTCCCCCTCCTCCTCCTCCTCCTCCTCCCACTCCTCCTCCCCCTCCTCCTCCCTCCTCCCCCCTCCCTCCTCCCTCCCTCTCCCCTCCTCCTCCTCCTCCCCTTCTCCTCCCTCCTCCTCCCCCTCCTCCTCCTCCTCCTCCTCCTCCTCCTCCTCCTCCTCCTCCTCCTCCTCCTCCTCCTCCTCCCCCCTCTGCGCGCCGCCAGCCGCCGCCGCCCATCGCCGCCAACCGTCGCCACCCCGTCGCTCGCGGGCTCGCGGGCCGCCCTGGCCGGCTTGTCGCCGCCCCGTCGCCGCCCCGTCGCCTCGCCATCGTGCCATCGGAGTGCATGGCGCGGCAGTCGCAGGGCGCTGCAGTCGCGGGGCAGAGAGCAGCATCGCAGACGCATTGCCATCGCACTGTGGCGATATTGCGATCGCATTGCGATCGCTCTGCGGTGCTCTGCTTTGCTTTGCTTTGCTTTGCGTTCCATTGCGTTGCTTTGCATTGCACTTCTGGAGAGCTTGCGGGCACGCGCATAGGGAAACGCTTAGAAAAAAACCTCTCGGCCTTCCGAACAGTTTTCTAAGCCTTCCCCGGCGACACGAGAAATTTCTCCGAAGGCCTCCTCCTTCTCAATTCCCCCCCTCGCTCGCAGCCGACTTTCGCAACAGACTGCATCGTCGAGTCTGGAGGGTTGTTTTGATCGAGTTCCATTTTTTCGTCTTTGACAACGCCGCGCAAGGCATCGATTCTCGCCAACCTGCATGCCTCAGACAAAAAGTAGTGAAGCATTCGGAGAATCAGGAGGGGAGGAAGAGGAGGATGTGACGTAGCCTCGTCTCTAATTGGGAGGCGTCGTGACCGAAACTGTGCATGGAACTCTGCCCAGGTGTGACCGAAACTGACGCTCGAAATTTTCCGATCGAGCCCGAGTGCTACCGAAATGCTTGGTTCGAAACGAAGACGATTTACAATTTCGAACAGAATTTCGGTCACACTACGCTTTCGGCCACAACTTCGAGCACGCGTTTGGTCACCGATTGCTTGTTCAGTCACCCACCTTTTGAGAAGAATAGGGGCGGGGTGCCATGAGGGATGAGGCAAAGCAGGCGCAGCCGTACTAGCAATTGGGAGGAATAATCAAGGGGGGTGGAGAAGAGAAGATCAGCATGAAAAACTAATCCTAGCATGAGAGATGCGGGTCCCGAGGGACACGAGTCCTGGACCCCAGGCCCCCCCCCCGGGACCAGCAAACGGCCTGACCTGCTTGCTTCACGGCGAGAACGAGGGGGAGGAGAGGAGAGGGGAGGAGGAGCAGGAGATCAGATTTGAAAGGCGCGAGAAGGGAGAAGAGGATCTTGGATCTGAAACAGGCGCGAGAAGGATGGGGGAAGAGAAGAGGGGAGGAGGAGAGGGAGATCAGATCTGAGAGGCGCGACGAGGAGGGAGAAGAGAGGACCGAAACGCTTTTTGAGAATCGGCAACAACAAATCAGGACGAGCACGAGCAGGCTGGGCAGGACGAGCGGCGGGAGCGTATTTTCGGCGAGACCGGATCGGCAGGACGCACGGCAGGGCTGCAGGGCCTCTGGACGCCCAAATCTGATGGGCACGCTTCCCGCCACCACCACCACATGCAGGACGGGGAAGGAGGGAGGACGAGGAGGTCCTCCTCCTCCTCCTCCTCCTCCTCCTCCTCCTCCCTCTTTCTTTTTTTTCTTTCTGTTTTTTTGTTTGTCTCTCTCTCTCTCTCATACCGATGGCAGTGGTGGTGGAAAGTGGACTCGTTCAAATCGACTCCGAAATTGGCAGCCCGTGGCCCATGGCTGATGGCGAAGGACCAGACCCCGCAGCCCGTCGCCGCCGCGGCCATCGCCGCCGCCGCCGCCGCCGCGGCCGCCGCTGCCGCCATTGGGGGCAGAAACAACTGCTGCCGACACTCGGGCAAAGGGTGAGCGTCCAAGAGGGGGGCGCGCAAATCATGGCCGGCGGCATGTGCGCGGCCCAGGGGGGGGGGGGGGCGGGGACGTAATGGAATAAGAAGATGCGCCGTGAAATCTGGGGAACCATCATGGCCCACGCCGTGATATCCACCCCCCCCCCGGATCATCACCCCCCTCTTGGCCGCCCCCGAGACTCCGCTGCTCCCTGGACCCTTCCCAGGCTGCGTGCCGACCAAGCACTCGAGGGGAATGCAAGCCGTGGCCATCGCCATCGCTCGGACGTACATTCCCTGTGTTTTTTGTTGTTGGTTTCGTGCGTGGTTTTTCCGCCAAGTGATCGAGGACGCTCCTCGATGGTCCTCGCTGAAGAAAAAAATGCACACGTCCGAGCGATGCCAAGGGCCTCGAGGACTCCTCAAGACGAGCGGCGCAAGCGGCACCTCCTCCCCGGAGCTGCCGCCGCCGCTGCCGCGGCCGCCGCCGCCCTCGGTGCGGCACGCCGCCGTTGTCGCTGCCGCCGCCGCCGCGGCGGCGGCGCCTTCGGGCCCTGGCCCGCCACGCCCTGGTAGTGCTGCCACGCGTCGACAGCGGCCATCGGCGCGCGGCTGGCCGGAGATCTAGGGAAACCCGAAAGGCACCGGTGCCGCGCTGCCCAGACCTCTCCCGGGGCGCATCCTGACCAGCACCTCGAAGCGAATCCAGCTGTGGCGGCGAGGGCGCACGAGAAGGGGAGAGCGAGGCAAGGGTGGCGGTATCGGTACCTTTTCCCTCCTCCGAAGGTCAGCCAGCCCGCGGCGACAGCCAGCACAGGCCAGGCACAGCGGGCACGGCGCCTTTGCGCGCCGCAACCCGGCCAACGTGCCCGCCCGCAGCTAGGGCGCGGTGGCAGCCGCGAATCTTCGGTGGCAACCCGTGGGAGCCTCCCATACCACCTCGTCGGACCTTGCGCATCAGCGCTGGTCCACGCTGAGTCGACGCTAACCGAGACTACATCGGCGCTATCTCATCATCCACTCCCAGACGCCAATCGACGATCATCGACGCGACAGACAGACGCTCATCGTCGACGCTCATCGTCGACGCCAATCGACGCTCATCGTCGACGCTCGTCGACGCTAAGAGGGCTTACCAGGCTCCCACGATGTGCCACCGAGCCAGTCGTTGCGGCGGCCCCGCCCCTCCAGGGGCCCCGTGGCCACCCGGCCGAAGCCAAAACGGCTGTGGTAACCAGTCTCGAACTTATCCCTCTCCCTAAGATGGGCGAGCAAAAAGCGAGGACAATCTTAGGGATAGGCCCTCAGACACTCAGGGAATCCTTAAGATCGGCATCGAGGTGAGGTGATGTCAAACATAGGGATAGGGATAATGTTTCAAACTGGTAATGTGGCCCCCCTGCGCTCGCGGGCCCAGGCCCCTCACTGCCTCGAGGAGCACAGGGCGGAGGTGCTCCGCAGTGGTCGGCCTCTGGCGGCCCTCGCTGGCCCCCAGCACCGTCGCAACAACGACTCGGGAGGAAGAGCCAGCCCTGGGGAGAGAGTCGGGACTTCTGGGGGCCGCGAAGATCCATGAGCTCAAGACATAGGAGGCCTGCGATTGCAGAAGCAATCGCAGTAGTCCTAACGGGACTGGCGGTAAGGAAGAAAATGATAAAGTGCTACGAGCGGTGGTGCTAGGGGCCGTAGTTATGGCTAGCAGCAGCATAAGACGAAGCCGGGATCGGGGCAAAGTTTGACCGGGATAAAAACCATGCTCGGTTTTTCAAATCACCGGGGGCGCCGCCGAACGGGCCTGCCACGCCTTGGGCGCCATCGGTTTCGCGAGGGAAGGGATGCGCCCCGGCGCAGATGGGGCCACGGCGCGTATTTGGCCACGCGCGCGCCCGAGGGAATTCAGCGCCAAGCGCCTTTCACTCCAGAAGACCCGACGTCAGCAAAACAAACTTGAGGCCCCAAGGGGGCCCCAAAGAGGCGGACCGCCAAAACAATCACGCAATCAACGAAACGAAAAACACGTGCAAATGTCAAAAAGCGCAGAACTCCGTGACCTCTTCGGCCACGCAACACCGCGAGAATGCCCGAGAAGGCATTGGAAAAAGAGCCCGCGCGCGGCCTGGCGACTTCCCCGAAGCGCGCCGAAATAACCGTAAAGAAAACCCCGGAAAGTCTTCGGAAGGCCCCCGCACCATGCAATATCCGCCACCGAATAATCTGGCGGACACCTAGCGCGCACGCGCGGGCGTCCACCATGGATGCCCAACTCCGGTTTCGGAGACAATCGCGCGCAACCGCCTGGGGGCTTCGGCAACCTCGCGATTGGCCCAGGGGCCCGCGGGCCCCAGGGAATCGAGGACCGAGTTCGCGACTCCGGAAGCATCGGGCGCGGCGCCAGCCAGTCGCTCGTCTCTGGCTGACAGTGGGACGCCTGGAGATCCGGTAAAACCTGAGGAACCGCTTTTCAGAGATTCACAGAACTAGAAAACGGGGCGTTCCAAATTCTCGCGTCCGAACTTCTCTGAGAATCTCTGAAAATCTCTGAACTAGACACCCCGCGTGAAACATTCCCATAAACCCAAAACCTCGGAGCTGGCCGAAACTCTCTGAGAGTTTTTCGGCCCGCGAAATTTGGCGCGCCCGGATTTCCCGTTCCGAGATTATCTGAAATCGGCCTGCGGCGGCGCCCAGCAGGTCCTCACGCGCCGAGGGCGGGGGCCGTGGACATCGCAGGCCGCGATGGTCCCGACCACGAGGTCCTTCCTCCTGCCCGTCGACGAGTCCACGCTCATGGACACGCTCTCTGCGCTGAGCGTGGACCGCGCCATCCGCCGGTACTTCTGCGCGACGACAGCCAACTGGCCGCCGACAGACAAGGCGATTCTTTTCCGAGCTGCGCGTGCCACCGAAAACGTGCAATAGCCCCGGGCTCGGGGAGAAACACTTTCGAAGCATTTTCAAGCCGCCAGCGTCGTGGCCGCCGACCCGCCGCGCGCCGACCGCGAGACTAGCTGGGCCCACTACGTCCACGGCGGCTGGCGGGCGCCCAAGAGAGCTGTCGCGACGGTGCGCGCGGCGGGGCGCCCGCCCCACTGCAACCGCACATGCGGCCTCCATGGCGCCACAGGCGTAATATGTGTGACGCACTTTCGGGCCCCCCATCAACGCATCGGCCAGCGCCCAAGCCCCTGAAACGCAAACCTACTGCGCCCCCCGTGCAAGCCGCGCACCCGCTCCCAATGCTCGTGCGCACCAGCTTTTCTGCCCGCCCTCAACAGTTTAATTGAGCGCCCATGCGTTACTTGGGCTCCTCAAGCCCTCGAAAAGTCCTTGGGGAACTTCTGCGAGTGCGCGCGCTGCGCTCCACAATTCGGCGTTCTATTTTTCTTTGGAACTCTCCCAGAATCTCTGGTTCCGATTTGTCCCGATCTTCCGCTTAACTGACAGCAGTGGTAGCTGTGGTGGTTGGTTGAGATACTATTAGATCTGATGTGAAAAATCCGCCGGCCCCTTTGTGGGGCAACCAGGCTCCGCGGATGGGGCTCCCCGCCCTCTGCGCCAGATCCAGTCTCCAGTCTCTAGTCTATGATAGTCCTGCTGTCTGCCTCCTGCTGTGCATTGGTGAAGTCCTCGCGACGGGGGGAAGGGGGGAGCCGCGAAAGGGACCCTGGTTACCACCACCCGGGGGGGGGTTCTCAGAATTTCTGCGGGGTCCTGGGACATGTAAAAGATGCGTGAGATTCGCGTTCCCGAGGGCATACTCCTTCGTAAATTGCGGCTGATTCGCGCCCCGGAGGCCAGAAACCCTCGTCAGTTGCAAAGGAATCGCGTCCCCGAGGCCATCAATCTTGCCACGTTATGTTGTTTTCGCGCTAGTGGGACAAACATTCCTTTTCAAATCAAACAATATTCGCGTCTGCGAAGCAATAGCCTCTCGTACATTACGCAGTAGTTGCGTCCCCGAAACCAAGATCCATCGTAAATGCTGCGTTCCTCCCGTCCCCCAAATCACACACCCTCGTACAGTACGCAGTTTTCGCGCTTTCGAAGCCACAGCCCTCCATACAAGGGCCTCCAAACCTCACAAGAGACCTCCGAGACGGCCCAAGAATGCTCCCAGGCGCCCAACATGGTCCCAAGACGGCCCAGGATGTTCCCAAGAGGCCCCAAGAGAGCTCCAAGAGCACCCCCATAAAGGGCCCAAGAAGTCGACGTCTGCGATGTTCCTTCGGCGTCTGATGGATTTTGGCACGCTCGCCTCTTCGGGCTTCCGACGCTCCGAGACGGCCCAAGAGGCCCCCCAGGACCGCCCCAAGGCAGCCCGAAAGGCTCCTAAGAGCGCCACAAGACGGTTCAAGAAGGCCCCAATACGGCTCAAAAGATCCCCAAAACTGCCCTAGAGGGCCCAAAGATGGCCCCAAGAGTGACCCGACACGGGGCACCCGGACCCAAATGGCCCCCGTTCGGAGTTTCGATGCTGCTTCACGACGGCGCAAAGGCCTCACAACATACCTCTTGCATACCGCATTATCCGGCAGATGGGGCTGGCGGCAGGAAGCAAAGCC
>CAUYUJ010014477.1:205815-228315 GCA_963575745.1 Prorocentrum cordatum
ACCCAGGTGGTCCGCGTGGGACGTACCTCCGCTGGGCTTCCCAGGAACCCACGAAAGTGGCGACATTTGCGCAGATCAGATGCCCCCCAGGGGGGCGGCGAGGTACCGAGGTGGCCCGCGTGGGACGTACCTCCGCCGGGCCTCCCAGGAGCCCACGAAAGTGGCGACAATTGCGCAGATCGCAAGCCCCCCCAAGGGGCGGCGAGGTACCGAGCTCATCCGCGTATGACGTACCTCGCTGGGCCTCCCTTGAGCCCACGAACGTGGCGACATTTGCGCAGATCGCAAGCCCCTCCAAGGGGCGGCGAGGTACCGAGGTGGTCCGCGTGGGACGTACCTCCGCTGGGCCTCCCAGGAGCCCACGGAGGTGGCGACAGTCGCACAGATCGCAAGCCCCCCAGGGGGCGGCGAGGTATCGAGGTGGTCCTCGTGGGGCGTGCCTCCGATGGGCCTCCCAGGAGCCCACGAGAAGGGCGACAATTGCGCAGATCGCAAGCCCCCCAGGGGGGCGGCGAGGTACCGAGCTCATCCGCGTATGACGTACCTCCGCTGGGCCTCCCTGGAGCCCACGAAGGTGGCGACAGTCGCGCAGATCGCAAGCCCCCCAGGGGGCGGCGAGGTACCGAGGTGGTCCTCGTGGGGCGTACCTCCGCCGGGCCTCCCCGGAGCCCACGAAAGTGGCGACTGTTGCGCAGATCGCAGACGGCACGAGAGAAGAGGAGAGGGGAACACAGGAAACAGGAGAGGAGGATGAGGGGAGGAGAGGGGAGGAGGAGGAAGGAATGACGGGGCGACAACACTGCTCTATTCAAAACGAAAACCCAACACAGGAGGGTTGGGAAGAATAATGATAGGAGTCGCAGCCGCCGTAGTGGTGGTAGTGGTAGTAGTACTCGTAGTTGCAATAATGGTAGTAGTAGCAGTAGTAGTAGTAGTAGTAGTAGTAGTAGTTGTTGTTGTAGTTGTAGTTGTAGTAGTAATAGCAGCAGCAGCAGCAGCAGCAGCAGCAGCAGCAGCAGCAGCAGCAGTAGTAGTAGTAGTAGTAGTAGTAGTAGTCGTAGTAGTAGTAGTAGTAGTAGTAGTAGTCGTAGTAGTAGTAGTAGTAGTAGTAGTAGTAGTAGTAGTAGTAGTAGTAGTAGTAGTAGTAGTAGTAGTAGTAGTAGTAGTAGTAGTAGTAGTAGAGTAGTAGTAGTAGTAGTAGTAGTAGTAGTAGTAGTAGTAGTAGTAGTAGAGTAGTAGTAGTAGTAGTAGTAGTAGTAGTAGTAGTAGTAGTAGTAGTAGTAGTAGTAGTAGTAGTAGTAGTAGTAGTAGTCGTAGTAGTAGTAGTATTAGTAGTAGTCGTAGTAGTAGTAGTAATAGCAGCAGCAGCAGCAGCAGCAGCAGCAGTAGTAGTAGTCAGTAGCGTAGTAGTAGTTAGTAGTAGTAGTCGTAGTAGTAGTAGTAGTAGTAGTAGTAGTAGTAGTAGTAGTAGTCGTAGTAGTAGTAGTAGTAGTAGTAGTGGTCGTAACAGTAATCGCACTAGCCTGTACTAGCCGTAGAAGTACTCGCAACAGAGGGGTGAATAGTAGTGGCAGTAGTAGTCTTAGTTGTAGTTGTAGAAGTAGTAACGGTGGACAAATCATACTAATACTAGCGACGTAGTAGTACTGGTAGTGGTAGACGCAGACCCTGTAGACGTACACGAGAAACCACTGTTAGTAACAGTAGTAGTAGTAGTAGTAGTAGTAGTAGTAGTAGTAGTAGTAGTAGAAGTAGTAGTAGTCGTCGTAGTAGTAGTAGTAGCAGTATTATTATTATCAAAAGTACTAATATAATAGAAATCGCAGCTGCAGGAGTAGTAGTAGTAGTAGTAGTAGTAGTCGTACTAGTCGGAAGAATACTAGAAATAGTTGCAGACATAGTAGAAGCAAACGCAGCGGCACGTGTAGTGGTGATAGTAGTAATAGTAGTAATCGTCGTAGTAGTAGTAGTAGTAGTAGTAGTAGTAGTAGTAGTAGCTGTAGTAGTCGTAGTAGTACCAATGGTAATAATGAGAAACGACCTAGTCGTGTTAGTCGTACTAGTCGTACGAGCCATAAATGTCGTCGCACAACTAATCGCAGTAGTAGTAGTAGTAGTACTACTACTACTACTAGTAGTAGTTGTAGTAGTCGTAGTGGTAGTAGTAGCAATAGAAGCAGCCACAAAAGTAATGGTAGTAGTAGTCGTAGTAGTAGTCGTAGTGGTAGAGGTAGTGGTAAGAGTAGTAGTAGTAGTAGTAGTAGTAGTAGTAGCAGTAGTAGTAGTAGTAGTAGTAGTAGTAGTAGTAGTAGTAGTGGCGGCAGTAGTAGTAGTAACAGTAGTAGTCGTAGTAGTAGTAGTAGTAGTAGTAGTAGTAGTAGTAGCAGCAGTAGTATGGATAATGATACCAGTCGTACTATTAATACGAGTGGTAGTAGTAATAGTAGTAGTCGCAATAGTAGTAGCAGTCGTAGTAGTAGTAGTAGTAGTAGTAGTAGTAGTAGTAGTAGTAGTAGTAGCAGCAGCAGTAGTAGTAGTAGTAGTAGTAGTAGTAGTAGTAGTAGTAGTAATAGTAGTAGTGGTCATGGTAGTGATAGTCGTAGCAGTACTACCACTAGTTGAAGTAGAAGTAGTAGTCAGAATGAGGGGGGCAAAGAGTCATTTATTGTCCCTGGGTGCGTGGTTGAATACGGAATTCGTTGTGAAAATGCTGCTTGCCCGCTGTTGTTGTTGTTGTTGTTGGTCGTCGTCCCACCCGCGACCCACCCGATACCCACCCCGCGCCACCCCGCGACCCACACGTCGACACACACCGCGACACACCCGCGACCCAACCCGTGACCCCCCCGCGACCCGCCCCGCGACCCACCCGCGACCCACCCGCGACCAACCCGAGACCTATCCCGCGACCCACCCGCAACCCACCCCGCGACCCATCCGCGACCCCCCCAGAGGCCTCGCAGGGGGGGGCACAGCGCGGATCCAAGAAATCCGCGCAAAGCGCCAAAAGTTTATGTTCATGGCCTTTTTTTTCTTCGATACTTTGAACACTAGGGGGAGGGGGAGGCGTTGACCGAAGAATGTAACATGCGTGTTCGCTATCTGATTTTTCCGAGGCCTGTGTGACAGGTGGCTCGTAGCGGGGTTGAACATTCGAGGGAGGGGGGGCGTTCACCGATGAATGTGACATGCGCGTTCGCTATATATTTTTGTTTCCGAGGCCCCTGTGGCAGGTGACTCGCGGCGGGGTAGACCATTGGAGGGGGGGAGGCGTTGACCGAGAATGATGCATGCGCGTTCGCTACCTTTCTTCCGAGGCCCGTGTGGCAGGTGGCTCGCGTTGGGGTTGACCATTGGGGGGAGGGGGAGGCGTTGACCGATGCATCGCCAATGCGTCGGCGATGCATCGGCGGTGCATCGCCGATGCATCGTCGACGTCGGCGATGCATCGGCGACGTCGACGAGGGGAAAATCGGGCTCCACATCGAGCCGCATCGGCGATGCATCGGCGGTGCATCGGCGATGCGGCGCGATCCTCCGACCCCCATCTGCTCCGACCCCAATCTAGGAGGCCTAGAAGAAAGCGCCCGCCACGGCGCATACAGGGCAATTTCTAATACATAGGATTTTAAAAGATATTGAACTTTAAACACATGACTGATATACGAGTAAATGTATGCATGTACTCCTCGCTGTGTAAATACTAGACCCCTGCATTTCTAATACATGGTCCGCACGCGGAGCATGTCTTAAAAACGGCACTGTGCACCAAAATATTTCGCGGCACGCTCGCCGAGCTGAGTGACCGGCGGCGCGCGGCGGGGCGGGGCGGCGCACGGCGGGGCGGCGGCGCGCCGGAGGCGAGGCCCCAGGGCGGCTCGGCGGCGAGCAGCACGGCGCCCAGGCCCTGCGCGGCTCGCGCGCGGTCACCGCGGAAGCGCCGGGGCGCCCCGCGAGCTGTGGGAGGAGGAGGCACGGCATGAACAGAAACTTGTGGCGCTCCGCGCGGGTTTCTTGGGCTTGCGTGGGGCCCTCCTCGCTGGCGCGCGGAGCGCGCCAGGGGCGGCGCCAGAGGCGCCGCCAAGGAGGCCAACGCCGGTCCAAGAAATCCGCGCGGAACGCCAAAAGTTTATGTTCACGCCGTTGTTTCTTCTCCGAATCGTGGCACGCCCGAAGTGGGGCCAGAATCCAACCTTTTAGGACGATGCCCAGCAACAAATGCCAAGTCTGGAACTGGATCGAGTCGCCGAAGAGGATCGGAACGGAAGCGGAGCAGAACGCAAGCGGATCGCCCCGAATCGCTTACAGATCGGATCGCCGCGCCTGGCTCTGGCTGGCCCCAGCCGATGCCGGTGAATCGAACCGAATCGATTCGAATCGGAATCGCGGCCCCAGCCTGCGAGTCGAGCTGAATCGAATCGGATCGCAGGCGGCCCTGAATGCTGCCCACATCCGAGGCCGCTGTGTGGCAGGCGATTTTCGCGTCTCGAGTGGGCAATGTCCGCGGCGACCCTAACAGCGAGTCCTGCCAAACGTGGGCAGGAACTGCTGTCGGTCTTCGGCCTCATTTTATTCGTGCGAATTTCGATTGCACGTAGCACCCCGCAAATGCGGATAAGAGTGAGGGGGCGGTGGGGACGTCGGCAGTTTGCGAGACTTTGGAGAAGCCCGCCGCAGGCGCCAAAGTATCACAAACTATACAACGAGCCCGCCGCAGGCGCCGAATTTTTTCGTTAAACCAATGTGGGTCGGTCGCGGGTGGGTCGGGGGTGGGTCGAGGGTGGGTCGCTGTTGCGGGTGGGTCGGGGGTGGTCGCAGGTGTAGGAGGGCAGAAAATCATCCACCCCATGAGAATCACCCCGGCAAGCGAAGCCGTTTAGTAAACGCACACAAGGAATGAATCGAACAGCGCAGGGCTGTTTAGTCAACGCCCAGGGCCGTTTAGTAAACGTCAATTGTCGGGTCCGGGTGGTTTTTCCTCCCTTGAGGGTGTGTCGCGGGGTGGGTCGCGGATGGTTCGCGGGGTGGGTCGCGGGTGGGTCGCGGATTGGTCGCGGATGGGTCGCGGGGTGGATCGCGGGTGGGTCGCGGGGTGGGTCGCGGGTGGGTCGCGGGTGGGTCGCGGGGTGGGACGCGGATGGGTCGCGGGTTGGGTCGCGGGTGTGTCGCGGGGTGTGTCGCGGGGTGTGTCGCAGGGTGGGTCGCGGGGTGGGTCGCAGGTGGGGTCGCGGGTGGGTCGCGGGTGCAACGACGACAGCAAACAACAATAACATCATTAACAACAACACCAACAACAACAGCAACAACCACAGCAGCAACAAAAACAATAACAACACCAACAGCATCACCTACAACAGCAACAACCACCACAACACCAACAACAACAACGACAACAACAGTAGCAGCAGCAGAAGCAGCAGCAGCAGCAACACCAACAGCAACAGCACAACAACATATTCATGATCATCATCAGCAACAACCAAAACAACAACCAACACAACATCAACAACAGCAACAACAACCAACACAACACAACAACAACAACACCAACAACAACAACAACAGCAACAGCAACAGCAACAGCAACAGGCAACAGCAACAGCAACAGCAACAGCAACAGCAACAGCACCATCACATGCACCAGCACCAGCACCAGCAACAGCAACAGCAGCAGCAGCAGCAACAGCAACAGCAACAGCAACAACAACAACACCAACAACAACAACAACACCAACACCAACACCAACACCAATAACAACACCAACAACAACAACACCAACAACAACAACAACAACAACAACAACAACAACAATCATTTTACCCTCATGCGCCATGCTTCCACATGACACATGCATCCATCTGGATAACACACCCCATCATGGGGGATTTTCCTGGCATGCGGGATCCGATATTCCCTCACCCTGATATCCCGCCCAAGAAGGTTTGGCCACCACCTCTTCCGAGGAACTTCAACATCCATAGCTCGGACGGCACATCGCCTTCGCAATCGCCTTGCGCATGCCCCGCATCTCAGAGGGAGAGGAAGAGGAAGAGGAGGGGGAGATGAGAGAGATAGGGAGGGGGAGGAGGAGAAGGGAGGGGGAGGAAGGGGAGGAAGGATGAGTAGTTGTAGTAGCAGCAGTTGATGATATTGCTGTTGCGGCTGTAGCACTAGTAGTAGTGGTAACGGTAGTAGTAGTCCAAGTAAGTAGAACTGGCTTGTGGCAGCCAAGCGTTCATAGCGACGTTGCTTTTTGATCCTCCTTTAATGTCTTCTCTCCCTATCCTTGAGACGCAGAAGTCTCAAAAAGTTGGATGGTTCAGCACATCCAGGAAACCTATCGCTGGACCGGCCCAGATATGGTTCCAGAAGCGGCTCGGGAAGCTGCGCAGGCGCCAGAAGCAGAGAAGCACCACGTACGGGCGCCGGCTCGGGCGTCCGGCCCAAAGCCGCTCCAGAATCGGCCCAGGACGGCTTCCCGGGCGCCGCAAGCAGAAATTCAGCATTTTCGAAAGAAAAATGTGTATTGGAATGGCCTCTTTTCGGCGCGATCGGAACTGCCCGGGCGTCCGGCCCGGGAGCCGGGCCGGGTGCCGGCCGGGCCGGGTGCCGGCCCGAGCTCCGGAATCGGCCCGGACGGCCTCCCGGGCGCCGGAAGCAGAAATTCAGCATTTTCGAAAGAAAAATGTGTATTGGAATGGCCTTTTTTCGGCGCCGCCTCGGAACTCGATTTTCCGGCGCCCGGGCGCCGGCTCGGGCGCCGACCCGGGCGTCCGGCCCGGGAACCGGGCCGGGTGCCGGCCCGAGCTCCGGAATCGGCCCGGACGGCTTCCCGGGCGCCGGAAGCAGAAATTCAACATTTTCGAAAGAAAAATGTGTATTGGAATGGCGTTTTTTCGGCGCCGCCTCGGAACTCGATTCTCCGGCGCCCGGGCGCCGGCTCGGGCGCCGACCCAGGCGTCCGGCCCGCCCAGATCATGCGCGACCGAAAATTTTCGGTCGCGACCGCACTGGTCGGTCGTTTCAGTTTGCCGAGAATTTTTCGGGAACCGTTACCGGGCGCGCCCGGGCGCGACCGGTCGCCGGTTTCGGTCGCGACCGGGCGCGCCCGGGCGCGACCGTCAGATGTGACAAGCGCGTTTGTCAGATCGGCTGCGTGGTTATATGCTATCCTACGCTATGCTATGGTATGATATGATCGTGTTTGTCAGGTGACGCTCTGGGAAGCTATGATATGGTATGCTATGGAGCTTCATCATATCATAAGAGGGTTTCTAGAGTTATTGTTATATACAGGAATATGCCATGTTTTAGTTTATCATGATATGGTATGGTATGCCATGATGTTCACTGGTGACATGACATTGATATGGTTTGGCATGCTATGCTATGCTATGGCATGTCACTATATGGTGTTTATGCAAAGAGACGGTGTGCTATGGCATGATAGGCTGTGCAATTCTATGATATGATATGCTGTGTTAGGCTATGCATCGGTATGTTATCCTATGTTTTGCTATGTTACGATTGCTCACCATTTTCCCTCCCTCGTCTCTGCCTACTCATCCTGCTGTCCGTCCTCAGCATCATTGCGTTCATTATCCTCCAGTCCCTTCTCCTTTCCCGCTCTCACTCCTCAGCAGAAGTGGGTCATTTATCCTCCTTCTTCTCCCTCCTCCCCCTGACCTCCATGTAGTTATCCTGGTGTGTTGTTTACTTCTTCGTTCCTTCCTTTCTATAGTTCTCCGTCTGTTTATTCCTCCTCCCCCCCCTCATCATCCACCTCTTACCGAGAGCTTCCTCGGGCAGCCTGTTTGGCTCAAGCGCCATGGCGCGCGACGGGCAAAGCACCCACGTCTCGCGCCTGCACATCGAGCATGGGGTGACGGGCCCACCAGGGCTTGGCATCCCATGGACGGTCGTCGAGATCAACGACGTCCACCCTGGGCTTCCCTTGACGTCGAAGACGAGGAAGCCGCGGAGGGGCTTCCTGGAGCCCCTCCTGCGCATGGCGGGGCCGACCCGATGGGAGGGTTGCCCCGACGCCATCGCCGTCACCACGCGGGATCTCCAGGGGGGCCCTTGGCCCCCCTGTTGGACCGTGGACGCGGGGTGGGCGCCGAGCCAGCCAGGCGCCCTCCTGCTGACCCACGTGCCGCAGGAGGGCATCTGCATGACCTGGCACGAGGAGGGGGAGGAGCGCCTCCTGTGGCACAGGAGGATCGAGGCCTTGAAGTACCGCCACTGCTACTTCAGGCAGTGACGGTGGCGCGGGAAACAAAACATCATCCATCATCCCCCACCATTCCATTATCATTTTCCTTCTTATGTTCGAGTCCCGTTCCTGTCGTGGCCCCTCCTCCTCCTTACGTTCGGTCTCGTCCTCGTCATCCTGCTGTTCCTTCTCCTCCTACCCCTCCTCCTGCGATCTTGTGTGGGGATTGACTGCATTCATGAAAGGGTGGATGACGTTGCGCGATTGACGTCGGCCGCCATTTTGGCATTAGCGCTGCGGCCGAGCGGCCGCCGTCGCCGCCCGCCGCTCCACCATGGAGCCGACGCCGTCGCCGCGGGCCAGCCCGCGGCCCAGCCCGCGGCCCAGCCCGCGGCCCCCGATCAGGCGCCCGAGCTGGGGCTTGACTGGCAACCTCACCCAGAGCCTCCTGCAACTCGTGAAGGATGTGGGCGCCCGCAAAGCCTTCGACTTGGGGCTCTACCACAGCCTTGCCAAAGATAAGGCTGTGCACGGCCCGTCGTTGGCCCTGAACCCAGAGCTGGCGGGCGGGGGGGTCACGGGAATCCAATGTAACACCAGATTTTTGCAGTTTCCCATTCATGATCATCCTCCTCGTCGTCCTTAGCAGCACCCCTTCTTCTCCCCCCCCCCCCCCCTGTGGTCTATCATCCTCCTCCTCTCCTGTTCCTCCTCCCCCTACCCCCCCCGCCCCCCCCCCCCCCCCCCCCGACACCTCATCATGATTTTCCTTCTCAATCGCCTCATGGTCGTCCTCCTCCCTCTCCTTTTCCTCCTCGCCCTCCTCCTCCTCCTCCTCCTCCTCCTCCTCCATTTCGCTTATCGTCCAAGGCGCCCGTCCGACCCCCCTCCCAACACAGGTGGAGGTGCTGCTCCGCCACGCTCCCGAGGCGGAGCCGCCGTGGACCCAGGTCCGCGACGCGCGCGTCGCCGCGCTGACGGAGTGTTCGGGGCTGCATGAATTGATGAAGGTGTAGTAGTAGGAAGAGGGGAAGGAGTATGAGGATGAGGAGGTGGAGGAG
The DNA here is from genome assembly GCA_963575745.1 of Prorocentrum cordatum. NCBI lineage: Eukaryota > Dinophyceae > Prorocentrales > Prorocentraceae > Prorocentrum > Prorocentrum cordatum. Next base: position 215,093 of record CAUYUJ010014477.1, read on the forward strand.
AAGGAGTAGAAAAAGAAGAAAGGTGGAGGAAAAGGAATAGGAGGATGATGAGGACAATCGATCATGAGAGGAAGGGGTGGCGATGCGGAAAGTGAGGGGATGGTGGAAAAGGGGAGGAGGTGCACGAGGAGGAGGAGAAAGAGGAACATGAGGCATATGAAGAGGTGGGCGGGGGGCAGAGGAGAAGGGAGAGGAGGAGGACGAGCGGGAGGAATGTCAGGATGGACAGACATCGGTCTGGCGTCAGACCGACGTCAGACCGATGTCAGGTAGTCTGGCGTCGGTCTGACGTCTGTCTGACGTCAGACCGACGTCAGGCTGACGTCAGACCGTCGTCTGTCTGACGCCAGTCTGGCGCCGCCGTCCCTGCCGAGGTTCCCGCGCTCCTCCAAGGAGCCCAGCGGCACCCCTGAGATGCGCGGAGGGAGCCTGGGCGACAAGCTGAGCTGCATCTACAAGCACTTGCGTCGCATCCGCGACAATGGTGTACGACGGCGCCAGGCTCAGGGACGACGGCGGCGCTGACGACGACGATTGAGAGGACAGGAGCAGGAGAGGAGGAGGAGGAGGAGGAGGAGGAGGAGGAGGAGGAGGAGGAGAATGAGAGCTAGAGAAGGAGAGGGAGGAGGAGGAGGAGCGAACGAGAGCTAGAGAAGGAGGATGAGGAGCAGGAGGAGGAGGATCAATAACATCAGGAGGAGGAGCCGCATTATGAGGACAGCCCTGGTCTTCATCCTCCTGTTCGCTCCCCCTCCTCCTCCTCCTCCTCCTCCTCCTCCTCCTCCTCCTCCTCTCCTTCTCCCCCTCCTCTGCATCCCCCCCCTGTTTCCCCCCTCCCCCTCCTCCTCTCCCCCCATTATCCCCCCCCCCCCCCCCTCCCTCTCCCGCCTCATCATCCCCTCCACCCGCCTCATCCTCCTCGTTTCCCAACCTTATCATTCCTTCTCTCTGCGCCGACGGGCTTCATTCTGACGTCGGTCTGACGTAGGTATGACGTCAGTCTGACGTCGGTCTGACGTCAGGAATGACGTCAGTCGGACCTCGGTCTGACGTCAGGAATGACGTCAGACATGACGTCGATCTGACGTAAGCCCCACGTTGGCCTGACGTCAGTATGACGTCAGGCTGACGTCAGGATTACGTCAGTCTGACGTCAGGGCTACGCCAGTCTGACGCCAGGTCTGGCGTCGGGTCTGACGTCAGGGTGGCGTCAGTCTGACGTCAGTCTGACGTCAGTCTGACGTCAGTCTGACGTCAACCTGACGTCGGTATGACGTCAGTCTGACGTCGGATATGACGTCGGGTCTGGTGTCGGTATGACGTCGGTATTACGTGGGTCTGAGGTCAGACTGACGTCAGCCTGACGTCTGTCTGATCTTGTGTCAGACTGACGTCGGTCTGACGTCCGACTGGCGTCAGCATGACGGCATGCCTCCCTGCCGCCCCGCAGGCTCTCTCGCAATGCAGTGACGAAGAGCAAGACACGCCGTGGTACTACCTGCACTTGATGGGCGTGCAACGTGACCAACCGCGCGCGCGGAGGCTTTGGCCTGCCCAACCCTTTTCACTACCCACTCTCCGTCTTGTTACATTCACCCGCACCTTACTCATCCCTTCATCCTTCTCAACCGCTCACTAACCCCCTGTCCCTCCGTCCCGTCCCCCTCCTTCTCCCTGTCACCCCATGCCCCTCATCTCCCCTCATCTCTCCTCGTATCGGTGCCCAGTGGTGCCGCCTCCTGCGCCTGGACGCGGTCGTCGCGGCGCTGGCACGTACTACCCCGAGCACGCCATCGTGCCACGTGCAGGCCATGCCGAGAGAGAGGGGGAGGGGGTCAGAGCAGGAGGGGGAGGGGGGGTGGATGGGGGGCAGGAAGCGCAAGGGGAAATGCGAATCGAGGCGCAGGACGAAGAGGGCAACGACTGATATCATGAGGGCGAAAATGAAGGCGGGAAGAGAGTACTGATATCAACAATCATGTAAACATGAAGAGGATAGTGAGGTGGATGAGGACGAGGGTGATGACAGTGCTCGGGGTGGATGAGGATGAGGAGGATAGATGAAGAGGAGGTTGAGGTGGATGAGGACGAGGATGATGAGGACGAAGACGCGCAGAGGGGGGGAACAAGGCAAGCGCGCAGCGCGAGGCGACAGCGGCGACCACAGCGACCACAGCGACCACAGCGACCACAGCGACGACGACGTGACGGGCGAGCCCATGGTCGACGACGTGACGGGCGAGCCCGACGTGGACGACGACGTGACGGGCGAGCCCACGGAGCCGAGCCTGGACGACGACACGATGAAGGACGCCCGCCCTTGCCACCGCTCGCTTCCCTCCTCCTTCTACCCCTTGCAAAGGCGTCCGTGTCCTCCTCCTCTGCGTCCCCCCCTCCCTCCTCCTCCTCATCATTATCCTCCTCATCCTCCTCGTCCTCCTCCTCAGTCGCCTCCCCCCCTCCTCCTACTCCTCCTCCGACGTCGACATGACGTCAGTCTGTAGGTCTGACGTCAGTCTGACGTCAGTTTGACGTCAGTATGACGCCAGGCTGACGTCGGCCTGACGACAGTCTGACGTCGGACCGACGGCGGTCTGACGTCAGACCGACGTCCGTCTGACGCCAGACTGACGTCAGTCTGACGTCAGGCCGACGGCGGTCTGACGTCAGACCGACGTCCGTCTGACGCCAGACTGACGTCAGACTGACGTCGGCCTGGCGTCAAGCCATTGCAGTTGCATCGCCCATTGCCCTTCCCCACGTTGGCTACCCCCCACCCTCTTACCCCCCCTCCCTGTAGCACCGCTACTCGTAACCACGCACTCCTACCCCTTACCCTTACATACCCCAACGCCTTCTTTTACATGCCCCCTGCATACCCCCCATCACGCCTCACCATACATACCCCTACCCCTACATGCCCGTTACACACTGCATACCTCTATATATCCCCACATACGTACATACCCCCTACATACCCCTACCCCTACATGCCCGTTACACACTGCATACCTCTACATATCCCCACATACGTACATACCCCCTACATACCCCCATACATACCCAACATCTGCCCCTGCACACCCCTGCAACTCATACCCCTTACCCCTTACCGCTACATAACCTTTGCCCCTGCACACCCCTTACCCCTAGGTACGCCTAACCCCTGCACCTACCCTATGCCCCTACAATCCCTGACCCCCAATTCATACCCCTTACCCTTGCACCGTTGCCATTTTCTCGAGGGCTTTCTGGCAGCAAAGTCGTGCTTGCCCTGCCCCCCGTCACGAAAGTGACGTCGGCAGCGTCGCGGATCTTGAGCGACCGCCTGTCTCCTGAAGCCAAGGCCATGCTCCGCCCCAAATCATCCTTGCCCCCGCCACCGCCTGGCACTGCAGCACACGGCGCCCATCATTTAGGTGTGGCTCCTAGGAGCCCGTCGTCGACGGGGACGGCAAGCCCTCCGACCAAGCGCGCCAAGAAGAGCCCCATCATCGGCAAGCAGCCCGCCGAGAGGTGCTCCCCCGAGCACACGCCGATCCCCCCGCGCGCCATCATGTCCCCCGTGACCGTGGACGAGGGAAATGAGGAGGAGGAAGAGGAGGCAACGGTTTTGGTGTTTCTGAAATTGTTTCCAAAAGGGCAATGGACGAGCGGGGTGGGTGGGTGGCGCCAAGAATTCAAATATATTGTTGCTATCCTTTCCTCGCATACCTCCGACCCCCCAGACGCCAACTTACCGCGCCAACCGAACCGCCCGCCCAGAAACGCCCGACCCCGCCCACCTGCCCCCTTACCGCCCACCAACCATATATATATATATATATATATATATATATCCCCACCCGCCCACCGCCTATCCATGCCATCAAATTGTTCTTGGCGCCGCACCCCCCCCCCCCTCCCGCCCGCGCCCGTGCGGGAACAACTTCGGGGGCAGATCGTCGCCTCTAGGCACAGCAAGATCAAGAAGGAGATCCCCCTGTTCCCGAAGCAGCTGCAGCCGCGGGCCCGCCGCCAGTCACGCCGTTCGAGCGCCTCATCGAGTTCGCGCGCACCAAGAGCTTCGTGACGCCAGAGGACATCACCAAGTTGATCTCGGACTGTGGGCCTGTTCCTCCAGGGCATGAGTTGGTGTGCTGCCCCAGCGTCCTCGGCCAGAATGGCGCAGAGGGGTTGTGGGTCGGCTTCTGGCCCCTCGAGGCTCCCCAATCGCAGGTGCGCGAGCCGCGTCGCCCACGCCGCGTTCCTTTGCGCGGGACGGTGGCCGCGCAGTACATGCGCGAGATTACCGTGGCGCCTGGCGGAGGTGGCGGAGGTGGCGGAGGTGCGTATGTCGACGAGGTCCCAGATTCTGAGATGGCGGAGTTCGCGCAGTTCCTGTCTTCATGTGAGCCGACTCATATCACCAATTAGAGCCCAATTTTAGTTGGCAGCCCTCTTCTCCATCCTTCCAATTCTACCATTATCTATGCAGACCACCCTTTCCTCACTCCTTCTTGGGCCGCTGAGGGCACGGCCAATGGATATGGTTTCCACGAGGCCATGTAGTTCGATCGCTGGGCACGGGTTTCCTGGGTGAGTCCAGGCCGCACATCAGATGACGGCCATCTGCTCGGGGTGCGCATGTTCGAACATGCGCGAGTGCGCTCGGCTCCAGCTTGCAGCTTTCAATGGGCGTCTGCACACGTGAGTGGCATCGCTCTGCGAAGAGAAAAATAGTCCTTCACTTCCATCCCCCCCCACGCTCCACACGTTGAATCAGATGGTCCGCCCTCCCCCAACCCTGCCCCTCCTCCTCCTCCTGCGCGAAGGAAGATGCGATGGAGGGAATGGTGAGGGGGGGGCGGTGGGAGGAGGTGACACGGGGGGAGGCAGGAAGACGAGGTTGGAGGAGGAGGGAGGGGGAGACGGGCGATGGGGGGAGGGCGATCGTTGGTTTGATAGGAACGGGTGGGGACATCATTAAGAAGAATGAGGGGCTTGTAAGGTGGGCACGGCGAATGATGGATCGTTCCAGCGTGGTCCCTCTCAACCCTTTCTCGTTCGAGTTGCCATCCCTCTCCTCTCTCGCTGGCCAGGAGCTCTCCTCGTGGATCATGGGCCAGGGCGACCCGATCGACAACGAGGGCCTGACTGCCAAGGCTGAGCACAGCGACTCCGACGACGTCTTGCTCAAGATTGCTGCCGCTGCCCCGCACGTGCCGCCAAAGAAGAGGGAACTCAAGGCCAGGAGAAGGAGGATTGAGGATGACGGAAGAATGAGAGAGGATGGGGATGGATCGGGAATACATGGGATGTTGAGAGGGCAGGCGGGGGAGGACGACAAGGGAGCGATCAGAAACACAAGCAGGAGGGTGATAGTTTGGGCGACGAAGTGGTTGACGACCATCCCTCCCGCTCCCCATCCCCATCATTCTCAGCTCCATAGCCAATGTTGTTAAAACCCCGTCTCCACGTCCTCCTCCCCCCGTGATCAGTCCAGGCGTAATCGTTCCTCGCGGTTCCTCATCCTCCCTCCCCCGTCATCCTTTCTTATTCGTATCATCCTTCATCCCCCTCGTTTCGCAGCGGCCTCGCAGGCTTCGGTCCGCGAGCGCAAGGCTGCCGAGAAGGCTGATGACGCAAGCAAGAACAAGGGCAAAGGCAAGAAGGCGGCCAAGGGCACGATCAAGATCACGAGCAAGGGCACGGGCAAGAAGCACGCTGCCGCGGACCCCGCGCTGCCGCGCACGGGCCAGCACGCGACGCTGGGCACAATGTACGTGACCTACGCCACGGCGTGCTCGTACATCTGCTACAAAGATGATATGAAGAAGCCGAGGCTTGTGGTGCAGATCAGCAGCAGCATGAGCACGGACCACGCCAAGCTGATTGCCAAGCGCCTCAAGTACATGTGCGCGCAGGGCTGCTCCAAGGAGCAGACGGTGGCGTACCGCAATAGGATCATGTCAAAGTAAGGTTGTATCGCGGTACACCAATATCAGACCAGGAGGGTGAACATGAGGAGGGAGATAATGAGATGAGGATGGCGGTGATGAAAGATGTAGGGTTGGGTGTGGTTTTATAGACGACGTGGCCCCATCAACAAAAATCGAGTTCGGAATGAGGCTTCTTCCTGGAATTGGGGCACTGGTGGGTATGCCCCTCGATAAAGAAGAGGATAGGAATGAGGAGGATGAGGATGACAGGAATAGCAGGCTTGGCAGGATGATGAGGAGGAGAAGGAGGAAAGGGGGAGGAGGGGGGATGGCGTGAGCTGGGCAGTTGGGGATCGCCCCAAGGAGGGCGATGGCCTCACCGACATCGCGTGGGAGGGGGTATCCGTTCACCCCCTCCTCATTCCCCCTCCCCCTCCTCTTCCGCCTCTGCATTGCATTCCTCCTCCTACCCCACCTTTTGATCCTCCTCCTCCTCCTCCCCCTCCTCTTATCCCTCCTCCACATATTTCCTCTCGTTCCCCTCATTCCCTTTCCATCCGTCCTCGCGCCCCCCTTCCACTCATCCTCATCATCCTCGTCCTCCTCCTCCCCGTCCTGCCCATCCCCCACAGGTTCCTCCAGCCAAGTGAGATGCGCGGAGCGAACGCTCCACGGGGCCGACCGCGAGCTGTCAATTGCTCGCCTGGTCGGGCGGGGTTGCAGGGATGCGCGACGGAGCGCGCATCCGACTGCATTGAATCATTCAGAGAATTTCAGGCTCGCGTCATGCGAAATTGTGATCCCTCGATGTCGTTCCTCCCTGAATCATCATGCCTGTCAGCCTGCGGTCGTTCTGATCGATGGTGGTTCGAAGGTAGTCTCGCATTTTTTTCTGAGCGTGTTGGGATCCCGTTGGTCCATTATGAGTTTTATCAAGATAAAAACTAGATTGACGCCGACAGAAACACTACCGCACATACAAACCTATGGTCTGACAAAACCAGACGTCAGCCAGACGTCTGGTGTGACATCTGACAATGATCTGACGTCTGTCTGACGTCAGATGGTAAATCTGACAAACATCAGACGTCAGGCGTTTGTCAGATAAAACGTCTGACGCCTGTCTGACGTCAGACAGACGTCAGATCGGTGTCAGATCAGGCACTCCCCTCATGCATCGATGGGCCTCAACCACGTTCAGTCGATGACATTTGAATGACATCAAATTATATTTTGATTTGTGTTTTTGCAGCCCCTGTTTGTCCCACCACATGGTTAGATTTGTGCAAAAAACGATATATTATCATGTGATCGATTCCCACTGGCATTTTTTCTGGCATGCCCTTCGAATAGCGTAGCAGCTCAAATGTCAACGACCACCGCCACCCCCCAGCTTCCTGGCTCGAGGCTGTTTCTTTCCAGGAGGCCAGGCCCCCCCCCCAGACGAGCAGCAGGCAGCAGCATGGCCAAGGCCGCGCTCAAGAGGCCCTCGGCTGCTCCGATGCAGAGCGCGAAGAAGTCGGCGAAGCTGGCGAAGCCGAGCGGGACAGCCGCGGGCATCAAAGGCAAGAACAAGAAAGTGTGGGACGGGACTAACAATTGTTCGATCACCCCGTACTTGTCCCCCTCACATCCCTCAGAACTATCAAACCCAGGGGTCGTGAGGATGCGGAAAATAAGGAGGAGGATGGGGATGTCGTAGAGGGACGGGAGTAATGGGGCCGACGGCAAGGAGTATGATTAGGCGGATTATGGGGAGGAAGGGTTTAAAACGCCAGGGCGACGACGACGACGACGTCGCCCCGTTCCTCCCCAGGTGGGACGTCGCGAAGCTCGCGCACGAGGCCAGCCAGTGCGACGACATCGAGGACAAGGTGAAGTTGTTCCAGGAGCATGCCGACGAGCTGAACATGAGCCACCTGAAGGCGATCTTCACGCAGCCAGAGCTCAGGTTCGCGGGTCAATTCGGTGCTCCAAATGCGGCAGGGATGACGTGCAGACATGCGCGGCGCGTCACACGATGGCCATGCGTGTCTGAGTGTGACCTGCGGTGCATGTTTGCGTGCCAACCTTGCTCCTCGCGGGAACCGAAATACCCCCCCCCCCCCCCCCCCCAACAGGCTGTTGTACGGCCGCTTCGCCACGGCGAGGAAGAAGAACGAGACCGCCGAGGAGCTGTACAACCAGGCGGTTCAGGGGCAGTTGGGCAAATGTGAGAAATTGAAAGAACCCGAGGCGACGTCGCGACGACAGACGCGGTAGTAGCACATCAGGTTCTTAACCATTCGTCTGCGATTGGACGGGGTGCGGTCCAGGGGGGGGGGGGGGGGGGGGGGGGGGGGGGGGGGGGGATAATTGTGAGGTCGCAGCTCGGACGATGGGTGTGGGATGACCTTGAGAGTTGGAGAAATGGTGACATTTCAAGTAATTGGTGTTGGAGGATGAGGTGGAGAATGGGGAGGTAGAGGAAGCATGTGAGGATGATGGGGATGAGCGAATTGATTTGGGGGTTGGGGCATGCGATCCTTATGCCCCGCCACTGGAGCCCCAGGCGGATAGCCTCCCCGCTGGCGGCGGCAAGCAAGTGGCGAAGGCCAAAATGCTGACGGGGTTCTTGGTGGACCCAGAATCGGGGGACACGTTCCTCTCCGCGACGCAGCGCTTGCAATTCAGCGAGGCCGTCTCGCGCGAGGAGGAGTGGACCAGCCGCAAGCAATTGCTCGACGCGTTCGACGAGAGCGAGGCGGAAGAGATGATCGCGGATGATAAGATTCAGGTTTTCGTTTGTTTCAAATCCTAATAATTATATTAGTTTCATGTATCACCCCTCACCTCCTAACGAGATCATCCTCCCTCCATCTCCCCCTCCAGCTCCACGTCGTCCCTCCTCATCCTCCCCCTCCTCACTCATCCTCCCCCCTCTCCCTCGCACCGTTCTCCTCCTCCGCCCTCCTCCCTCCTCGTGCCCCCCCCATCAACTTATCGCGCTCTGCTCCGCCTGGGGGGCCATAGGTGAGGGCCAACCCGATCAACCCGAGGCGCAAGCAGTACAAGATCATCCGCGACATTCGCAAGAAAAGCTTCACCCGCTCTAAGGAGCAAACGGGCACTGGCACAAAGGCGATCTCGAAGGATGCGTTCGACGAGATGGGCCTGGGGATCAGCGGGATGGCTCTTTCGGGCGATATGGCCGCGCACGGCAACTGGTGATTTAATTATTAGCACCCCTCTTGCAAAGATAAGTTTTTTTGAAAAGCAGGTAAGGCCACCATCCAAGCGACCACCTGTGAGGGCAACGGCTGCCCTCGCGCGTTGACGCCGCGTGGTCCCCCCCCTTTGCCCCGCTCCGAATCCAGCCCCATGTCCGAACCAGGCAGCATCGCCCACATGGGCCTCGATCTTCCTGGTGATGATGATGACGATGAGCCGAAGCACAAGGGCCCGATCAAGAAGGCGAAGGGCCAGGTACCCCCTCCCCACACACAAACGGACACTCCCCGAACATTCAGCCCCCCCTCCCCCCTTCAACCGCCTCATCCTTGTCCTTGCGCCCCCCCCTCTTCAACTCATCAGTCTTCTCCTCACCCGTCGTCTATCCACCCGCCTGTCGGCCTGTCCTGCCCGTCGTCGGCGCTGCCGATTCGCAAGAGAGACGCGCCTTCAAATAGGCGTCAAGGAGTGGGCCCCAAACCTTGTTAGAGTGCAGCGGAGCTTCGTGCCCGTCTGCCGCGAGCCTTGATTTGGGGAGCGGTCGTTATGGCAGATATCTAGCGCAGTTTGCGTGTCCACCCTTTCCACTTCGAAACCCTAGAAATAAGCGCCACCGCTTCAGCCCTCGCGCCCCTGACCCGATGCGGGCCCAAAGCCCGAGAGCTGCAGCGAGAAACCGCTCCTGATAGTAGTTAGGGGATGCGGGGGAGAGGGAATTTCGTCGATCCAACATGTCCCCCCCCCCCCCATCCCTTTGACCAGAGGTCGCGGGCGCCACGAAGAAGGAGGTGAAGGTGGTGAAGAAGCACGTGGACACGATCAAGGGCATCAGCGTGAGCTCCACCAAGGCCCCCGCCAAGGCTTTGCAGGAGCTCGAGAAGGTGAGCAACGCAGCAAAGGAGACTTGGATTTCAAAAAAATCGGGGCCCCTGAGAAAGCCAAAGCTGTAATGTACACCCCCCGTCCCAAGGGCACTTACGACGGGCCCCATGAGAGGACAAACGCGAATGTAGTAGCCAGATGCGGGGCCCTCATACACACTTTTCTCGAGCGTCCCAGGCGGTTTGCGGACCCTCCCCAGGTGCCTCCCCCCCAATGTTTGAAGAGGCCCTTGGATGGCCCAGTGATGTTCCAAACGTGTATGAGGGCCCCGTCTCTCGTTTGCAGATGTGGCTTGCACCCAGAGAGGAGAGCAGCAGCGCCATGATTTCGATCATCCGCACCGCCAGGCGCATGCCCTCGGAGGTCCCGCAGGGCGAGCTCGACAACATGAAGAAGGAATTGGCGTTGAATCACTGGCCCGTTTCTTTCGCCCCCCCCCTCAATCCATATCCTCCGAACCTCCGCAAACACAAACAAACGCATACACAACACACGCAACACACACACAAACACATAACATACACACACCACATACACGCATACACCACACACAAACACAAACACACAAACACACACACACACACGAACACACACACGAAGACACACAAACACACAAACACATATACATACACACAACACACAACACACATACACGACACACACAAGCACACACACACACGCCTGCACAGTCGCACACACATACACACAACACAAACACACACACAACATACACACAACCACGCACAAGCACACACAAACACACGCACACCAACATCAAGAGGCTTCCCAAAGGCCCCAGGAGGCTTTCAATCGGCCCCCCCAGTCGGGCCCTGCCAGAGGCTCTGAAGGCCCCCCCACACAGCCCGCCCTTACATGGACGAGTTGGGAGGTGAGAAACTGGAGGATGAGAACGAGGAGGCTCCGAACCAAACGAGGATGAGGAGACGGAGGTGGAGGAACTGGAGGAGGATGAGGAGGAGAGGAAGTTTTTGATCCAAACAAGCGCCTTGAGGAGGGGGATGCTTTTAACCCGATAGGTGCTGGATGCGATGGAGAAGATCGGTGGCCAGGCCTCGGCCGCGCTGATGGAGGATGTCACGAACGTGGACAACGCTCAGAAGCTGCTGACCGCTGCGAAGCAGGTGTTCTCGTCGGCGGGCGGCCTGCAGCTGATGCGCTGAGTATAGTAGCGCCAGCCTCTTCGGGACAAGGGTCCCCGAGTCCTCCCTGCAGGTGCCGCTTGCCTTCCCAAAGTAACAGGTGCCCCACCCCAGGACAGACCTCGGACAGTGGCATTGTTGCGAAGGCTCGAGGATGTGCCCCGATCGACGGTCGCCCCACCAGCGTAGCAGGCAGCAGCGCAGGCAGCGCGCTGACATGTATTCAGGCAGCGCGCTGCATCAGTGCGCTGCATCAGCGCGTCCCAGCAGCGCAGGCAGCGCGCAGGCAGCGCCCGAGATGCTCGGCGCCAGCATGTAAGTTTTTTGTGGTGCGGATCGGTTGCATAGCTGGTCGATGGTCACACTGATAAAAAGTTTTGGCGGGGGGCGATCTGGATACTCAGATACAGCAAACAACCGAAGCCTTCCCTCGCCCTCTTTGAATCGGGTCGGCTTCCCAATTGGCTCGAAGATAGCTGCGCCCGACGAGTCGCGGCCTGAAGCGCGAAGGCAATGTCAACCTTGTTGTGGCAACCACGAAGCGGCGAGAAGATAATTGCGCATTGCGCTCGCCGGGTGCCGAAGCGCGAAGCTCGATGGCCCGAGTGGCGATGAGAATGCGTGACTGACCTCATTAGCACCGACGCCCGCACATATTGCGATTGCAAGCGGCGCATCACACTGCATTCGTTTCAGCGTTGGCCAGTCTCCCCCCATCTTGCCTGCCCACGTGTTCCAGTCGTCTTGTCGGCTCGAGAGTTTCGGGGCGTGTCGGTCGATAACCAAGATGCCCCCGAAGAAGAAACGACGCTTGGAGGGCCCGCCCGTGGGCGGTGCTAGTTCGGACGACGCGTCGCCTGCAGCACGTGACGGCCCGTGCACAGAGTTCAGCAACCTAGGTACGCACCTCTCGAAGGCATGGGCCTGGGGCTTGGAACCAGCAGCCGAGGTCCAGCGCCTCGCGCGCGCCGCATCCAAGGACGGCCTCAACCACCCAGAGGTTCAAAAACTAGCAGCCATGGGCCAGTACGGCCAATGCCCAGGGAACATCCACGCCCAGCTGAACACCATGCTCGGGCAATCCTTGCTACCCGAGCCCCTCGACGTGAAGGTCCCTTGCGTGGACCCCAAAACGTCGGCACTCACAGAGGCCACGGCTGCGGTACTACTACCTCACGAATGGTTCTCCGCCATGCACCACAGGTGCCCTTCGGAGTTTCACGACCTATTCGCCACCAGTCGCGTGGGCGACTTCTGGGCCAACGCATCCAGGACACGTTTTTGGGGATTGACGCCCGTGCAGCTGGATAGAAGGAATTGTATGCAAGGAAAGCTGGGAGGAGGAGGAGGAGGAGGAGGAGGAGGAGGAGGACCACGAGCTGCAGGGGAAGAGGGGGCAGGAGGGACAGAGGGAGGGATGGGGCGAGGGGAGGGGGAGGAAGGGGAAGGAGGAGGATGAGGAACATGTACAGGATGGGTGGTAGAGCACGGCATGCAATAACCAAAAAAACACATCCCAGGGAAGACCCTCGATTGTGTGGCCACCCCGTGTGGCGAATCAGGGACAGGGCCAACACGTGCATACCTCTGCGGATCCACGGCGATGGAGCCGAGTTTCTCACGCGTGATTCCTTGGTAACTATATCGATGACGGGGCTTCTCGCAACGGGCTCGACCAAGAGCCTGACCATGAGTCTCGCGTCGTGGCCTTTAAGCACCCGAGCGAAGGCAGCTAAGCACAATGGGAAAGACACTTTCGTTGAACTGTTCAATGTTATCAAATGGTCGCTGAACTCGCTGGCATCAGGTAAACACCCAGATAAAAATATCATTGCTATGCTAATCCCGTGGTTTCGTTCGTCGTGTCGTTCTCTCGTCTCCCCCATCTCAATCCATCTCCTTTTAAGCTGGCGCCACCCGCGGCGCGAGTTTGCGAGCCGCCTCTTCGCGCGACGCGGCCTTGCCGATGGGCGGCCGGACGGACGGGCAAGGAAGAGGCATGATCAGGGGGTCAGGGAAAGCGTTTATCAGTGAGGGGTCTTCCACAAGC
>CAUYUJ010014477.1:233315-300082 GCA_963575745.1 Prorocentrum cordatum
GAGTGTATCCCCGTCCAAGTTCGCACAACGAGCGACGCCACCATGCATCAGAAGAGGCAGTTGGGTCGCGAAACTGGCTCGTACGAGGATTTCCACACTTACGCCAAAGACTACAGGATCAGTCAAATCATGGAGTCATTCCTTCACCGGCAGGACTCCGGCGAAACGTTGTGGCCACATGAGGGGCCATCGACTTCGATGCTGCAGCCGCATGCTAACCTTAACGCGGGGGTGATGTGGCTATTCGCATCGATTGTTCAATAAGTGCGCATTCCTGGTCACATAACACAGGTCACATAACACAGGACGAAACAGTTCGTTCAACAATTGCACGCTACTAAGTTTAATTGAGTACGGGGTGCAAGTTAAGATGACACGCAGTTGTTCAATCCGTATGTTTGGCCGATGTGCTCAGATCATGGCTGAGCCTGGTCAGCGAAAGGCAGACGTATTCCTTATGATTGGGAGTTGTGGTATGTTGTTCGATGATGGAGCTGCAGTGGCGTGTAATTCCTGTATCGGTTCGCTGCTATGGGACTCGCTGCTTGTATTGCGGTTCAGAATTTGGTGCCAGGGCATGCGCTGCGACAGGCAATGGCTTGGTGAAAGCTCTGATAATCAGAGCGGTGCGCTTGCTCTATTTTTTTTCGGCGGCTCATGGTGTGCTCGTTGATCGTCGCAGAAGATAATAAGTCTCCTACAAAACTGATGCAGTACTCGGAACAGTTCAGCGCCTGGTTCCAGAAGAATACTTCCTCCTTGGGTCCGCACCTCAGGGCCGTGGCGAAGCCGTCGGCCTCAGTTTCGAGAGCGGCCAGCTGCCCCTGGCCAGATGCGCGTTGCATTTTCCAGCTCTCATCGCCACTTTGGTCCAGGTGGCCAGGACACGTCAGAACTCAAGTGCGGAGGCCAAGGCTGTTAGCAACGTTGTTCGATCAGTGGGGCTCAAAGAAGTTCAAGACTCTGCAGCTTGCAATGTTTGCAGACGCTGGAGTTGAGCACTATCACTTGATGAGGCACCTAGACTACGAGAGGTTCCCGGCTGACGACCTGTCCTTCAACGCGAGCGCGTTCGTCGCGCGCTGTTCGGGGTTGGCGGCCACCCAGCAGTGGCCGCGTAGACGGACTGCGCGCTCACTGGGCGCATGCTGAAGCTGATCAAGCACCCCATCATGCTTCCAGGCGCTGGCGTACGTGCGTTGGACTGTCCAAACGGCGCGGCCCCAGCTGTGCAGACGAGATGCCTCAAACGCATGATGAATTGGGTCGCGGCAGTCGTGCAGACGCTCCGGGCGGAGTTCCCCAGCTTCGAGGCGATCCAGGCGTGGGGCGTCTTCAATGTCGCGCAGCATGACAGGGGCATGGGCGCGCGCGCCGAGAACTCAGCCAACGCCCAGCGCCACAGGCAGATGGAGCGCTTGATCGAAGCCTTCAAGGCGGAGGCGACCTCGGACGAGCTGGTGGGGGAGATGGAGTCCGTGCGTCATTTGGTGGCACGCGCGGCCGCGGAGAATTCGATGTGGTTGTGGATGCTTGGACGCGAGCTGCGAAGATGGCCAGCGCTAGTGCAGATATGATCATTCGCTACTGGGCAGCGGGTGGATCCACGAGCGGGGTCGAGCAGTCCTTCGGGAAGGGCTACAACCGCCCCGTCGCCTCCCTGGGCAACGGCGCTTGTTGCGACCGCATGGAAATCATCGAGCTCGGGAAGGGCGACATACCTCAGGTGCTGCACCGAGCTGCGGGCATCTGGAGCGACACCGGCAGCGGAAACAGGCAGCAGCGAAGCGATGTTGGCGGGCAGCATTTGCGTGCCCGGAACGAGGGCTGCGAGGGCTGCTGGCGGCAGGAGCGGCAGCTCGACGCAGCGGCGAGCCCAGGTCAACTGAAGTCCGTCCGCGCCGTGGATCCAGATGCGATGTTGCAGCTTGAGACGTGGACAAGGACTATCCGAGGACAGACGGGCGCGTTCCACTACTCGCAAAGTAACTACTCGCAAACGGCCAAGATCCGCCGCGGGGGATTTACGACATGTTATGACACACGCATACATGTTTGTTTTTCTGACGTTTGCGAGTAGGGACTTTGCGAGTAGTGGAACGCGCTCGGCGAGAGGAGGCCTGGGCAGGCAGACTCGGGGCTCTTGAAAACGCCTCGGTGGAGGAGCTCGAGCAGGGGAAAGACCGAATTGAGAAGCAGTGCGTGGTGCGCGCCGCCAAACGGCGTCGAGCAGCCGCTGGGTTGATCACCGATTGCAAGATCTATGCCGTCGCGGCCAAGGCCCACGAGTCCACCTTCATTCAGTCCACCGCTGCGGGGTCATTGGTTTTCGTGGTCAAGGAGGTGCGTGAGCGACCGCGTCGAGGCAGGCACCGGTCCAGTAGTTGTTTACAAGGCAGCGCTGTCATCGCAGAGGCTAGTCTACATGACCGACGCCTTCCTGGATGAATGTCTGCGGATCGCCACTTTGATGGTCGATCGAGCGGGTGGTTACATTTGGCAAGTGGAAGTTCACTAATTTAGTGTATTTCACGGCCAGGGCTACCATGATGCCCGCAATTTAATCATGGACATCGCACTTTTCGGTTCGGGTGACACGGCGCCAGTCTGAGTCTTATGGCACGTTGAAAACCGCATGAGTCTTAGGGCGCGTTTGGTGCACATGGGCACTAATGGGCACTGATGGGCTCTAATGGGCCCTGATGGGCCCTGGTGGGCCCTAATGGGTCAAGGGGGGCATCGGGGACTCGGGCACAGCGCAGGTCAGCGCTAGCCCAGCTCAGCGACCGAAGGGATTGTGGGAGAGTGCACGTAGGGGGCCCCCGTTGGTCCCCGAAATGGCCTGTCGTTTTTTTACGTGGTAGTGTTTGCCACATGATCGTTCGTGTCTTTGTACATATGCACGTATACACAAGTATGTATATATACGTATATATATAGATGCATATATATGTATATATACATATGTATATATATAGATATATGCGTGTGTGCATATGTGTGTATACATATAGATATATATGTATACACACACCACGTTCAAACTTGTGTGCCCGCTAACATGCGTACGCACATGATTGCCAACAACGGCTAACATATCAATTTGTGCATATACACATATCTATGTGTACGCACGTGTTATATGTGAGCGCGCAACTGTATGTATGCATGTATGCACGCACGTGAAACAGCGGGGAACGCCATATCATAGCACTCGCATTGATGCCATACCACAACATAGCGTTCCATACTACCGCATGCCATAGCATAGCATAGCATAGCATAGCGCAGCACATGCAGGGGCTAGGGGCTCGGGGCTCTGGCGCGCCCATGGCCTCCCAGGGGCTAGGGGTTCAGTCTAGGGGTCGGGGGGTTCAAGGGCTTCTGGGGTTTCAGAGGCTCCATGCGCATGTGACTTGGGCTCCAAGAGCTCTGGTGCACCCAGGGCCCCCCAACGCCTGCGGGTTCAGTCTAGGGGCTGGCGGCTCCAGGGGCTTTGAGGCTCCAGAGGCCCAAAGTGATCCAGGGGCCCCAGGAGCCATGGAGTTTGTCTGCTCTACGAGTTTGTCTGAGTCTGCCTGTCGTTGTCTGCGTTTCGGGCCCGAAAACCTAGACATGTCTGAGATGATGACGATTCTGATGATGCTGAACGACTTTGATGATGCAACGTTGATGGATGATTGCGATGTTGGCGACCCTGGTAATGCCGAGGATGTCGAGGCTGTGGATGCGGATGATGGCGGTGGAAACCCCTTCTGGACACGTTTGCCCCGGCGTGCCATGCTCTGACCAGCGTCGAACCCATCGGCACCGTGCGCAGGGGCATGTCATGGACATAAGAGGCGAATCAGGGCGAGGGGGACGAAGGGAGCGAGGAGGACAAGGAGGGGGAGATTGATGAGAAAGGGGAGGATCTCGAGGATAAGACGGATGGTGACGAGGAGGAGGAGGAGGAGGAGCAGGAGGAGGAGGAGGAGGAGGAGGAGCAGGACGAGGATGGCGGGTGTGCCTCAACGCCGGGCAATCGAGGCACGGGGGAATCTCATTGAGGAGGGCGAGGACGAGGTCAGAGGAGGATTTAGTACGCTCAGCGCCCGGCGGGAAACGGTCCAGCACGCAAAGTGGGCCGCCGCCGGGCGACAAATGGCAATGCAGCTTCAACTGTCGTCATTGCACTCATCCCCGCCTACTGTAGACTACTGTCGAGTGCCCCCTCCCTCGACGATGTCATGCCGCCTGACCGCCTGGATTCATCCTGAGTGCCGTGGGCTGCGGCGCTACTACTGCAGGGCTGCTTCTGAGACTCGATCACTCCTCATCATCGATGTCCTGGCCAGCCGCAGCAGTGGACTGCTGCTTCATCGCGTTGATCCGATCGAGCAAGGACTGCCGGTCCGCCGCGCCCTTGACAACAGCCGCCGCCGGAGTGCCGCCGCCGATGGGGGTGCTCCCACCAGCCACCGGAGTGACGCAGCCAGCAGATTGAGATCCGCTGGAGTCCTTGGTGGGCGTCGTAGCGTCCTTCCGAGTGGACGTCACTAGGGACGAGAGGTTCACGTCGTAGAGGTCGAGGTCGTTCGCGTCCATGGCCGCCGAGAGGATCCTGCTGCGCAGCTAGGAATAGAGCAACTCGACGTGGGCGTCAGTGAAGCACACGCCAAGGTAAGGTATCTGCTTGCGCACTGCGTACATTGCCCAATGTCCTGAGCCCGGGGTGAGATCGATGATCGATGTGGCCTGGAGCAGGTGGGCCACCTCCGTGGCCAGAGCTGGAGGCCCTTCGTGCCAGAAGGCGGGCACGAGGTCGGACGCCTTCGTGGCCTTGTCCTTCTTGTGCTCGACGCCGCAATTCCCACCCGGCAGCGGCAGGTTCTCAGTGCTGTACATCGCTTTCTTGTCAGACCAGGGCACTGTCCACGTAGCGTCCTTTGGAGGCGTCCCAAATGGAGTCCGAATGGAGGGGGTCAGAGGATCGCGATACATCGCCGATGCCTGCTTCGCCGATGCATCGACAACGTCGGCGCCGTGAGGATCAAGCCCCACTAAGTCACATCACCGATGCATCGGCGATGCGGCGCGATCATCCACCCCGTTTACGCGGACCCCATGTAGGAGGCATCGGTCCTTGTCGCTCCAGTCTGCCACATCCAGAGGGCCGATGACGTTGCCCCGAGTGGTCGCCTTCGGGCTCAGCTTGCGCGGCCCGATCTTGAAGATGGGCATCTCCGACGACAGCAGGAGGACCGTCTCCATCTGCTCCAGCGTGCGGTTGCCGTGCATCCGATTGAGACGCTTCTCGAGCGACTCCTGGGAGAACATCGCATAACGCTTGGTCACATCGAGCTTCATGGGGCTCAGAGCTTTGACAATCTTATCCTCCCAGTCCTGGCCTTTGGACCCATCGGGGGCGACGATGATATCGTTGGCTGGTAGACTTGGAGTTTTCTCACCCGTCGCCCGCGCATTTACCACCGCGCCGAGAAGCTTGCTCAAGTGGTGCGGACGGCTGGGCCCCAATCGGTATTTACCCTGCGTCCCGCTCTCGCACAAAGTCTTGGCGTCGATCACGATGGCGACGTAAGACTTGCCCTTGCCCATGGCCTGGCCCGCCTCGGACGCCTTGATCGACTGCGCAATCTCTTCTTGGGACGTGGCGGCCACGAGCTTCGCGTTGGACCGCATCCGACGCTCTGCCAGTTGGGCGTGCGACTTGGCCTTGGCGACGTCGGCGCTCTCCATGGTGACCGCGCCGTTGTCGGCATCGCATATCAAGGTCTCTACTTGCGACTGGTTCGCGATGAAGGCCAACTTGAGGTTCTGCGCCGCCTGCTCCTCCTCGGCTGCAGTTGGATCGGCTTCGGCGTCGTCGACGATGCCGGCAGCCTTCTTCTCATCATCGTACGTCTTCATCAGCTCTGACATCATGTAGGAAACGTCCGCGGTCTCCAGGAAGTCATCGCAAGTCCTCTTATTGGCCATGGTCTTGATCATCGCCACGTCGTACTCGTAGCCGTAGACAAGGGTTTCCATCATGAGGAGCAGTTGGCCGGCGCTGGGCGGCCAGGAGTGGGGCAGGGTGCGGTCCGTGGCCACCCCGTCGAGATCCCTCTTGGGCTTCTGAATGACACCGAACCTCTTCCTGCATGACACGACCGACTCGGTGAACTGTTTGAAGGCGGTCTTCACATCGGCATCCCAGTTAAATTGTTCAAGGCGCCTCCACAGGGAGTCGCGCAGCGCACGCTTGAAGACGAAGAGATCGATGATGGACTTGTTGCCCCAGCCCTGGACCTTGCCCTCGAGCAAACGCAGTGGGATCGCCTCCTTGCCGTCAGTGCAATGCCAGTGGTCCCACAGCATCTCGTAGGCCCAAATCATGAGCGTACTCTTCTTGTCGCATTGGCTGCCGACCTCCTTGTACTTCAGCACGCTGTCCATGGGGTTATCGTTGCCCAGCTGATCGAAGCGGATGCAGATGTCGCTCACGTCTTTCACGATCAGCACTTGGTTGTGAAGTGTAGGACAATTCTCGACGAACGTAGGCGTCACATTCTCCGAGGACTTGGCCATGGTGAGTTTGCCGTAGTAATCCGCCAATGATTTTTTGTTTTGCTTCTGTCCACCTTCCTCCAACTGCTTCTTCAAGTCGATGATCTCGTACGAGCGGAGGAGGTTGGACGTGCGCATGTTCTCATGCTTCACCGCCAGGTCCTCCCGCCCCTGCACCAAGATCTGGAAGGCGACGTTGAGGGAGTGCCCCGGGTCCACCACCATGAAGCGGACGGGGATGGACTGCAGCATCTCGCGCCATTCACGCATGGCGTCGAGATTGTCAGTTGCCTCGGCGGCCATGCCTATGGCCACGCGCAGGGCGTCCCGCATCTCAGGCATGCAGACCGCCTGGAGTTGACCATGCCGAAGGTGCGGCAGCTCGTCGCCCCGCGTGTGAGCGACGGTGATAGTGTCTGGGTAGCTTTTAGGCGTCTGCCAGAAGTGGCTGCGAAGGTTCTCGATGCGGTTCCAGTGCTTCGGCACGTTCGGCTGCGACTCGTAACGCAAGTTGAGCCAGAAGAAAGGGATGCTCGCCACGTAGGGCTGACCAGCGTCGAGCTTCTTCTTGGCCTCATCTGGATTGTAGGCATGGACCCCGCTTTTGTCCGTCGGTTGGTCATGCATGATGCCGTCAAAGGCGGGGTGTCGCATGATCTTGTCGTCGTAGCAGCACAACTTGTGTTGGACCGTCGCGTTCAGGCACCCGGCGAAAGGGTTTACTGAAGACGGACTTGCGCCACCGCATGCTGGGGCAGCGGAGGCCTTGGCGGCACGCTTGGGAACTTTGGGCGGTCTAGCGGGAGCATCGTGGGCGCGCTTGCCCATGGCGCTTGCCCAATTGAAAAGGTGCGGTGTGAAATCCTCACTCGGCGGCGTCGAGTCTCGAGCCCAAATGGCTACTAATGAGCATGATGGAGGAGGAGCTGCGCTGACACGCGCTGCCCCACTGACGCGCGCCGAAGCCGCGCAGGGCAAAACAATGCCCGTGGAGGCTATGGGGCCATCATGAGGCCCCCGAGACAATCCAAAGAGGGCCCAAGGGCCCGAGAAGCGTCCTAAGAAAGCCCGACAAGCCCCAAGAGGGCCCAATACAATCCAAAGAGGGCCCAAGAGGGCCCGAGAAGCGCCCTCTGAGAGCCCAAGACGACCCAAAAAGGGCCCAAGAGGACCCGAGAAGCGCCCCAAGTGGCCCCCAAGAATTCCCCAAGAGAGCCCGAGCAGCGCCCAGGACGGCCAAATAACAATCCAAGAGGGCCCCAGGGGAGGTGAATAACTCCGCGCGGCATACATCCTCTGGGGCCATATGGAGGAAGATCTGGGGGAAGATATTGGGAAGATCTGGGGGGGGATCTGGGGGAAGATCTGGAAGAAGCATTGGGGGGGGGAAGATCTGGGGGGGGGAGATCTGGGGGAAGATATGGGAAAACCTAAAAGGGAATATGCTATGTGTTGTAGTTGTATAGTGTGTAACATATGGCAGACGATTAATGTTCATGCGATAATGGCAAATATTGCGTAATTTATGATATATAATATACCATAATGTATGTTGTAGATGCACACTGTATCTTATAATATATCACAGATGATTGATGATCATGCGTTAATGTCATAAGCTACATACTATGCGATATACTACGCCATATTCCCTACATAGATTCTGCCTAGAAGGGTGCTTACTCTCGATCTTGAAAAGGCCGGGCAGGGGAACGCGCCCTGGGCGGTTCCCCCGGCATCCGCCCCGCGGTCCCCCCCAGCTACGTCCCCTTAGCTTGGCGTTGCGTATATCATCTTAGCGTAGCGTAGTTCATCTTGGATTACCTTAACTTCATATTATGGCTCAGGTGTATCTTAGCTTAGCGTACCTTCATCGTAGCGTCGCTGAGCTTTAGCATAGCAGAGCACAGCATATCTTAGCCTAGCGCAGAATAGCATAGCATAGTGCGGCATGAGCATAACACAGCATAGCATAACATAGCCAAACATAGCATAGCATAGTATAGCATAGCGCAGCATAACAAATCATAGCACATCATAGTAGAGCATAGCGCAACATAGCATGGCATAGCATAGCATAGCGTACCATATCACAGCGCACCATGACATAGCATAGCTTAGCATTGCATATCATAGCATAGCACAGAACAGCACAGCATAGCATAGCGAAGCATAGCATGGCATAGCATAGCCTAGCCTAGCCTAGCAACTAATGCTGCGTCCATAGGGGCTCCAACTTCCAGGTAGGGTCGCAATGGGGTAATGTCGTAGATGATACAGTCTACCCGTGATGGCTTCAAGAGGCACAGCACTGAGCGCGCGGCGCGTGTGCTATCGGCACGGGCACTTTACAATGCATCACAGGTGCCCCCCCGTCGGTTGCGAAACGATGCCGCGGTGAATTTTGCCGGGGACCATTGGGGACCATCGGGGACTGAAATAACAGGGGTGCGCATGCGCACCTCTGTTATTTCAGCGCCGGGCGCCCAGCTCCGAAATAACAGGGGTGCGCATGCGCAAATCGACTGAAATAACAGATTTGCGCATGCGCAAATCAAGGAACAGTTGTCTTTTGCGCACGCGCACCTCTGTTATTTCAGCGCCGGGCGCCCAGCACTGAAATAACAGGGGTGCGCACGCGCACCCCTGGTATTTCAGTCGCCGAGTTGGAGTTGTGACTTTAAGGATTTTCGATGTTCACCATTATTTTTCGCCCCCGGTGCATTTTGAGGATTCGCTCTTCGAAACTATCGCGCGCATCATTCGCATGATCATCGCATACCTCCTCTCCATTGCCCTACATGTCGTTCTAGACGGCGAGGCCTTAGGTTGCATTATCTTGCATGCGGTGCATGCGGCAGTACCGTCATTATCCCACCTGTTACATGTTCATATCACACATGTCGTTCGCGCAACCAGCAAGATGTTGCAGCGACGACGACGCCGAGGCGACGACGGCGTCGAGCCCCCCCCCACTACGGAGGTTAAGGAGGAGGAGAAGGAGGACGCGGCCGGAGCTCTCGACCCCACCATTCCTCGAGCCGGGTCGATCCGCGCGGGCTCCACGGCCCACGGCTGGACGAGGAGGTTATTTTCAGCCCGCGGTGCAGTGATGCTCCTTCCCAGTTGCGCGGAGCCCACAAACCCAACATCACGCACCAACAACCCCGATGGCGCTCTTGGCGCAGTGAGGGTGGCACGCACAGTGCCCAGAACGCCGACGCACCAGCCAGGGCCCACGCAGGGCTGCCAAATGTAAATTTTACAAGCGGATACTGACTGGCCTAGATTAGACATCATCAGCGCGCCCGAGCGCGCACAAGCATTTCCTGAAAAGGTCCCTCATCACGGTGACCGTGTAAGCATTGCCGATCATCTCGCGGAGCCGCGAGCGATTGACATCGGGCGGCACGACGATGGCATGCGGGTCAAAGCCCTGGCACTTCAACAGCTCGTGCTCGCGGATCAAGCCGCCGCGGTTCGTGATGAACCACTGGAGCTCCCTGGCGCGCTTCTTGGTGATCGTCGGCATCTCGTCGAGGTAAACGGAAATGCCGAAGGATGGGCCCTTGCCGACGTCGATCACCCACGGCTCAGCATCGGCATCGGCGTCGGGGTGCGTCGTCTTGATCTTCTCGAGGCCAGCGACTAGATTGCGCAACTGGTAAGGCTTCAACTCCAACAAGGATGCATGTTTCTGCCTCTCCGTGGGCGAGTCCTGGTCAAGGATGGAAGTGAGGGACACCGTCTGGCTACCAGTTGGCCAACTCCACTCAGCGCGCTGCCGATCCCGACGGATCCCCACGATGTAGAGGCGCCGCCTTGCGGCGGGCACGCCAAAGTCCCTGGAGTTCAAGATGTGCCAGTGAATATTGTAGATGCCGTCCGCGCACTCGTAGAGGATGCGCATGGTCACATCGAACTGCTTCTTGAACTTCTTGTCGGTCGCGAACTCGGGGACATTCTCGAGGACGAAGATGTCTGGGACCAGCTTGCCAATGGTGAGCGCCACGTAGAAGACCACGAGCCCTGCGCCAGAGGGGTCATCCACGCCCTGGCGGTCGCCCTGCTTGGAATATGTCGGGCATGGGAGCCAGCAGTATAGATAGTGACTCTGCCCACGAACATCTCCAGTTGTTGAGGGTCGCGTGCAACCACATCGTCGAAGACTGTGTTGACGTGCGGCTGGGTAGCCATCAAGATTCGCTTGTACACTGGATCCACCTCGGAGGCGAAGTGGTGCTTGAAGGGGGTGATGTGCCGAAGGGCAAAAGCACCAGCGTCGAGGCCACTACAGTCGCTGGCGCAGCCGATGGGCCCAGTCGGCGGCGGCCCCGGCAGCAGCGGCTTCAGCGCCATGAAACGGGCCGCAGCGGCCTTGGCGGATGGCTTAGCCTTCGGCTTCGCCTTCGCGGTCGCCACCCGCTTCGCCTTCGGCCGAGCCCTCGCTGCTGACGAGGCCGCTCTCGCCGCAGGGCGCTTGCGGACAGAAGGGCCGCTCGCAGAGGCATTGGCGGAGGCGGTGGACTGCGGCGCTTCCTCTGGCAGCACTACTGCCCACATCGCCGTCGCTGGCGGTGACGCCTGCGGCGCGCGAACGGGCTGGAGCCTAAAATGGCTGTTGCGGTAATGGTCAGCGGAGGGGGCCGGGGCGACATCCATGTTTTCGGGCGCGCATGGCCCGCCTCGCGCCCTCGGGGGCAGTCTCGGGAACTGGGGGGGCCGCGGGGCGGATGCCGGGGGGCCCGCCCGGGGCGCGTTCCACTGAGACTGAGTGCCCGGCCCCTTTAAATAGAAAGTAAGAGCCCTTCTAGGCAGAGCCTGGGCAGGGAATATGAGCGAGGGGGTGGGCGCGGGATGGGTCGCGGGTGGGTCGCGGGGCGGGTCGCGGGTGGGTCGCGGGCTTGGGATATACATGTTGCGCCGCACGCGCGCATATAATTTGCACTAAATTGTTTGTAGTAGTTGTTGTTGTTGATGTTGTTGATGCCGTTGCATCCTGTCGGTGGTGTTTTGAGCCAGGATGTTCAGCGTGATTGACCCCGCCTCGCAGGGCTCTTATCAGACAGTCCTCCCAAGGTGGCGCCAGACTTTCGCAGCGGAGCAGTGGCGACGAGAGCGGGCCCGCAGCCTTGATTCTAAGGCGTGTCCAGAGCATGACGATGTCGATGATGGTGGCGGGGGTGACGGGGAGGAGGAGAGGTGGAGGATGAGGAGGAGAAGGAGGAGGAGGAGGGGGGGGAGGAGGAGGGGGAGGCAGAGGAGGAGGATGAAAAGGAGTAGGAGGGGGAAGAGGATTGCTCAGCGGCCACATGCACCCATCGCCGATTGATCCTCATCACGGCGTGAAATGAAATCGAGCATCGCGGCAGCGTCGAATGCCTGCCTGACGCCTGGGCACACCTCAGCGCCTGATTCAGCCGAGCCTAAAAGGGCTATGGCAATTGTGGGCGTCTTGGCCGCCCTGGCCGTGATATACACCAGGTCGCTGGTGAACTTCCACTTGCTCACAGCGTGGCTACCCGCGCGATCGACTATCAGAGCGGCGAGCCGGGGGCACTCCGCTAAGAAGGCGTCGGACATGTAGACAATCCTATGCGAGGACAGCGCTGCTCTGTACACCACTACTGGACCGGCGCCCGCCACCACGCGCTCCCACGTGCAGACCACGCCACCGATCAACGCAGCATTCCAGAGCACTGACTTCGCAGGCTGCTGAACCTCCTTGACCACGAATATGGATGCCTCCGAAGCGGTGGTCCGAGTGAAGTTGGCCTCGCGGGCCTTGGCTGCGACGACTGCCGCTGTCACCGGCGCGTCAGGAGCGACATAGATGTTGCTATCTGCAATCGTGATGTCGGGCGGTCCAGCCGCCGCGCGACGCCGTTTTAAGGCGCGCCCGATGTATTGCTTGTCGTTGGTGACCTTTTTCTCCATCAACGTAACCACCTTCTGAAGCTCACCCACCGAGGCGTTCTCTAGAGCTCCGAGTCTGCCTGCCCAGGCCTCCTCGGAAAGTCGTTGACACTTCTTGGCGTGGACGAAAACCATCTCCTTGGATTGCTCATCTGTCCACGTCTCAGGCTGCAGCATCGCACCTGGATCCACGGCGTGGACGGACTTCAGCATGCCCGGGCTCGCCGCAGCGTCGAGCTGACGCTTCCTGTTTTGCCGCCAGCCGCCCTCGCAACCCTCGTGTCGGGCCTGCAAATGTTGCCCGCCAGCGTCGCTTCGCAGCTGCCTGTTTCCACTGCCGGACGCTCGGGGCCGCCCGAAGATGTCGCTCCAGATGTCCGTGGCCATCTGCAGCACTTGAGGTAGGTCGCTCTTCTCGAGTTCGACGATCTCCATGCGGTCGCAGCAGGCGTCATTGCCCAGGGATGCTACGCGGTGGTTGTAGCCCTTCCCGAAGGACTGCTCAACCCCGCTCGTCGACCCGCCCGCTGCCCAGTAGCGAACGATCACCTGCATGAGCTTTGATGGAGGAGAAAGCGAAGTATCGAGGACGCCACCGCGTTTGTTCGCCGTGGCCATCTCCGCAGCGTGCATCCAAGCATCCCGCGATGACAGCGACTGCTCCGCGGCCACGCGCGTCACCAAATGGCGCACAGACTCCATCTGCCCCACCAGTTCGTCTGCCGTCGCCTCGATCCCGAAAGCCTCGATCAAGCGCTCCATCTGCTTGTGGCGCTGCACGTTCGCCGAGCCCTCGGTATGCGCGCCCATATCCCTGTCGTGCTGCACGACGTTGAAGACGCCCCAAGCCTGAATCGTCTCGAAGCTGGGGAACTCTGCCTTGAGCGTATCCACGACACTCGCGACCCAATTGATCATCCGTTTGAGGCATCGTTCTTGCACCGCTGGGGCCACGCCGTTTGGACAGCCAAGTACATGTACGCCATTGCCAGGTAGTTTGATGGGGTGCTTCAGCAGCTTCAGCATGTGCCCAGTGAAAGTGTAGTCGGTCTGCACGGCCATGGCCGGGTGGCCGCCGGCCCCAAAGAGCGTACTCACGCGGTCGACGAAGGCGCTCAAGTTGAAGGACAGGTCGTCGGCCGGGAACCCCTCGTAGTCCAGGAGCCTCATCAACTGATAGTGTTCCTCCCCCGCGTCCGCAAGCATTGCAAGTTGTAATGCCTTCTCCGAGTCCAGTTCATTCATGAAGTTGGTGACAGCCTTAGCTTCTGCACTTGAGTTCGGACGTGTCTTTTCCACTTGGACCAAGGTGGCAATGACAGCTGGAAAGTACAACACGCTTCTTGCCAAGGGCAGCTGGCCGCTCTCGAAACGGTGACCAGCATACCGCAAATCTTTCACGGCATTGCTCGGCTTCGCCACGGCCCTGAGGTGCGGCTCGATGGCGGAAATATTCTTCTGGAACCACGCGCTGAATTGCTCCGAGTACTGAATCAGCTTTGTTGGAGACTTCTCGTCTGTGACGAACAGCGAGTGGACTTGGTGCAGGAATGGGTCCGCCTTCCACAGGCGACTCAGTAGTCGACGCGAAGCGTGAGGCTTGTCTCGAAGGACTACGCGGAGGCACGGTAGCACCTTGGCCACCTCCCCGCGGACGGTCTGCCCTGCTAGCATCATCCCCGCGCGGATCTCGTCGGCGGCCGCGTCGCTGACGAAAACCTCCACTGACTTCTGGACCCGCTGCAGCAGGACAGGGTCGGGCGCCATCGCTGCAGCGGCGGGGGCGCCTGGCGCGCCCCACCTGCAGGCACAGAACCGCTTGATCACGGCCAGGGTGGCGTCCTGGATAGCCATGGCGTCGAGGCCGAAATCCGCAGCGAGATCGATTGTACCGAGATGACCTGGCAACGACGTAGAGGCTGCAGACTTGCGGCGATAAAACGCACCGCCAGCTTTCCCTTGCGTGCGTCCTGGAATATAGTGGCTGACACCGCCCCTTTCGCATCCAGAAACAACCCTCGTTTACGTTCACGCCAAGCTTCTGCAACGCACCAAGCAATCTGCCGTGCTTTGTTTCTACCGGCAACGCCTGGCACGCCATCTCTACCTAGTGGGTGCAACCTGAGGTGGGCAACGACCTTGGCCATGTCGACCGTTGGCGGCGCAGTGCCATCATCGTCTGGAGCCCGGAGACATCGGATGCCACCCTCGGCCATCATGAGCTTGACTGCGGCCATATGTGCAATCGACCCCTCGTGCTTCTTCAATGCGCGAGGCTTCAGCTGTTCACGAGTGGTGAGTCGAATGTCCTTGTATGATGAGGAATGGCCGCTCTTTGCACCGAAAGCTGAACATATGGCACAGCCGACTGCCCAAGGCTGATCAGACACAGTGAGCCACGTGACGCCAGGTACAATGGTGAATTGGGCTTCCAGCTCAGCCTGGCGCTGCGAGAACCAACATCGGCAACAGTCAACAGCTTGACACCCCCCGCAAGCTGCACTCCCCGCCTTCCCCGACATCGGGCCATCTCCCGAATCGGAGCTGAACCCAAATGACTACTGAGGAGGACGAGGCGGATGAGGAAACTGGCATGTGTAGCACCCCGCAATTGCGGATGAAAAAGAGGGTGCGGGCGCGGGGTGGGTCGCGGGTGGGTCGCGGGGTGGGTCGCGGGTGGGTCGCGGGTGGGTCGCGGGCGGGTCGCGGGTGGGTCGTGGGTTGGGTCACGGGTGGGTCGCGGATGGGACGCGGGGTGGGCCCCAATCATAGCCAAGCGTAGCATAGCATAGCGCAACATAGCATAGCACAGCATCGCATCGCATCGCGTAGCATATCATAGCATAGCGCAGCTTAGCATACCATAGCATAGCACAGCATAGCTTAGCGAAACACAACGCGTCATGACATAGTATAACTGAGCATCGCATAGCACAGCATATCATATAATATCATATCACATCATAACATATCATAGCACGGCATAGCATGGCAGAGCATTTCATAACATAGCATAGCAACTAATGCTGCTTTCCTAGGGGCTCCAACTTCTAGGTAGGGTCGCACTGGGGTAAGTATTCGTCTTCGGTCGTAACCCCTTTGGGAGTGTGTCCAGGATGCTGTGGTTTGTTTTTTTTTGCGTGCTCTGATTGATGGGCTGTTCTGCCCCCTGATAGATGGGCTGTTCTGGTACCTGGGGGCCGCTGTTCACTGTTCCCAACCATCCTGCGGCGTTGGGTCCCCGCTCCTCCCCCCTCCTCCCATACCCCCCCTCCGCCCTCAGTCATCTTCATCACCATCACACATCACTATCATCACCATCACCAGCATCATCATTTTCACCATCATCAGAAGTATCATCATCCACATCATTCGTCCTCGTCATCACTACATTACCATATCATACGTAACAATCGTCACCAGCATCATAAATCGCAGTCGCCATCGCTGTCACCACCATCACCATCATCATCGTCGCCATCATCATCATCATCGTCACCATCGTCCTCATCACCACCATCGTCGTCATCATCATGTCCATCATCATCCTCATCATCATCATCCTCGTGATGGTCATCGGCATCATCATCATCGTCATCATCATCGTCACCATCATCACCATCATCATCAACAGACTGGTCATCATCATCAACACCATCACCATCACCACCAACATCGCCATCATCATCGCAGCTACCGTCAGCATCATCGGCACGCAAGCACACACACACACACACACCTCACACGTTTCGATGCCCCATAGGGAGCTTCACCTAAGGTCTCAGTGGCGCCGTCCGCATGGCGGCGCCGCCCCATGTCGGCACACCCCTCACGCGCCTCGTGGTCCCATAGGGAGCTCCACCCAAGGTCCCAGTGGCGCCGTCCACATGGCGGCCAGAATATGCTCGGCCCAGCGCTGGCCATCTCATGGTCACGAGGATGAGGATACAGACGGGCGGCCCATGCGCCCATCTATCCGTCGTGTAGCCGTTTTGGCTCCGACGCAAGTTTCGATTCCAGTCTCATCAGCTGGCCAACGATGTCAGATACGCAGCCTGAGTTTCTTCAAGACACCCATGTGCCCTCCCTCAACTGGGATGGCGATCAATGCTCTCAAGGACCTCTCGACAGCGTTCAACCTTCTAAGAAGAGCTTGAACGACGACGGTGATGGGCATATTTCGTTGAAAAGCGGCAGCGTTGACTTGACCTCGGTTGATGACAGCCCCAGCCCTTGCGCCACTGCCAGCGCTACCATTTCCAGCGCAGGCGGTGCCAGTGCTACCAGTGCCAATGCTTCGCAAGTGGCAGCGCAGTCAGTCGCAGGAGTGGCCACTCCGCAGCCTACTTGGCTGCACAAGCGGTCGAAGTATCATGGCCTGCCAGATCAGACGATGGTGCCCATGCACGAGGACATGCTTGGCCGCTCGGATCCTCGACCGCCAAAGCCATCCAGCGCGCCGCCAGCTACGCCGCGCCAATGGCGAAGCCACCAGCTACGCCGACGCCAGTGGCACAGCCGACCCCAGCTACGCCGACGCCAGCAGATCCGCCCACAGCTACGCCGACGCCAGTGGCGAGGCCGACTCCAGCTAAGGCTACGCCGACGCCATCGGAGCCGCCTACAGCTACGCCGACGCCAGTGGCGAAGCCGACCCCAGCTACGCCGACGCCATCGGAGCCGCCTACAGCTACGCCGACGCCGACGGCGGCGCCGCCTACAGCTACGCCGGCAGAGGTTGCGAAGCGGCGTCGGACGCTCGGCAGCCCAGTGGACCAGGAGAAGAAGATACAGTCCCAGTGGACGTGGACGACGCACAAGGACATCCCGCCGACGCTCCTGCCGTTCTACCAGGACATGGCCAGCTCCTGGCGCCGCCTCAACGGAGAATGCACTCCGACGTTCTACGAGGTTAAGTTCACGATGAAGGCGTTTCGTGATGAGAAAGATTTGAATGGAGTTTGAGTTGAGTGGTAGATTTGAATGGAATTTGAGTTTTAAGTGGCGCAGCTGGCTGGTCGCCAGAATGAGGGACACTCGTTTACAATTTGACTCTATTTGCGGCGTTCCAGACGCCAACATTCGCCTGGGGGTGAATATGGAAACGATCATCGTCATCCTTCCTCCTGAGGGTCCTCAGTCTCGTGCTCTTCCTCCTCCTTCTCCCCCTCCTCATCCGCCTCCTCTTCCGCTTCCTTTTCCTTGCGTGCGTTGTGGCATTACAAAGACACGATTTCACACCATGAGCCACCGAAAAAAATTAGCAAGCGCACCGCTCTGATTATCAGAGCTTTCACCGAGCCATTGCCCGTCGCAGCGCTGGGCGATAGTTTACAGTCGTGGCCTCGGCACCAAATTCTGAACCACAGTACGCACAGCGAGTCCCATAGCAGCGAACCGATACAGGAATTACACACCACCGCAGCAAATTCCATCATCACAACATAACTCCCAATCATAAGGAATACGTCTGGCCAGGCTCAGCGATGATCATCAACGCCACAACTGAGCACGTCGGCCAAACATGCTGATTAAACAATTGCGTGTCAAATTAACTTGCACCCCGTATTCAAATAAACTGAGCACCAACGTGAAATTCACATTTATTCAACAATCGACGCAAATAGCCACATCACCCCTGCGTTGAGGTTAGCGCGCGGCTGCAACATCGAACTCGATGGCCCCTCAGGTGGCCACAACGGTTCGTCGGTGTCCTGCCGGCGAAGGAATGACTCCATGATTTGATTGATCCTGTAGTCTTTCGCGTAACTGTGGAAATCCTCGTAAGAGCCCGTGTCGCGACCCAACGCCCTCTTCTTCTGATGCTTGGTGGCGTCGCTCACTGTGCGAACTTGGACGGGGATGCACTCGCACACCCTGATGTTAACAGACACTTGCCTCCCACAGTTGTACGCAAGTCCACCATCGCCGTCGCCCACGAAGAGCACTCGCCAACCACTCACAGTTGCCAGCGTGCACATGCTAATCAAATCGAACCTTCCATCACCACCGACGAAATTCATTGGGTCGATTGAACCAGCACTCGAAACTTTGACAACCAAGTCTCGGCCATCGCCTATAGTGGGAATCACATCTCCTGAAGCCCATTCAGCACAAATCTTGGGATGATATCCTTCGACATACTTGAGTAAGGCTATCTGAGATGGCGTCCCACTCACTCGGATTGCATCCCATCGCCTGCTGATTGATACCACCACCGATGACGGCAACTGACCGAGGATGGCTTCGTACGTCATGTTCTCATAGACCAGCCGTCTCTGCACGTTGTCTGGCTTGTGCTTGAGATATTTCCACAGAAGCGGGTCCAAATACTCACGATGGCCGCCTGGAGGGCATACACACGAAACCACCACGATACATGACGAGCCCACCACCAATGAATCCTCATAGAGCTGAAATATATCGCGCGCTCTCACAGCGACTCCTAGTTGTCGCAAACGTGGTCCATTATGAGCCTCGAGCGCCGTTGTATCTATGTCAGAGACTTCCCATGCTTGTAGATTCTGCACATCGCAACCCTGGCCCGCCATGGAAAACTCGCCCGACTAAGTCAGTATATGATCGCCCCACTTCGCCAAAGGCGCGAGGCGCAGCTCAAAAACAAAGCTCATTGGGCCAGCAGGTTCACGGAGCAGATCGGGGGAGGGGGAACGGATGGCCTGCTCAGGAAGGGGGCGGGGGGGGGAGTGAGTTATGCTGCTATGCTATGCTATGCTATGCTATGCTATGCTATGCTATGCTATGGCATGCGGTGATATGGGACGCTAACTTATGGTATGAAATGATTGAATATGCTATGCTATGCAAGTGCTGTGATATGGCGTTCCCCGCTGGTTCACGTGCGTGCGTACATGCATATAGACAGTTGCGCGCTCACATCTAACACGTGCGTGCACATAGATATGTGTACATGCACAATTTGATATGTTAGCATGGCTGGCAATCATGTGCATACGCATGTTCGTGGACACGCACTTTTGAACGCGGTGTGTGTATATATATATATATATACACATAGGTATATATATATGTATATATATATGTATATATACATATATACATATATATATACATATGTATGGCACTTATGTACAAGGACACGAACGATCATGTGACACATACTATCACGTAAGAAAACGACAGGCCATTTCGGGGACCAACGGGGGCCCCCTAAGTGCACTAGAGAGGACAAATGTGTATTGGAATGGCCTTTTTTCGGCGCCGCCTCGGAACTCGATTTTCCGGCGCCCGGGCGCCGGCTCGGGCGCCGACCCGGGCGTCCGGCCCGGGAGCCGCTCTCGGCGGCGAGCAAGAGCACCGAACCCGAGTAAAAAAGGAGGAAGTCTCGAGCCGGAGCGTTGTTGTTGTTGGGGGGCCGGTTTTGGCGGAACCCCAAAACGCCTGAGCGTGAGCCTCAATTTCAGAGGAAATGCGGCCGGCGCCTCGGCGAGAGCGCCAGGGCGAATATAGGGGGTCCAACAATAATAATTGTTTAGCAATTAAGGTTCAACAACAACAACAACAACAACAACAACAACAACACCAACACCAACACCAACACCAACACCAACAACAACAACAACAACAACAGCAACAACAACAACAACAACCACAACAACCACAACAACCACAACAACCACAACAACCACAACAACCACAACAACCACAACAACCACAACAACCACAACAACCACAACAACCACAACCACAACCACAACCACAACCACAACCACAACCACAACCACAACAACAACAACAACAACTACAACTACAACAACAACAACAACAACATCAGCAACAACAACAACAACGCAACAAACATAATTACCACCACGAATTCCTTATTCAGCCACGCACCCAAGGACAATGAATGACCGTTCGGCCCCCTCACTCTGACTAACGCTTTCCCCACCTCCTCTCATTCTCCCCAAACCTCCAACGCGATGATAACACATCCATGCGAACATGTTTCGCAAATGTTCGGGCCCCCAAGAGTCCCGTCACTGGGCCGCCACAGACCGACGCCCAAAAAACGAAACGGAAGAGACGTCCGTGCACCCCGCACAGTCAAAGTCTTGCCGTGAGGAACCTTGGAAAGAGACGAAACCCATTGGGGCATCATTTGCGCATGCATGCACGAGGAGCGCCAGAGGAAAGCCCGTGGAGGGACCCGAGAAACATCGAGCCCCGTCCGAAACAAAAGTGGTCCGTATCCCATAATCTCTACAGTAGGAGCTCGACCACAAAGAACCTTTCACAAGAAACCCAACCCTGAGACCCCAGGACGTCGCTTTCCATTGCATAACCATCGAAATTCAGGAAACCCAGCGCACCCTGGAGGCAAGCAACGTGTTTCTCGGCATGGGTTTCCACCACTCTCCCCCCACCCCTCTCCTCTCAGGGTTCTTCTTTGTCGGAGGACAGCTCTGGGCTCGTGGTCAGAGGCTCTGATTCGTCGCCAGCAGGCAGCAAGGGCGGCGAGGTATTGAGTCACACTCTTGCGAGGCGGGAATGTATCCATATCCACCGCCTGGGAATCGACGCCCTGGTGCCCCAGGGGCCCGAACGTATCCATGCCCACCGCCTGTGGAGGTCTGCGAGAATCGATCCAGCAGGGGGTGGTTATGAATAAATCCCCGCCTTGGAACTCTGGATCGCATCGAGGCGGCGTCTGCTCCCTCGCCCGCTCACCCCCTCCGCCAATGACCCCCCCTCGCTCCCCTCCTCCCCGTCTCGGTGGCCCCGGGCCAGGGTGAACTGTACTACACCGGCGGCGGCCTGCGTGTCCAGCTTTGGCTCCCCCTTGATTGAGCAGGGACCGACCGTCCCGGCATTCCTTTAGTCATACCACGAAATGTTCTTAGAACCCAAACATGTTCTAGGAACAAAACAATGTTCTTAGAACATCAACCCGATGTGTTAAAACAAGACAGACTCCGCCAGAAATGTTATAAGAACATATCGTGGGAACCACAACAGGTTCTTAGAACATTGCTTGGTGGGGCTATAGGCGAGCCGGGACGCTTCGCCACTGCTTGACTTGACGAGCCGCGAACACATCCGTAGCCGCGCCCTCGCAGTCTGGACTCTGGGGCGCGATGCCGCGGATCCGCGGCCGCCAAGACACGCTTCGCGCAGGGCCTCCGCGGACGGAGCGCGCCCCAAAAATCCGCGGGGGCTCGCGGCCCCGGGGCCGGACCCGCGAGGCCAGGGACGAGAGTCTGCTCTTCGCCCAAGGCCTCCCCCCTGAAAGCAGCGCACTTGTCCCCTCCCCTCCTTGCCATGAGGAGGAGGACGAGGGGGAGGGGGAGGAGGAGGAGGACGAGGGGGAGGAGGAGGAGGAGGAGGAGGACGAGGGGGAGGAGGAGGAGGAGGAGGAGGAGGAGGAGGAGGAGGAGGAGGAGGAGGAGGAGGAGGAGAAGGAGAATGAGGAGGAGGAGGAGGAGGAGAAGGAGGGGGGGGGGAGGGCTCGGACGTTCAGTCCCCGTGCATGTTTCGGCTTCGTGTGTGCACGTGTGTGTTTTCGCAACCTCCTCCTGGCCTGACTGTGGGGCCTCTCCCTCTCCCCCCCCCCTCTTTGTGAATTCGAGCTGCGCGCGGCCCGCGTAGCTGCGACCGGAAGAGGTGCGCTCTCGACCCGCGAAACAAAAAAAGTGTGCTTTCGCAGAGCCGATCGAAGGGGCTCCTGGAGGAGGAGGAGGAGGAGGAGGAGGAGGAGGAGGAGCAGGAGGAGCAGGAGGAGCAGGAGGAGGAGGAGGAGGAGGAGGAGGAGGAGGAGGGAGGGGAGGAGGAGGAGGAGGAGGAGGAGGAGGAGGAGGAGGAGGAGGAGGGAGGAAAGCTGATCGAAGCTGCTCCTCGACGGTCCTCGCCGAACAAAAAAAAAACATACGTCCGAACGATGCCAGGCCTCCCTAGCTGTTGGTGCCCTCCTCCCCCCTTTGCGCCCGCTCGCCCTTCCTCTGCCCGCCGACCCCCCCTTCTCGCCTCCCGCCTCTCCTCCTTGGCTTGAGCGTTGGGGGGGGATAGAGATCCCCAAAAAAGCCCTCGCGAGGCCAACAACAAATGCCAGGCAGTAGGAGCTCGCCCACACGAAGAAACCTGCCGCGAGACACCCAACCCTGAGACCCCAGAAACGCCGAATCGACTCTTGGAGTGGGAACGTCACGCTTTCCAAGACAAACCATCGAAGCCGAACGCCTCGGACTACGCCTCGAACTACGCCTCGAACTGAGCCACGCCTCAGTCCAAAGTGATTATAAGTTCAAGCCGAACCAATGTATTTAAACAATGCGCTCTATACACCGACGCGCTTTCCGCCCCTGCACTGGAATGTCTAGCCAGGAGAGCGGATCCTGGTGTATACGGGACCCAAAATGAGTACAAGTTCAAACCGAACCAGTGTATTACAGTCGGCCGATAGCAGAAGGACGCGCGAGAAGGATGCAAGGCCCTTGGACGCCCACTTCGAAGCTTCTCGAGCGGGGTGCGGCCAACGAGAGTGGCCAAGGATGGACCGAGGAGGCAAGGATGCAAGGGTACCCTTGGGAAAGCTGCCCATCCTTACCATGCGGGTCGACTGGAATGAAACGAACTCTACACACTGACGCTTTTCCCGACGCTGTAAGGAAATTTGCAGCCAAAAGAGCGGGTCCTGGTGTACACGGGACCCTGGTGTATACTTGTGTCGTCGTTTCCCTGGGAAAACGGAGGCAAAACACGTACACCACACAACCCCGACGTCGTCCCCGACCCTCAAACAGTCCTGGGTTCGAAAAACAGCCCGCCACTGGTAGGGTATATGTTCCAGTGTCCGATGTACGCTGTCGAATCGAGCGCCTCGAACAACGCTCGCGATCTATGCGAACGAAGCACCGAGCATCCCGTGCACCCTGTGCCCAACATTGTCGTGAGCTTGGGGAACTCTGGGGACCGTGGCCCATTATATCCACGCCCTTTCCCTTCGCAACAATGACTCCCACGGCTGACAGGATTATCAAGGATTACCGTTAGGTCGGGCATGTCCTCCTATAAGCGGACTTGAAAACGACGAGCCATAGTCAAGAACAGGATCAAACATTGCCGAAAGAACACGACAACTCTTCACCACGCTCTTCTTGGCTGTTCTGGAAGATTCCTCCTGTAGAGATGGCATGCCCAACATAACCGCAGGATGAGAAGGCGGGAAGAGGAGCACAACACGCTGCCACGGGTCGTGCAAGCCTGTGGAAGCCTCTTGGACCCCGAAGGTCGGGGGGGGATCCTGCCGCGGGCTGGAGGAGGAGGGAGGAGGAGGGGGAGGAAAAGAAGGATGAGGAGGAGGAGGGGAAGGAGGGAGGAGGAGGAGGAGGAGAAGGAGGAGAAGGAGGAGAAGGAAGGAGGAGGAGGAGGAGGGAGGAGGAGGAGGAGAAGAGGAGGAGGAGAAGGAGGAGGTAGAGAGAGAGGAGGAGGAGAAGAAGGAGGAGGAGGAGGAACAGGGAGGAGGAGGAGGAGGGGAAGGAGTGAGGAGGGGGGAGGAGAAGGAGTGAGGAGGGGGAGGAGGGAGGGGAGAAGGAGGAGGAGAAGGAGGGAGGAGGAGGAGGATGGAAGAGAGGAGAGGAGGATGAGGAGGAGGAGAAGGAGGAGGAGGAGGAGGAGGAGGAGGTGGAGGAGGAGAAGGAGGGAGGGAGAAGGAGGACGAGGGAAGAGGAGGAGGAGGAGAGGAGGAGGAGGAGGAGGAGGAGGAGGAGGAGGAGGGAGGAGGAGAAGGAGGAGGGAGGAGGAGGGAGGACGAGGAGGAGAAGGGACGAGGACGATGTGAAGGAGGAGAAGGAGGAGAGGAGGGAGAGGAGGAGGAGGAGGAGGAGGAGGAGGAGGAGGAGGAGGTGGAGGTGTAGGAGAAGGAGGAGGAAAAGGAGGAGGAGAGGAGGACAAGGAGGAGGAGGGAGGATAATAATAAGGAGGAGGAGGAGGAAGAGGAGGAGGAGGAGGAGAGAGGCTGAGCAGGTGCATGATCGAGTCTCCTACGGATTTGGGCAGTGGAAGAAAGTGGACCGACGATCGATGCTGCCATCTTTGGACGCCTCGGCTGGTTTTCCTCAGCCAAGGTGCAGCGATGCCCAACTCTGGTGCTTCCACACTGACGATGTGTGCATGTCAGCCTACCTCCTTTTCCTCTTTCTCCTCCTTCACAGCCTCCCCGACGTACCCCTTCTCCTTCCTCATCCTCCTCCTTCTCCTCCTCCTCATCCACACTATCATCACGATCACCGTCAGCACCACCACCACCGTCACCACCATCACCACCATCATCAGCATCAGCATCATCAGCCTCAGCCGCAGCATCAACCTCAGCATCACCATCATCATTAACCTCATCATCAGCGTCATCGATATCAGCATCACAATCATACTCAGAAGCATACTCATCATCATCATCATCATCATCATCATCAGCAGCAGCAGCAGCATCAGCATCAGCATCAGCATCAGCATCATCATCATCATCATCATCATCATCATCATCATCATCATCATCATCATCATCATCATCGTCGGCATCATCAGCAACATCAGCATAGGATCAGGATCAGGGTCAGGCATCAGCATCAGCATCAACATCGTCATCCTCATCCTCATCCTCATCCTCACCCTCATCCTCATCACCACCACCACCACCACCATCATCATCGTCATCATCATGATCATGATCATGATCATGACCATCATCATCATCATCATCAGCATCATCATCATTAACATCAGCATCAGCATCAGCATCAGCATCAGCATCAGCATCATCATCATCATCATCATCATCATCATCAGCATCATCATCATCATCTTCCGCCTGTCTACCGACTACCGCCCTCAAAATGATCCCACCCCGTGCTCGTCTTAGTATTCGTTGAACTCCTCCTCCTCCTCCTCCTCCTCATTCTCCTCCTCATCTTCCTCCTCCTCATCATCATATTCCGTTCCTCATCCTGCTCCTCCGGCTCCTCCTCCTCCTTCTCCTCCTCCTCCCCCTCCTCCTATTAGAGGACAAGAAGAGGCCGAGAGGCCACCGCTTTGGGCCAAGATGGCCGCAGGGAGTCCAAAATTGACTACGACGCCCTTTATATGATTCAAACATTGCCCAGGGCGCCATGAATGCTCTGGAAGCTGGAAGCCTCCCTGAACACACCTTGACGCTCCGAATCCTTGTGGTCGCTGGAGGCTTCGGCTGAGAGCGGGACACAGAAGGGCGATGTCACAGCAAGTGGGAATTTGTTGGCAACCGTAACAAAAAAAAAACTCCTCCTCCTCCTCCTCCTCCTCCTCCTCCCTCCTCCTCCTCTCCCTCCTCCTGCCCCTCCTCTTCTTCATCCTTTTCTTCCTCCTCCTCCTCCCTCCTCCTCCCTCCTCCTGCTCCTCCTGCTCCTCACTCCTCCTCCCCCTCCTCCTCCTCCTGCTCCTGACCTGTGGCGCACGAGGACAAGGCATGGGGGGGCCCTGCGTACCGTACCCGGCGGAGCTGCAGACGGCGGAGCCGGCCGGACGCGCCTTGCTGCGGCCGATGACGAAGAGGCCCCTCTCCGGGTCCTCCCGGGCAGAGCGGGCGCAGGGACAACGCCAGGAAAATACAGCCATCGTGCCAAAGTTAGCAGGGCTAAACCTAAACGGTGTTTTTCGTGTTCGTTTTGTTTTCGTTTTTCCTCGGGTTGTCTTGAATCCGCCTTTACGGCCAAACGAAGTCGAAACGAAAACGGCACACGAAATCGCCAAAACGCCGTTCAGGTCCAGCCCTGAAAGTGAGGAGGGCCGAAAAAGGAACGAAGGGGGGCTTCTTTTGGCCACGGCGAGCCTAGGCCACTGCCAGGTGCGCCTGACCTAGACTTAGGTCGGGCATTTCCTCCTACGGGCGGATCTTGGGCGAAAGATTAAAGACGCCCAAGAAATATGCAAAAATAGTCATGATAGTCCGAAATTCGCCCCCAGACTATTTTGTTTACTATTTTTGACCATTCCTCCTGTCGAGGGACAGCGCCGCAAGCCCGAGCCCTTCCTGAGGCCGAAGCGGTCCTCGTGTCAGTGCCTTGGCCGGAAGCTTCCCGAGGCCTGTGCGGATCTCTCGAGTCGGCGCTGGCCGCGCATCCTCTGGCGCGCGAAAGTGCGCCAGAGGGCGGCGCCGAAGGCGCCGCGAGGGGGGGCCCAGAGCCGATCCGAGCGGTCCGCGCGGACCTCCGACAGGACGAGGACGAGGACGAAGGCGAGGGCGAGGGCGAGGACGAGGAGGAGGAGAGAGGAGGAGGAGGAGGTGAAGGAGGAGGAGGAGGTGTAGGAGAAGGAGGGGGAGGAGAAGGAGGAGGAGGAGAGAGGAGGAGGAGGAGGAGGAGGAGGAGGAGGAGGAGGAGGAGGAGGAGGAGGGAGGACTGGTGTAAACCCAAGAGTTATCAACGATGTTAGAATAAGCCTTCCCTCTAAGCTCCCAATTCACAGGCCCCTGCAACGGTTCATTTCCACTGAAGGAACTGCCTCGCTGTAAGACATCTGTTTGAAAACCCTGAAGACTGCCAAAAGATTGTTCTCGGGATTCCAGCGCGACGGACCAACTTGACTGTTATGTTCCGTATTGGCGATCCTGAATCGTGCCAGAACGTCAATCCTGGGACGTCACAACACAAAAATCAACGTAACTGTCGCGCCCGCATAATCCTAAATCACTCCAAAAACAGTTTCTGGTAAGCTGACGATGGCAATCCGCAGAACTCTTGCAAATTGTATGAATGAATGTGAGCGGCGCTAAAGCGAGAACCACATATCGAAAACAACCCGCCCTCAATGAAACGCTTGCAGAATCCCACCAGCCCTTTGGGCGTGAGTGGTTTAGCGAGCTCTCTCTGTTCTCAACCCCCATATCTTCCCCTTCGGGGAGGGGTTTACCCCTCCCCCTACCCCCTACCCCTGGACCTGGACAGGGATTCCCGAGTGGTGGCGGGGGGGTCCATTTCGACTCCTCGGAGGGCCAAAAAACGACGACCCTCACGAGGATTCTGGCCCCGCGGGGGGGGAGTTTGGTCCCTCTGCTCGTCTTTGAAGCAGAAATCATTGATTTTACTAGGGTTTGGGGCCCATGTTGGCCTTCTGAGGGGGCTGCGCTCATCTTCCCTCATAGCAGAATCATTGATTTTACGAAGGTTTTGGGCTCATTTTGCCCTTCTCAGGGGGCAGCTCTCCTTTGCGCTTCTGCGGAGGTCGCAAGAGGCCCCAAGATGGCCCCAAGAGGCCCCCAGGAGGCTCCCAAGAGGCCTCCACGAGGCCCCCCAGATGCCCCCAAGCGGCCCCAAGAGGCACCCAAGAGGCCCCCAAGAGGCCCCCAAGAGGCCCCCAAGAGGCCCCACGAGGCCCCAAGAGGCCCCCAAGAGGCCCCCAAGAGGCCCACAAGAGGCCCCCAAGAGGCCCCACGAGGCTCCAAGAGGCCCCCAAGGGGCCCCACGAGGAGCCCGAACGACTCACATCAGGACGAGGGGCCCGAACGACTCACACCACGAAGAGCCCGAACGACTCACACCACAAGGAGGGGCCCGAACGACTCACACCAGGACGAGGCGCCCGAACGACTCACACCACGAGGAGCCCGAACGACTCACACCACGACGCGGGCCCCGAACGACTCACACCACGAGGAGCCCGAACGAGTCACACCAGGAGGAGGGGCCCGAACGACTCACACCAGGATGAGGGGCCCGAACAACTCACACCACGAGAAGCCCGAACGACTCACACCAGGACGAAGAGCCCGAACGACTCACACCACGAAGAGCCCGAACGACTCACACCAGGAAAAAGGGCCCGAACGACTCACACCAGAACGAGAAACCCCAAACGATTCAAATCACGAGGAGCGCTTTCTCTCCCTCCTCCTCCGCCTCGTCCTTCTCCCGCTCCCCTCACAAGGAGGATGTACAAGGAAGCGGGAGGAAGGAGGAACAGGGGAGATATGCGGGGCCAAGCGGGTACCACTACTCCTACCCCTACTACTACGACGACTACTACGACTGCATCACTACGACGACTACTACGACGACTACTACTACTACTACTACTACTACTACAACTAATATCACTACCACTACCTCTACGACTATTACCACTGCGACCACTACTGCCGCTGCTACTATTACTCCTTCCTGCTGCTACTACTACTAGTACGACTACTATTCCTACCACTACTACTGCTAAGACGACGGCGACAACGACGACGACTACTACGACCCATGCGACTACGAGTACGACTACGACTGCGACCACGACTACGGCTACGACAACGACTGCTACTACCTACGTCCGTACCTGCCTACCTCTTTACCGACCCACCAGCATTCCTACTACTACTACTACTACTATGACTACTACTACTACTACTACTACTACTACTACTACTACTACTACTGCTGCTACAGCTACTACTACTACTACTACTTTTACTACTACTAGTCGTCGTAGTCGTAGTAGTCGTAGTAGTAGTAGTAGTAGTAGTAGTAGTAGTAGTAGTAGTAGTAGTAGTAGTAGCAGTAGTAGCAGTGTCGGTAGTAGTAGTAGTAGTAGTAGTAGTAGTAGTAGTAGTAGTAGTCGTAGATTTAGTAATAGTAGCAGTGGTGGTCGTAGTAGTAGTACCAGTACTAGTAGTAGTAGTAGTAGTAGTAGTAGTAGTAGTAGTAGTTGTTGTAGTCGTAGTAGTAGTTGTAGTAGTAGTAGTAGTAGTAGTAGTAGTAGTAGTAGTAGTAATAGTAGTAGTAGTAGTTGCTGCTGTGAGATGGGCTGGTGGGGATACGCGAAGCGTAAATAATTTCAAAACGAATGTGCGCGGCGCTAAAGCGAGAACCACATGTCGAACACCACCCGCCCTCAATCCGTGAAGCCCCTGCAGAATGTTAGAATGAATGTGCGCGGTGTTGGGGCCGAAACCGTATTTTGTAAACCACCCACCCTCAATCCTTGAAACTCTTGGTAATGTTTAAAAATAATGTGCGCGGCGCTGGGGCGATAAACATATGTTGCAAACCACCCGCCCTCCATCCGTGAAGCTCTTGCAAATGTTAGACCGTGCGCGGCGCGGGAGCGAAAACCACATTTTGAAAAACACCCGCCCTCAATCCGGGACACTCTTGCTAATGTTTAAAAAGAATGTGCGCGGCGGGGGGGACTGGCATTAGGGGGGGACGCATCGACCTGGAATCGGCGATACATCGCCGATAGATCGGCGATAGGCCTCCGATAGTGAGTCCGCCCGTTCCTAGGCAGGTTGGGGCTATCGGATCCCTATCGGCGATCAAAAGGCGATTGGGGGCCGATGTTTCCCCCTACTATCCCCCCTATCGTTGCCCCTGATACATGGTAAGGTCGAAAGCGACCCGCCCGGCCAGCCCTAAAAACTGGCTCCGGGGTGCGACGGGGAGCAGTTACCTCTATAAGGAATGGAGGAGGAGGGAGGAGGAGGGAGGAGGGAGGAGGAGGAGGGAGGAGGAGGAGGAGGGAGGAGGGAGGAGGAGGGAGGAGGGAGGAGTGGAGCGGAACCCATGGCGATACCAGTACAATCAACAACCACATTAAAGAGAGGACCGAGGCAGCCGACAATTAAGTTCGGCCTTGCTCAGGACCTTGGGGTGAAGCCCATCCCTGATGCGATCCAAATAAACTCTACCCGTGGGGGTGATGGTGGAGCACGGCTTTCCAAGGGACCGAAGCTGCTTGTCAGCTATTCCCCCACACCGCCCACAGAACCAAAGCTTCAAAACCGAGTGGTAATTAAGGAGATGGGATGAGTGTAGCCAGCCCCCCGCAACATGAATTCGGGCACCGACAGACGGGGACCAAATGGTGCCATCAACATTCACAAGGCGGGGGCAAGGGGCCTGAACCCAATCACGAGCAGCGGCCAGGGTGGCCGATCCGAACCATTTCAAACACCTACGTCTGCTTTCATCAAAACTGTGCTGGGACATGAGTTGGGCGAGGGCAGCAGCAGGAAGAGGAGGAAGGGGGGAAGTGGAGGAGGGGGCACATCCGCCCCGCTCTCTTCTCTCTCCTGCCTCCTGCTAGCCACCAGCTCCGCCTCGGTCGCAAGGCTGTCCAGCGTGGCCCGCAGCAGCCGTAGTCGCACTCGTCGTGCTCGAACTTCGTGCCGTTGAACTCTGTGGCAGTCAGCTTCTGGGAGCCTGCAGCACGCTGCTGCATGGTCCGTTAACTCGTCCGCCACCGTGTTGGCAAGGACTAGGCTTCGGACAGCCTTGCCATTCACAATATCATGTGCCGTCTGGTGGCTATGCGTGAACAGGATGGTGATGCTGTTCGGATCCCTGGC
Source organism: Prorocentrum cordatum (assembly GCA_963575745.1). Classification (NCBI taxonomy): domain Eukaryota; class Dinophyceae; order Prorocentrales; family Prorocentraceae; genus Prorocentrum; species Prorocentrum cordatum. Next base: position 264,124 of record CAUYUJ010014477.1, read on the forward strand.
CCTGAGGAGGTCGGCCAGCGCAACCCACAGGTCCCCGTCGTCGCCGTGAGGGTGCTCATACTTCCTCTCGTACCAGGCTTGCACCAGCGGCTCGTAGTCGGCGATGTAAGTGAGGTGGCCTGAGGTGGCCCAGACCGCCAGAACAAACGCCCGTATCTCACCACGAGCCACAACCTGCCGAGGTCCAGGTAGAGGTCCAGCAATGGTGGAACAGACCTGGACACTGGGCTCGATGGAGTCGAATTTGGCGATGGCAAGGCCCACCCTCCTGAACTTCGAACTGTTAGAGTCAGGGCCTCCCGACGCATCGCCTGCAATCATAATCGGCCGAATGGTCGTGCCATGTCCCATGCATTCGCTCGTCATGCCATTAATGCCAGAGACACTCCATTGCTCCTGAGCAACTGGTGGTGGTACTCGCGTCCACGCGTCAGGAATAATGCATCTCAACCAGAAAGCTTCACATACATTCATCTGCGTAAGTGCTTCATGAACCCAGTCGCCAGAATCTTGGAAGGCCTTGGAGCCGCGGTTGGCCTCGCATGTCCAGTACCGATGCGCCAAGGTTTCAGGTCCTGCACGGCATCGGTCACAATCAGCTCCTCCTGCAAAGTTCTTCACCATCTGCAGCTCTCGCGCCTTGGGCCAGCAGCCCGCCGACGCCACCATGACCATGGTCTCCGCCAGCCTCATGCCGTGCTCGGCTTGGCTCAGGTGGCCGATGAGACGGCGGTAGGACTCGTTGCCGACGCTCTGCTCGAGCCCGCTGCCACAGTAGTACTTGCCCGCCTGCTCCCACACCTTGAGGGACGCCGCCTGCTGTACGTCAGCAAGGATACCTCGGTGGGAGTCGCGAGCCTTTCAGCCTGTGAAAATGGCGTCAAGGAGCTGCCACTCTTCGTACGTGTTGCTGCTCGTCGGATACGTCCAAGTCGAAGCTGACGCTGGTGTCCAGCCCAGCCGTATCAAATTCTGAATAACTGCAGAACTCGGACCTCGTACATTACGTGCCTGACCAGCTGGTGGTAGCGAGGTCATCTTATCAATTATCGTGCGCCAGACTCAATGCACTATTGTCTGATATGTGCATGTGCTTGCCGGACCTGGAGCCACATATCGATGCATTTGGTGGGCATCGTGATGGCTGGGTCAGCCCCGTGGACTCTTAAGTCCAAGACCGTCGTCAGCCTGTCCCAGCCTGCGCCTAGCTGCCGTCAACTGGTGCCCGAACACGCCGTGCACCTGGTGGCCGTACAGCCCAGCAGGGATGCCGCCCTGCTTCTGCAGCTTCGCCATGACGGTGTACTGCCTCGACGCCTTGGTAAAGCGCCTGATCTTCTTACTCATGACAAGGTGCTTGGCCTCACGTTCAGCCCGGGTTGCCCTGGCGTGGCGGCCGCAGCCGAAGTCCACGCCAAGGTACGTCGCCTGACGCACGGGCTTCACGTTGTAGCCAGCCTTCTTCACAGCCTTCGCAATGACCAGCGCGTCTTGGTGAGTTGTGCACATCACCGTCGACTTAGCTGCCCCAGACGGGCGTTGGCCGTCGTGGCCGTCTGCGTCACATCGTGCGTGAGGATCTTCGCGAAGCTGGTGCCAGAGCGGAGACCCTGGACCACGCTCTGGCTGGGGTCGAACGGAGCGCTGGCGGCTCCGAGCTGCTCCAGGGAGGAGGAGGGAGGAGGAGGAGGAGGAGGAGGAGGAGGAGGAGGAGGAGGAGGAGGGAGGAGGAGGAGGAGGCGGGGCAGGATTGTCGTGGAGCGAGGAGCAGAGCAGCCGAGGGTGAAGTTAGCTGGCTGGCCACCTCGCCGGCGGTTGCCGCACCCCCGGGGGGGCCGCCAGCCTGCGGAGCTTGGCGGCCCGGCATCTACCGAGGCGCGATCCGGCTCGGTGCGGAGGGGGAGGAACCCCTCCTGAGCTGCGGGGGGGGAAGAACCCCACTCTCTCTCTCTCTCTCTCTCTCTCTCTCTCTCTCGCTGCGAAACAACACTACGGATGATCTCTCGCTCTCTCTTTCTCTCTCTCTCTCTCTCGCTGCGAAACTCTTGCTCTATCTCTCTCTCTCTCTCTCTCGCTGCGAACCCCACTCTCTCTCTCTCTCCCTCGCTGCGAAACAACACTGCGGGAGTTCTTTGCCAATCTTCGACCTCGGGGGGCCCTCGACGGCCCCCAAAGACCGTCAACAGAACGCCTCGGGACGCCGGTCCTGGTGAAGGTGCCCATCGGCTACACGCAGAGAGTGATCCTAGGCAAGAGTGACTGCCTACCAGACCACCCCAACCCAACCCGAAGACCCGAATTTCGGGTTGGGGGGTGTACGGGTTCCGTATGTGTTTTTCTCGACGGTCCCCGACCCCCCCCCACCGGAAATGGAGTGCAAACCGAGGCCTTCGGGTTGGGTTGGGGTGGTTTGGTGGGTGGTGAGTGTCTGAAACTGGGGGAAAAAACGGAGGTGGTCAGGCTCGATGCCCAAGTCCGTGCCTGCCAACCTCACACTTGACCTGCATCCCCCCGTTGCGCAGCTCGGCGGCGAGGTCTAAGGCAAAGCACCGGTCACATGCAATCACAGCTGACTTCGGGGCAACCTTGAGCCCATCGGCCTTCAGGCCGGTGGCGAACTGCACGGCGGCGTCGGTCATACTGGGCAGCAGCGTTTTTCGCTCCCCCTGGATCCGAATACCAACATCGTCGACCAAAAACTTAGCAGCTAAACCCTTGGGGCAGAAGATGGCATGCATAGGTTTCAACGTGGGGTGCAGGCAGGCCGCTCCCCCATTCTTGGCGGTGCGGAAGCCTGCAGCAATACTCGCCTGCAGCAATACTCAAGGAGGGCACCATGGGGCCATAGGGAGACTCAACGAAGTGCGGTGAGGGGGCGGGGTCCGAGATAGGTAGGGGAAGGCCGAAAGGCCTGTCATAGTAGGTGGGTCGCCTAGATCAGCGGTCCGTGCAGAGCCCGACATCAGGATAATCGGAAGTCGATCCCCCCAACATATAATAACAATACTAATAATGATAATAATAATGATAAGAATAAGACAAATAATAACAATAATACTACTGATAATACTAACACTAATAATAATACTAATAATAATAAAACTAAATAATAATAATAATAAGAATAATAATAATAAACGTGAGGTGGCTGACCACGACGACGTCACAGGACTAGTCCAAAATATGTCTGTCGACAGCCGCTCTCAAAGCGCTGCTACCCCGAATAGCTTCGCCCCAAAACCTAGCCGACTCCTCCAATCACTCCCGAGGAATATCATTGCAAAGCAAACTCCTGAGGTTTTCTCCTCCTGAGAAACGAACCCATGACTACCCGCGGCCTTTTCCACTGGAACCTGGCATCTTGAGCCAAAGCGGCTGCCAAGGAGGAGGAGGAGGCGGAGGAGGGAGAGGAGGGAAGGAGGAGGGAGAGGAGGGGAAGGAGGAGGGAGAGAAGGAGGAGGAGGAGGAGGAGGAGGAGGAGGAGAGAAAGGAGGAAGGGAAGCCGAACCTTCTCCGTGCATCTGCCCGTCCTTACCGCACCGCGCGCCCCCCCTCCCGCGGGCGCGCTCCTCGCACGCCGCCACGGGCAAGAAACCAGCCGCGTCCAGGCCTGCTCGCGGCAGGCGGCACGGCAGAAAGCGCGGGGTGCACCTCCACCTCGCCCCCTGGGAGGAGGAGGAGGAGGAGGAGGAGGAGGAGGAGGAGGCGGAGTTGGAGGAGGGCTGATGATGAGGAGGAGGAGGAGGAGGGCTGAGGAGGAGGAGGAGGGCTGAGGAGGAGGAGGAGGAGGAGGAGGAGATAAGATAAGATAAGATAAGACCCTGGGGCGCCGATCCCTCCCTGCACTGCTATGCAAGCCCTCGCTCACAACCACACATGCTGCAAAAAGAAAGAGGCGCCTGGGTTCGCCATGTTGGCGGACTGGAAACGTAGCCACCGCGCTGCCCCACGGCCACGGCGGCGTGGGGACTGGCCCGATGGCGGACCCGACGGCACGCAGCCTGCGGCTGCCATCATAGGCGCTAACCTCGGGCACCTCTGCCTGAAGTTGCGCCTCGCTCTGATCCTGCGCCTCTGCCCCGACGATTTCGAGATCGGGGTGGGAGCTGGATTGCTGGACCTACCTCTGGGGCAGTGGGGAAGTAGACGGGAGCGGGGGAGGACGTAACGAGGCCAGGGGGCGGCGGGAGGGAGGAAGGGGAAATCACGCTAGGGAGACTATTATCAGTCAAACCTGAAACTCTCCTGCTAGCATCTTCACTCAGGAGCCCTGCCCTCAGAAGCTGCTGCGCACGCTCACTGTTGGCCCAGCTGAAACCTCTCGAGCCCCCTACTTGCATTGGTATAGCAGGCGCTGGGCCTCCCTTACCAAGACCCAGCGCGGGGCTGCCCCCACGGTCTTCTCTCCTCCCTCGGCCTTGAGGCAGTGGCGGATCGCCGAGAGCAGCTGGTTGCCGCGCTCGCTGGTGTCCAGAAGGAACTGCACCTTTGCCATCTCTTTGTCGTCCTTGCCCTTTGTTTTGAGGCGCTTCGCCTTGCAGTACCTCACCACCTCGCTCAGCACCACTGGGTCCTCCGCTGCCATCACCGTCGACTCCCAGTACTGCGCCGCCGCCGACTGCTCCTTGGGCAGCTGCCCTGCAGCCTCCTCGAACGCCGCCCCCTTGATCAGTGCCGCGAACGCCCTCAAGTGGGGGGCGTGCATCTTCACCCTCGTGAACTCCTTGCCCTCCTTCTCCGCTGCCTTCTGGAGCTCGCGTTGCTGCTGGGCCTCTGCATTGAAGCTCTGGCCCTCCTCGAGCATGAGCTGCACCGTGCGACTGTCGAGCGGCAACAACCATGTGTCGTACACCGCGCCGATGAGCGCTCTCAGCTCCGCCTCGTCGTTGAGCACCAACTTTGCCAAAACGATGACGAGCTCGTCCATGTTCTGCTTCTTTCCGCCACGCTGTGCCCCATGACGGGCTTCTTGCGCGCCTCCCCCTGCTGGCCCGACGATGCGACGCATCTTGCCACTGCCCTCGTCGGTGTTGCGCGTCATCCACTTGGGGGCCGCCGCCGTCGTGTTCGGCATGGCTGGAGAGGTCGACAGGCCCCGACCGTGGAGCAGCACGAGCTCGCTGCACTCGCAGCTGCAGAACACTGGAACGTGTAGCTACAGTATCAAGAACTCGAGGAAGATGACTACGGATGTGTTGCTGAAAATCCTGTGTCCGATGCGTGATATTCACAGAGGGGGCAAGCCAGGTCAGTAATCAGAGACCGAGCAGCCTGAGACTTTCCACCCCCAGCAATACAGTAACCCCTGTTCATGGAGCCCACGAGGTGCCTGCTAGCCGTGATCACTCCCGAGAAGATCCCCTGACAGTTTGGGCACTCGTTAGTACGACATAGAACATGTCCCAATGAACGATAATGATGATGGAATCGTAAATGGTTTAACGCAGACTTCTTATCGGGGAACTTCGCATCGCATCGAACTCGACGTCCAATAGTATCGCTAGGGTCACATATATGTTCATATACACCACAGACCCATTTCACAGCACCACCCTGGACAATCTCAGTAGAAAACATAGCACTAAGTTGAGGATCGTATTCTGGAGGAGGAATCGCTACAGTATGAAGACGTCGTCGTAGGAGAAAGAAATCAATCTTACAGAATGCTTTTCCAAGCTCCTTATCCCACCAAAGTGCGAGAAACGAGCCCTGCAGCCGTTCGAGCAACTCTCGACCGTCCTCAATATCCCCCAGCGCCTGTACATCTTCAAAGAACTGCTTCGCCCAGGGGTTCGCATAGGCGGTGAGACGACCCATTTCATCGTACTGCGGACGATCGTCCACCTCCAATTCAGCAAAAAGAGCTGCCAGAATCTGAGCATGCCGCCCAGGATAACGGATGAACTGCACGAGCCACCCCAAACGGCGGACCCTGAGCTCGATGAAGGCAGGCGTAATACGCCAGTGATTGAGCACCTGCTCATTGCTGAGACTCAGAACATGTGTCGTGCCCTCATAACTAGCCCCTCTCATAGCCACTCTACAATATCTTACCATAAGAGAACCCAACTTCTTACATAACCCCTCCGTCACCAAGTAAGCCTCCAAATTCTGAACCCCCGCGTTCTGGACACCCAACAAGGCCGAGCGTTTCAGCCGAAACGAAATGCCAGGAGTCGACCATAATCTTCCCAACGAATGAAACGAACTTTTTATCGCGTTCAGGCGCGTGTTAACCTCTGGAGTGATCGAGCCCATGGAATGAATCTCCCCGCCCAGTACCCTCATAGACGGACTGACTCCTCCTTCAAAAAGTTCAGACGCAGAGGCTCGCAATCGACGCTTCGCAGCGACAGAGCCCTGGCCAGAGAGACAGACGATGGTGTTCTGCTTGCTCCTGTTCTGCGCCCATCCCCCTATCTTCAGAACCTCATCCAAGACTTGATTGGAGTAAAAGTTGGCGGCAGAAAGCTCTGCCAAGCCCGCGTCGCCACACGAGGCCTCAGGACCACCGCCTACGTGCAGCTTCGTGAGATCGTCGGCATACTTAGTCAGAGACAAATCTACAACCATGCATGTAATCGGGCAAGTGGCTGCGAGAAGCGCCTCCGAAGGCATCTGGGCATACAACACCTCACTCCATTCGCATACAGGAATCTCATAGGCTCTGCCAAAGCTCTCCACCGCGTAAGGATCACCCATGAGAGCTCCGCATCTAGGCTTTACAACGAGTGCACGATCACGGGCAGGAAGACATATCGAAGCCGATTCGAATCGGTCGCGTCCAAACTGACGGTCAGGAAAATCTAAAAGAGCAGAGTTCGCTTCCTCCAGGAGACTCCAAGACGCACTCGGGAAAGCGTTGCTAAGGTCCTTGTTTGACCACGTAAAACTGTACCCTCCCCGTCGCAAACGATGAGAAACCAACATCATCACCAGCATGCCCCCCTCCTTACGCCTCCCCTTGCAGAACCCATAGTCGTTGGGACCTAGCGCAACAGGATTGTTCCTACGAGTGGCCCCAGCTAACCAAGCCTTGCCCAGCGGGTCCAGCAGGTGGATGACTCGTTCCCCCTTGGGGCCAGGGGTGGCACTCTTCGGTAAGGCGCAGCCAAAACTCCTATTCCACAAGGCAGGAAACCTGTTCGCGAGACGAATACACTGCAAACCACGAGTTAGTGCCTCCTGCAGCGGTTCAGGTTGAAACTCGACGGAGTATCCAACTCCTGAGAAACTCTTAGAAAGTCCAAAAACAGGGTCCACGATCATGCCCCAGATCTCTGCTGGTACACTCCACGGCGGGCACGATCGGCGTTTGGGTGCATGACGCAAATACTTAGTAATAGATAACATATCCGTAGTAGCCTCCACATTGAACATGCCCAGGTACCCGTTCACCCCCTCCTCCAGCTCCTCCCCCTCCTGGTTGATCTCGATAACCTGCATGCCTCCCTGTGGTCCCTCCTTCTCCCAGACCTCAAGCCACTCCTTAGCGCTTAGTGAAGCACCCTCGAGATGGCGATAACTGCGACCACGGGGTCCACGACCCTTGCAGGCGAGAGCTCGGATCAAGCGATGGGCTTCTTTGTGATTTCTCTTCCGCCAAGCCTCCTCCAACTCCTCCGTGATGTTCTCCCTCCACTCCCTGAACTGCTGTTTCCTCTGCTGCTGACACTGCTTGCTAATTACTTTGAGCTGCTGAACCACCTCCTCCTCCTCATCATCGCATCCAGCTTTGGCGAGGCGGCGGCGAATCTCCAATCGCCTTTGCAGAAGAGCCCTGCGCTCCCTGGCCTGCTCGCGGTAGGCCTCGGACGCGTTGGGCAGCGAACCACAGAAAAATTCACTAGCCTGCTCACGCACAAGATCATTCAAGATAGCAAAATACGCATCTGGCTTTCCAGCCGTAGCCGCCGAGGACAGCTCGGGCTCACGTTCTTGCAGCTTGGCATTCGCCAGAATGAGGAAGTTCTCGCGCACCGAGGCATTCTTCATGGTATCAAAGTTCCAATAAAGACGGTTCCTCCCCAGCTGCTCGGGCCCAACAAAAGACCACTTCAAATTGCAATGCAGCGGTATGTGGTCGCGCGGATGACGGGAAGGTATACGTTGATGTTGCCTCATGACCCTCATCAGCGGACCAGCTGTGTTAATCAGATTCTGGGCGACGACTGGACCGAAGATGTAGTCCACCCTGCTGGAGATACCGTCCTGGCCGAACCACGTGTCCTCCACTCGGTCACGCACCCCCAGCACCACAAAACCGAACTCCTCCATCAATTCTCTCACTAACTGCCCAGCTCCTCCCACAAGATTCTCACGAGCGGCCAGATGCGATGGAATAACAGTAGTGTCGCAGCTCTGCCACCTTCCTTCAGAACAAACAATGCCAATGCCGTCGTTCAAATCCATACTTATCAATGGCATGGTACGTGATGATCGAGATATGTCAACTAAGAGACCGCGGAGCCACGAGACCAGCCTGTTCGTCGCTGCGAAATAATGCGGGCGGCCAGCTCGTCCCCGCGGTCGGGGAGGAAAATAAACTCCAGCCACTGTCAAATCCAAACCAGTTCGCTTAAGGCGAAGTCCAAAAGCACGGCCAGCGATCTCGGGAGGTGCTTGCCATTGCCACACTTTGTGGTGCTCACGCAGCCCCGAACTAATCGTAATACTAATACCAGCCGGCTTATTTGTGTACGCCCCAGGACTCCACCCAGCCTCAATGAGCAGTGTATTGTGCAGCTTGCGTTTCTGAACAGCCAATCCAGGAAGTGCCCTCACCTGCGTACCTATGAAAACGCACGCGTGGAAGCTCTTGGCGGTCGCCATGATCATTTCCTCCTGACGATCTCTAGAATTCATACTCAATGGATTCCAGTGCAGAAATCGAAGCAAAGACATCGGCTAGCCGCGGCGGCTCTCCAACCGAAACCGCCCGCTGCTCAAGATTCGGTGAACGGAGTGTGTGAGTATGAAACATATGGAAGGTGGGAAGCGAGAGAGGGTGCACTCGCGCCACCTGGAGGAGGAGGAGGAGGAGGAGGAGGAGGAGGAGGAGGAGGAGGAGGAGGAGGAGGAGGAGGAGGGAGGAGGGAACAGAGAGCCTGGTCTAAGGCAAGCTTCGCCGGTCTTGGGCGGCCTACGCTCCGCATCGCACGATGACTTCCCGCCCCCTCCTCCCCGAACTCCTCCTCCCTCCCCTCCTCTCTCGAACTTGCGCGCCCTGCCCCCTCCTCGCACTCCCAACGTGCGCGATCCCCCCCTTTACTCCTCCTGCTCCTCCCGCTTCCTCCTCGAAGCCGCACGGCCCTGGGCGCCTCTCTCTGAATGCGCGGTGAGGGGTCGACGCGTCCGCCCCCTGAGCCTGGCCCCCCCCCCCCCTGGCGTGGGGCCTCTTGAAATCCTACTCTCAGCGTCCTCCTCCTCCTCCTCCCCCTCCTCCTCCTCCTCCTCCTCCCCTCCTCCTCCCCTCCCTCCTCCGCCTCCTCCCCTCCTTCCTCCTCCTCCTCCTCCCTCCTCCTCCTCCTGCTCCTCGCACTTCCCCCGTCCTAGCGTGGCCCCTGAAGTCTTACTCTCGAGAAGAGAAGGGGAGAGGAGCAGGGAGAGTGAGGAGGGGAGGTCGTTCGCTTCGACACTCGCTTTGCGGGCCCCGGAAACGGCAGGGCCGTTTTTTCACCGTTTCCAAACATGTCCCTTGAAAATGGAAACGGTAAAAAAACGGCGACCGGAAGCAGCAAAAAAACGGCTCCAAGATTGGAACCGGAGCCGAAACCAGAAAAAAAACGGCGACGGAACCGGTAAACAAACGGCGTCGGAACCGGCAAAAAAACGGCAAAACGGAACCGGTAAAAAAACAGCCCTGTCGTTTCCAGGGCCCACTAAGCTCCATGGGTCTCTCTTAGGTCCTTGGAGAGAGAGTACATAAGGGGGGGGCGGAGAAAGGAAACGGGGAACGGGAGCAGGAGGGAAAGGCAGGGAGGAGAAACCTGGGCACGGAGGAATGGAGGCGAGGAAGGACGACAGGGGGAGGAGGAGCCAGGAAATGAAGGAATGGAGGACGGGGGTTGGGAGAGGGATGAGGCTGATGATGGTTATGCTAGTGGTGATCATGATCATGATCATGATGATGATTGATGAAGATGAAGATGAAGACGAAGATGAATATGAGGATGAAGATGATGATGCTGATGATGATGAGGGACAAAAAGGGGACCAGAAAGATGGACCACTCTCGCTCCTTCTTCCCGGGAATCCGACGTAGCGCATTTTGAGTCCGCAGGATCCGGGAACACTCGACCCCATCGCTGGAACCAGCTTCTCCTCCTGACTCGTCCTTCAGCGGCCCTGGCCCGGTGCCCAGAGACGGCTCACGTGAGGAGGGTCGACAGGGCGGGGACTAGGCTCCGCGGGGGAACGGGGAACGCTGACCCTGACTCGGCGGGAAAGATCGGCGATGAGCCCTCGATGTCAGAACCGCATGCTTCTGGGCAGTGCATGCATGCGATCGGGGGTCGATGCTCCCCCGCTGTCGCCGCCCCCGCCTGCGGACGCCGAACGCCGTGGACAAAAATCAGGGGCGCCTGGCCGGAGCCCGGAGGCAGAGGAGGTCGCCCGAGGCCGCCCAGAGGCCAGAGGCCGGCTGCTCCCCCTCACAGGTGAGCGCTGCAAGGCCCTCTCCTGGGGTGGCCACGGAGCAGACAAAGCACGGACAAGAGGAAGAGAGAGTTTCCTGAAAAGGGGAAAGGCCAAAACCCGACCACGGCACTCGCACGAAACGCGAGCGGGGCGCTTGAGGCCAGGACGAGAAGAGGCTGATGTAATTTGTTTCAATATATATATATATATATACACATACATACATAGACATACACATATGTGTCCCCGACGAACAACAAACATGCGTGCTGGTACAATCTCAAGGGGGCGACGAGAGCGTCCCGGGAGGCTCCAGAAAACAGCTGCCCCTCCAGCACCTCCCCCTCTCCTTTCCTTTTCAAGGGGGGGGGAGGGGGGGGGGCGTGGAAGAACAGGCTCGGCTGAGCCGAAATTCGTGACAGTTCTGTTGCTTCCGTCTGCGCTGTGCGGTGCGAGAGGCATGGCATAGCACAGAACACCGCATCGATAGGTGATGGGCCGGCACGCCCCAAAGCAGCACAGCACAGCATATGTTGCAGCAATGTTGCATTGCATCGTGTTGCCGCGGGGGCCCAGAGGCCCCAGGTGACCGGAATGCGTTCCCCGCTTCCTGGCGGGAATTCCCGCCAGTGCTTAGGAGAACGCTTTTTGCTTACAGGCACGGGGGTGCGTAGCAATGCCACCTCCGCGCAAGCAACACCAGAGGTGCGTAGCAATGCCACCTCTGGTCAGAGCTCCGCCAGGGGTGGGTAGCAGTGCCACCTCCGGCAAGAGGACAACTCATGTCCGTAACTTTTTGGCTCAAATTTTAAGAATGGTTGCCAAACCAGAGAAAGAGGATACCCGCAAACCATGCACTCAGTTGCCCAGGCTGTAAATACGCTCATTAATCTCAACAATTACCTTAGTATGCCGAGTGCTCTGGAACCGAACCAGAAACAACGGGAGTCTGAGCCGACCACTCCCGCTGAGCGAAGAAGAGGTCGTCAGACTATTGACTGAGATTATCGAGGGAAGATGGACTCTAGAGGGGCTGGAGCAACGAGGAACCAACCTGTGTTGGGTCCTCGTTTTGAAGAGACGGTCCCCGCGTTCCTCCTCCTCCTCCTCCTCGTCCTCCTCCTCCTCTCCTCTCCTCCTCCCCCTCCTCCCTCCTCCCCCTCTTCCCTGCGTTTCACCCACCCAATACAACGTTTCGTAGCCCCATGGGGAGCTCCACCGAAGGCCCCAGTGCCACCGTCCACATGCGTCCCCCGCATTCAGTGCAGCGTTTCGTGGCCCCTTAGGGAGCTCCACCGAAGGCCCCAGTGCCACCGTCCCCATGCGTCCCCCCCACTCAGTGCAGCGCTTCGTGGCCCCATAGGGAGCTCCACCGAAGGCCCCAGTGCCACCGTCCACATGCGTCCCCTCCACTCAGTACAGCGTTTCGTGGCCCCATAGGGAGCTCCACCGAAGGCCCCAGTGCCACCGTCCACATGCGTCCCCCCCCCTCAGTACAGCGTTTCGTGGCCCATAGGGAGCTCCACCGAAGGCCCCAGTGCCACCGTCCACATGCGTCCCCCCCACTCAGTACAGCGTTTCGTGGCCCCATAGGGAGCTCCACCGAAGGCCCCAGTGCCACCGTCCACATGCGTCCCCCCCACTCAGTACAGCGTTTCGTGGCCCCATAGGGAGCTCCACCGAAGGCCCCAGTGCCACCGTCCACATCGCGTCCCCCCACTCAGTACAGCGTTTCGTGGCCCCATAGGGAGCTCCACCGAAGGCCCCAGTGCCACCGTCCACATGCGTCCCCCCCCACTCAGTACAGCGTTTCGTGGCCCCATAGGGAGCTCCACCGAAGGCCCCAGTGCCACCGTCCACATGCGTCCCCCCTTCTCAGTACAACGCTTCGTGGCCCCATCCACCGAAGGCCCCAGTGCCACCGTCCACATGCGTCCCCCCCACTCAGTACAGCGTTTCGTGGCCCCTTAGGGAGCTCCACCGAAGGCCCCAGTGCCACCGTGCACATGCGTCCCCCGCATTCAGTACAGCGTTTTGTGGCCCCATAGGGAGCTCCACCGAAGGCCCTAGTGCCACCGTCCACATGCGTCCCCTCCACTCAGTACAGCGTTTCGTGGCCCCATGGGGAGCCCCACCGAAGGTCACAGTGCCACCGTCCACATGCGTCCCCCCCACTCAGTAAGCGTTTCGTGGCCACATAGGGAGCTCCGCAGAAGCCCCCAGTGGGATCGTCCGAGTGCATCCTGAAACACCCAATTTGGCATTTGCACCCACCCATTACAGCGTTTCGTGGCCCCACAGGGAGCTTCACCGAAGGCCCGAGTGCCACCGTCCGCATGCGTCCCGCACACCCAATGTAGCATTGTCACCCACCCAGTGCAGTGTTTCGTGGCCCCCACAAGGAGCTCCACCGAAGGCCCCAGTGCCACCGTCCGCAAGCGTCCCGAAACACCCATTGCTGTGTGGTGCGAGAGGCATGGCGCAGCACAGAACACCGCATCGATAGCGGATGGGCCGGCACGCCCAAAAGTAGCACAGCACAGCATTTGCTGCAGCAGTGTTGCGTTGCATCGTGTTGCCGCGGGGGCCCGAAGGCCCCAGGTGAACCTCGTTTAACCGACCCTTCTCTCCCTATCCCTGTGCCTCACTGGCCGGTGTACCACCCTAGAAAAGGGGATACAGGCCGTTTCATTCGGGTTTCGAGGGGTAGATTCCCAACTGGGGTGCTGAGATGGTGGGGGTCTGGATAGGGATGGGGACGCATCGGAATACGAAGAGGCGCCATGAGATCTTGGGAGGCGCCATGGCCCCCACCGTGATACCCCCACCCCCCGGTCATCACCCCCCTCTTGACCGGCTGACCTGAACACGGTGGAGGCCCGTCCACAGGAAACCTTCCACCAGAAACCCAACCCGCAGACCTCAGGACGTCCACGGATTTTTTTTGGCGTGGGAGCGTCGCTCGCTTCCACAGCAAACCCATCGAAACCCAAGACACCCAGGGCACGCTGGAGGCAAGCAAGGTGTGTAGCTTGGCATGGGTCCCCACTGTAGGAGGGTGACGAGGAAGCGCCCTGACAGGGGCCCTGCGGGGCCCCCTGCTGGCTCCAGGGTCCTCCAGGGCCCCTCCCTTCACACCTCCCCCCTTTCACGGCCACCCCGTGTCATATAAGGATACGCGGCAGGGCTGCCGTGGCCCTGGGGCCCATGCGGTTGAACGCTTCTCGAACGAGGCTGGCCAGCGACCGTCGCTGAGCAGGGACCGACGGGGCAGGGCTGCAGGGGAGGAGGGAGGAGGGAGGAGGGAGGGGCGAGGAGCGAGGAGCGAGGAGGGAGGAGGGAGGAGGGAGGAGCGAGGAGGGAGGAGCGAGGAGGGAGGAGGGAGGAGGGAGGAGGGAAGAGGGACTGGAAAGGCTGCCCATCCTCACTCTGTGCGGGTGGACCGTGCGGGGACGCCCCACTGCCACCCGCCCGAGCTGCACCAGCCTTAGGCCGGGCCTGCCCCCCTGCAGGGGGACTTGGGAGGAATTACTCCGACGGAAGAACCCCACATAAGAATCCTCTGGGCGAATCTGGAAAAAGCCATCACCGTCGTCCTCGTGGTTGGTGAGGCGTCCTGGCTGTCTCTTCTGCGTATATTTCCTCTCGCCTTGGCGCGGGCCCCCCTTCCACTCCTTACGTTGTCCCCATCCTCGCCCCCCTGTTTGTTCCGCGCCCCGCCACCTCCTCCCCTTCCTGTTGCATGAGCGCGCATGTCGATGTTCCTCGGCGCCGTCGCCGCCACGGCCAGCACAGGCGCGTTCTCTACAGGTCACGTCGCGCAGCCGTTGGGACAACCCCGCGGGCCAGGCTGTCGGGACAACCCCGCGAGCCGTTGGCGCGCAAGACCAAGCCGTTGGGACAACCCCGCGGGCTTCGAGCGAGGCGCAGCCGCGCTCAGGCGGAAGGCAGCACGAAGCCCAGCTCTGCCGCGAGCTGCTTCGCCTCCGCCCTGGACAAAACCGCTCTCTTGTCGAACTCCAGGAGCGCCTTCCGCAGGGACGCCGGCGGCCCGCACTCCAGGAACTCTCGCGGCGGCGGCCGCAGGATCAGCATGTTCCGCATGCACGTGGCGCGGGAGAACATGACGTAGAGGTGCAGCCACCACTGCTCGTCCGACATGCCCGTGCGGCCAGCGTCCTCGTCTCTCGCGCAGTCGATGGTGACGCCCTTGCGCAGCGTCTGGCCCTGCGACAGCGTGGAGGTCAGGTAGGACGCGTGCGTCAGGGTGAACCCCGAGCGGCGCACGCTGTGCGCCCCCGAGCTCTGCCATGTGAACTCCCTTTCGCTGGGCCTGAACATCAGCAAGCTCCGCGCCCGCGCCTCGGCCTGGCCGTCGTCGTCGGCGCCTTCGGCGCCCTGTCGCAGCACCTCGGCGACCTGAGGAGCCCAAAAACTTCCTTGTTGCATCCAAAGTGTGGCCTGGGAACTGCGTTCTGGCAGCGCGAGAACCCAACATTGACGACAGTTACAGGTTTTGGATGACCTGCTCGGATTACCAACATGATCTGCGGGCCCCATAGGGAGGGGGCTCCCGCCTGAGACTTCCTCGCAGTTCACTCACAGACGAGGCTCCCGCCTGAGACTTCCTCCATATTCAGGCTTGAGGAGCCCAAAAGTGACGACAGTTACAGGGTTCCGATGACCCGCTCGGATTACCAACATGATCTGCGGGCCCCATAGGGAGGAGGCTCCCGCCTGAGACTTCTTCACAATTCACTCAAAGACGAGGCTCCCGCCAGAGACTTCCTCCAAATTCAGGCTTGACGGGCCCAAAAGCGACGACAGTTACAGGGTTCCGATGACCCGCTCGGATTACCAACATGATCTGCGGGCCCCATAGGGAGGGGGCTCCCGCCTGAGACTTCCTCGCAGTTCACTCACAGACGAGGCTCCCGCCTGAGACTTCCTCCATATTCAGGCTTGAGGAGCCCAAAAGTGACGACAGTTACAGGGTTCCGATGACCCGCTCGGATTACCAACATGATCTGCGGGCCCCATAGGGAGGGGGCTCCCGCCTGAGACTTCTTCGCAATTCACTCAAAGACGAGGCTCCCGCCAGAGACTTCCTCCAAATTCAGGCTTGACGAGCCCAAAAGTGACGACAGTTACAGGGTTCCGATGACCCGCTCGGATTACCAACATGATCTGCGGGCCCCATAGGGAGGGGGCTCCCGCCTGAGACTTCCTCGCATTCACTCACAGACGAGGCTCCCGCCTGAGACTTCCTCCATATTCAGGCTTGAGGAGCCCAAAAGTGACGACAGTTACAGGGTTCCGATGACCCGCTCGGATTACCAACATAATCTGCGGGCCCCATAGGGAGGGAGCTCCCGCCTGAGACTTCCTCCCAATTCACTCACAGACGAGGCTCCCGCCTGAGACTTCCTCCATTTTCAGGCCTGGGGAGCCCAAAAGTGACGACAGTTACAGGGTTTCCGATGACCCGCTCGGATTACCAACATGATCTGCGGGCCCCATAGGGAGGGGGCTCCCGCCTGAGACTTCCTCACACTTTACTCAACGATGATGAGGATGAGGATGATGAGTGGTGGTGAAGATGAGTGGTGAAGAGGATGATGATTGATTGTGGGTGGTGGTGGCGATGATGATGTTTGAATGAGGATGATGCCGATACCGATGATGACGATGATGTTCGTGAGCGTGTGAGAGAGTGCGAGTGATGATGATGTGTGTGTGAATGAGTGCGAGGAGAAGAGGGGGTGAGTGTTCCTGCGCGGGGTGTCCAGAGAAAACAAGAACCCCACTTTGGATGTGGGGAAAAACAAAGAACTACCCGAACAATGCTCAAAAGATGCCCCAAACATGCGCGAAAAATAGCCCCCCCCCCAGACTGTTTGGTGGACTCATTTTGAAGATTCCCCCTGTCGCAAGGGCTCCCAACTTCGCGCCTCGCGCTGCGCGAAGGGCCAAGTGCGAAGAACTTCGCGCCCTCGCGCCGCCTCCCAGGGGGGAAGAGGAGGGCGAGGCATCGGGGCCGAAGCGCGAAGCCCGAATACCTTCGCGCCCTCGAAGGCGCCTTTTGTGCAGAGGGGCAAAGCCACCTCCAAATTAGCGCCCGTCTCCACCCACCCGTGCCGTCCGCGGCGGAGGGGGAGGAGGAGGAGGAGGAGGAGAAGGAGGAGGAGGGGAGGAGGAGGAGGAGGGAGGGCGGAGGAGGAGGGGGAGGAGGAGGAGGAGGAGGAGGAGGAGGGAGGAGGAGGAGGAGGAGGAGGGGGAGGGGAGGAGGAGGAGGAGAGGGGGAGGAGGGAGGGGGAGGGGGGGGAGGAGGAGGAGGCGCCCTGCCCCTCCCCCCCCTCCCAGCGGCGGCGCCCGAGGCCCGCGCCGTGCGGCCAGGCCGGCCTCCAGCGGCCCACGGCGGAGGAGCCTGCCGACCGCCCCGCCAACGCCCCGGGCGCCGCGCGGATCGCGGGCGGCGCGGCTCGGCGCTGCAGTCGAAGCCGGCCATCGCTCGGACGTCCATTCCCTGTTTTTGTTCTGTTTCGTGCGTGTTTTTTCGCCAAATGATGTGTGTGTGTGTGTGTGTGTGTGCGTGTGCGTGTGTGCGTGTGCGTGTGCGTGTGGGTGTGCGTGTGCGTGTGCGTGTGCGTGTGCGTGTGCGTGTGGGTGTGGGTGTGGGTGTGGTGTGTGGGTGTGTGTGCGTGTGCGTGTGCGTGTGCGTGTGCGTGTGCGTGTGCGTGTGCGTGTGCGTGTGCGTGTGCGTGTGCGTGTGCGTGTGCGTGTGCGTGTGCGTGTGCGTGTGCGTGTGCGTGTGCGTGTGCGTGTGCGTGTGCGTGTGCGTGTGCGTGTTTGTGCGTGTGCGTGTGCGTGTGCGTGTGTGTGTGTGTGTGTGTGTGTGTGTGTGAAAGTGTGTGTGTGTGTGTGTGCGTGCGTTGCGTGCGCGCGTGCGTGTGTGTGTGCGTGCTTGCGTGCGTGCGTGCGTGTGTGTGTGTTTGTCTGTTTGTTGGTATGTTGTTTGTGCTGTTTGTTGTGTGTGTGTGTGAGTGTGTGTGTGTGTTGTTGTGTCTGTGTTTTGTTGTGCTTTTTGTGTGTTTTTTTCCCACGGGTGCTCCTCGATGGTCCTCGCCGAAAGGACAATGCACACGCTCGAGAGTCGGCCCGCAGCGGGATGCGCGGGAAGGATGCAGGGGCCTAAGGGCCTTGGGCGCCCGTGTCGCAGCCTCTCGGGCGGAGCGCGGCCAACGAGGGTGGCCGAGGGTTGACAGAGGAGGCAAGGAAAAAAAAAACACACACTGTGGGAGAAAGACACACACACACACAAAACACACACGTGGGAAAACACACACACACAAAAAAAACACAAACACACACACACACACACAAAAAAAACACACACACACACAAAACACACTGTGGGAACAAAAACACACCCGCAATGGCACCCTTGGGAAGGTACTGTGTTGTTTTCCTGCAGTGGTACCCTTGGGAAGGTTGCCCACCCTCACTATGCGGGCACTATGCTGGTTGACTGTAAGGATGCGCGACAAGGATGCAGAAGCTCTCGGAGCGGGGACGGCCATCGAAAGTGGTCGGAGGATGAACCTGAGATGACTGGGGAGGCAAGGATACAAGGGTACCAGTGGGAAGTCGATCATGCCTACTATCAATATTGACAGTACCCTCGGGTCGTTTGCCGCCTTGTCGGCATCGCTTCCCTGCCCTCGTCCCTCGTCCCCTTCCCTCTGTCGTGTTCGAAATGTGCCGCGGCTCTTCCAATACGGCCGCACGTCGCCAAGACGCATTGGCCGGGCCCTCTCCTTTTAGGCACCGCCAGAAGCGCCACCCGCCTCTGGACCCCTTTGTCCAAGCGTGGGCGGAAGTGGTACGCAACGTTACTCAGGTCACCTAAGCAGGAGAGCCCAAAATCGAATCGGTAAGTCGGATCGGCAATCGACATGAATCGGATCGGTGGAAATCGGCAGCCGAGTCGGAAAAAAATAGAATCGGCAGAAATCGGCAGGCCTGTATGCGTCCAGTGAGAAATCGGGACCCGAATCCCAAATCGAATCGAATCGGAATCAGAATCCATCGAAATCGAATCGAATCGAATCGGGGGAATCGAAATGAGCCCTGCCTAACCCAAACCTTGAACACATGAGAAAAATCAAGACGGCATGCATTTCTCGTTTTCGGCATCTGGGGGCCCCCGCACGGCCCCGGGATCATCAAATACGGGTCAAGGACGAGACACTGGTCCCCGGGAAGTGTTCCAGAGCTCTGGGGACCCCGTATAGGACGCACAGAGACATACTAATACCAGATGTACTCCTTGGAGACGCGCGTCCGACCCGAACATATAGTATACCCAAGGAACTGGGTCTGGTCCGACCCGACCCGAACCATGAGACTGGATCTGGCCTGACCAAGCCCAGGATTACGAAACCGGTAATACCGGTTGCGTAATGCCAAAATCAGCCCATAACTTCTCTACGGGGGGGGGGGGGTTCCGCCGAAAGCAAAAAAAAATAATAAAAGAACGATCACTATTGAGCTGGACTACACGGGATTGGGCGAGACCAGGCTGGATTAGTATGACCACAGATCTGCCAGCGACGTTGCTGAGATTTGCCTCGCGGGAGCCTCACATCCTGAGCTGCCCAGGCCACCCGACGTCGCGCATCGCACCCTCAGTGCGCGATTTCTCGTCGCGCCCTCGCGCCAACCCCCTGAAGACAGGACGCCGCGCTGGCCCACGCCGCGAATAGGAATGAGAAAAAACGGCATAACACAAACTTTTGACGGACCGCGCAGATTTCTTGGATCCGTGCTGGGCCCCCCTCCTTGGCGCGCGGAGCGCGCCAGGGGCGGCGCCGGAGGCGCCGCCAGGAAGCCCCAGGCGCCGATCCAAGAAATCCGCGCGGAGCGCCAACGGTTTATTTTTAGTATGGCGTTTTTCTTCCTCGATTGACTGGGTCGCGTCCAGGATTTCGAGGCGAATCCATCGGTGGCGACGAGGGCCGCCTAGGAGGCCCCCGCCAAAAAGAGAAAACGAGGAAGGGGTAGAGGTATGGGTACTCCGGATTCCATAATAAAGTCGGGGGGGTCACATTTGGGGGGGGGTCTGATTTGAGCTGTCTTGGAAGGTTCGGAGGGGTCTGGGCAAAGGGCCGCCCTTTCATGGATGGTCTGGGGGGGTCTAAAACTTGTGGTCTGGGAGGGTTGTGACCCCCTCCCTTGTATTACGCAATCTGGAGTACCTTTTCCTCCTCTGATCGGCAGGGTCACGATCGCAAGCGCATCGAACCGCCTCGATCGGATCGCTGGCCACATTGACCGAGCCGCGGTCGGCTCTGCTCGACGGAGCGAACTTTTGCTTTCAAATGGCTCCACCACGCACCGAGCAGCTGCACAAAACGGGGAGTGCCAACCGACTTTCGCCGACACCCTTCGGTGGCAACTCATGGGGGCCTCCCACACCATCTTGCCGGCTCTTGCGAATCGACGCTAATCGACGCTAATCGACGCTGAATCGACGCTGAATCGACGCCAACCTACGCTGAATCGGTGATATCTCATCGACTCCCGGACGCTAATCGAAACCAGTCGACGCTAAAAACAGAGTTAAGAGGGTTTACCAGGCCTCCATGATTTACTACCGAGCACACGGCTGTGATAATGTTCGGGTTGAGAACCTTCGGCTTCAGGCCGCCGGAACCTACCAAGCGGACTCGGGCAAACAGTCGCAATGTGCGGGTTGCCCTAATCCCTGTCCGTGACGCACCCGATGTTGGCCTGGCTGACGAGCCTCGCGTACTTGTTCAGAAGGCCGTTCTGCACCTCACAAGTGGGGGGCATCTGGGGTGAGGCGTGCAGTATTTTCAATCAGGTTTTGACAAACTGGCCATCGCTCGGACGTTCATTCCTTGTGTTTTTTCTGTTTCGTGCGTGGTTTTCTCGCCAAATGATCAAGGATGCTCCTCGATGGTCCTCGCCGAAGCAAAAATGCACACGTCCGAGCGATGCCAAGCCAAGGGTTTTGACTCACTTCCGTGCAAGAGGGCCGATGGCGATATGCGGCCCTCCCGGCGGGTCCTCGGAACCTCCCTGTGAGTTCCCCTGGGGCTCCCCGGGGGGGCCCCTGGCTCCCAAGATAAACTCATGTTGCTGATCAGATAATTCGCGTTGCTTCGCATTGTGCTGCTGTGCGCTGCCCAGCATAGCATTACATTGCGCTGCGCTCTGCTCTGCTCTGCGTCGCACTGCTCTGCAGTGCTTCGCATGCATTGCGTCGCCTTGTGTTGCGCTGGTTTGCGCTGCTCTGTCTTGCTCTACAAATCGTCTTGCGCGGCAATGCCTGACGTACACTGCGCAGGCGATGAAAGTATATTGGGTTTTCGCCCGCCTGCTGTAGAGGAGGGAAGAGGGAAAACCACGCGACTCTGAAAGTAGAAAGGCGGTTAAACCAGATCCGGAGCAGGGAGTCCAACAATACCCCCTTTCAGCGACCGCTGGGGAAGCACCGCGCTGGCACGAACCGCCATCAAGTCGCATCGACCCGATCGAAATAGACCTCATGCAGAGGGAGGGGGAAGAGGAGGAAGGAGGAGGCGGAGCAGGAGGAAGGAGGAGGAGGCGGACGAGGACGAGGAAGAAGGAGGAGGAGAAGAGAGAAAGAGGAGGAGGAGAGGAGGGGAGGAGGGAGGAGGAGGAGGAGGAGGGAGGAGGAGGGGAGGATGGAGGAGGAGGAGAGGAGGAAGAGGAGGAAGGAGGAGGAGGAGGAGAGGAGGAGGAGGAGGAGAGGAAGGAGGAGGAGGAGGAGGAGGAGGAGGAGGAGGAGGAGGAGGAGGGAGGAGGAGGAGGAGGAGGAGGAGGAGGAGGAGAGGAGGAGAGGAGAGGAGGAGGAGGAGGAGGAGGAGGAGGAGGGAGGAGGAGGAGGGAGGAGGAGGAGGAGGAGGAGGGAGAGGAGGAGGGGGAGGGGGAGGAGGAAGGAGGAGGAGGGGGGAGGAGGGGGGGAGGAGGAGGAGGAGGAGGAGGAGGAGGAGGAGGAGGGACAGCGGAAAGATCACACGGCGGCTCCCCCGCCCTGCCCACCTCCGCTCCAAGAGGTCGGCTCCTGCCGCACCCCCCTCCCCCCCCCCCGGGGGGGGCACCCGGGAGGCCCACAGAGAGGGGACGAAAGAGCGCGCCAGGAAGGGCGGCCGCTGCCTCTCAGCCACGCTGCCTCTTCCTCCTCTCCTCCTCCTTCCTCGCCTCCTCCTCGCGGGGCGGGCATTCATCCATATCCACCGCCTGGGAACCGATGTCCTGGTGCCTCCGCGGGCGGTGGATATGGATGTATTTCGGCCCCTGGGCGCCCGAATAAGTCCGAATCCACCGCCTGCCGAGGCTCCAAAAACTGACCCTCCAGGCAGTGGTCATGTGTGACTTCCCGCCTCGGACTTCTCCCGCCCGCCGCCTCTGTCCCCCCTCCTCCCGACCCCTCCCCACCGCCTCCTCCGATGCCTCCATCCTCTCTCTCCTTGAGGGGAGGGGGTCGGTCACGCGCAGAAGGGGGTAGGGTGAGGGAGGAAGGCTTCTTAGAAGCACCCCTGCTTCTTTCGGGCGTTGGCAAGGCTGGGTTTAGCGGGACCTGGTTCAATGATGTGTGCCGGGGGACGCCACCCCCCCCGCCCCATTCCACTGACCCGAACTGCTGTCACCCGAAAAATAACAGCTAAGCCAGACCTGGTTCAGTGATTCCAATCGACATTTTGGACTTCGGGGCCTAATCTCTAACCGGCTCCCCTTAACCGGGGTCCTGGCTATACCCGATTCTTACGGAGCTCGGGCCTTCTCTATCAATGTAGGGCTGGCGCCTTCTGAGAAGCAGCCTCCTTCCAAGAAGCCGTCTCCCCGAAGTACCCCTAACCTCAAGTCGGGCGTGTCCCTCTACAGGAGGAATATTCAAAAATAGTCCAAAAAGAGTCTGGGGACGATGTGTTCACAATTTTTGCAATAGTTTTTACTAATTTGCGTTTTCCGTCAATAGTTCCCAACCCTCCTGCGTTGGGTTCTCGTTTTGAATAGAGCACTGCTCGCGCGTCTCCTTCCCACCCCCTCCCGTCCCTCTCTTCCCCCCTGCCTTTCGCCGCGCTCGTCGCTGCGTGCCAGCTGGGGGGCTGCGATCTGTGAAACTGTCGCCACTTTCGAGGCCTGCTGGGGGGCCCGGTACAGTCTGCACCCGCGGCGGGTTCAAATTAGACCTCGCCATCCCTGGGGGGCTGTGATCTGTGAAACTGTCGCCACTTTCGAGGGCTGCTGGGGGGCCCAGCACAGTCTGCACCCGCGGCGGATTCATATTAGACCTCGCCATCCCTGGGGGGCGGCGATCTGTGAAACTGTCGCCACTTTCGAGGGCTGCTGGGGGGCCCAGCGCAGTCTGCACCCGCGGCGGATTCATATTAGACCTCGCCATCCCTGGGGGGGATGCGATCTGTGAAACTGTCGCCACTTTCGAGGCCTGCTGGGGGGCCCAGCACAGCCTGCACCCGCGGCGGATTCAAAGTAGACCTCGCCATCCCTGGGGGGCTGCGATCTGTGAAACTGTCGCCACTTTCGAGGCCTGCTGGGGGGCCCAGCACAGTCCGCACCCGCGGCGGATTCAAATTAGACCTCGCCATCCCTGGGGGGTTGCGATCTGTGAAACTGTCGCCACTTTCGAGGCCTGCTGGGGGGCCCAGCACAGTGGGCACTCACCGCGGATTCAAACTAGACCTCGCCATCCCTGCAGGGCTGCGATCTGTGAAACTGTCGCCACTTTCGAGGGCTGCTGGGGGGCCCAGCGCAGTCTGCACCCGCGGCGGATTCAAATTAGACCTCGCCATCCCTGGGGGGCTGTGATCTGTGAAACTGTCGCCACTTTCGAGGCCTGCTGGGGGGCCCAGCGCAGTCTGCACCCGCGGCGGATTCAAATGGAACCTCGCCATCCCTGCGGGGATGCGATCTGTGAAACTGTCGCCACTTTCGAGGCCTGCTGGGGTCCCCAGCACAGTCTGCACCCGCGGCGGATTCAAACTAGACCTCGCCATCCCCGGGGGGCCCGCGATCTGCGAAACTGTCGCCACCGAACTTTCGAAGCCTGCTGGGGGGCCCAGCGCAATCTGCACCCGCGGCGGATTCAAATTAGACCTCGCCATCCCTGGGGGGCTGCGATCTGCGAAACGGTCGCCACTTTCGAGGGCTGCTGGGAGGCCCAGCACAGTCTGCACCCGCGGCGGATTCAAAGTAGACCTCGCCATCCCTGGGGGGCTGCGATATGTGAAACTGTCGCAACTTTCGAGGCCTGCTGGGGAGCCCAGCGCAGTCTGCACCCGCGGCGGATTCAAATGGGACCTCGCCATCCCTGGGGGGATGCGATTTGTGAAACTGTCGCCACTTTCGAGGCCTGCTGGGGGGCCCTGCACAGTCTGCACCCGCGGCGGATTCCAACTAGACCTTGCCATCCGTGGGGGCCCGCGATCTGTGAAACTGTCGCCACTTTCGATTCGAGGCCTGGTGGGGGGCCCAACACAGTCTGCACCCGCGGCGGATGCAAATCAGACCTCGCCATCCCTGGGGGGCTGCGATCTGTGAAACTGTCGCCACTTTCGAGGCCTGCTGGGGGCCCAGCACAGTGGACCCACCGCGGATTCAAATTAGACCTCGCCATCCCTGGGGGGCTGCGATCTGTGAAACTGTCGCCACTTTCGAGGCCTGCTGGGGGGCCCAGCACAGTGTGCACCCGCGGCGGATTCAAATGGGACCTCGCCATCCCTGGGGGGCTGCGATCTGTGAAACTGTCGCCACTTTCGAGGCCTGCTGGGGGGCCCAGCACAGTGGGTACCCACGGCAGATCAAGTTTGACTCGCCATCCCTGGGGGGCTGCGATCTGTGAAACTGTCGCCACTTTCGAGGCCTGCTGCACAGGGGGCCTCAAATTAGACATCGCCATCCCTGGGGGGCTGCGATCTGTGAAACTGTCGCCACTTTCGAGGGCTGCTGGGGGCAGTGGGATTCAAATGGGACCTCGCCATCCCTGGGGGGCTGCGATTGTGAAACTGTCGCCACTTTCGAGGGCTGCTGGGGGGCCCAGCACAGTGGGTACCACGGCGGATTCAAATGGGACCCTGGGGGGCTGCGATTTGTGAAACTGTCGCCACTTTCGAGGCCTGCTGGGGGGCCCAGCACAGTCGGTACCCACGGCGGATTCAAATCCCACCAGCCCTTTGGGCGTGAGTGGTTTAGAGAGCTCTCTCTGTCCTCAAACCCCCTTCTTCCCCTTCGGGGAGGGGTTTACCCCTCCCCCTACCCCCTCCCCCTGGACCTGTAGAGGGAGTTCCGCGGGTCGTCAGGTGGGTTTTTTTTTCGACGTCTGGGAGGGCCAAAAAACGACGACCCTCACAAGGATTCTGGCCCCGAGGGGGGGGGGGGGGGGGTTTGGTGCCCCAGCTCGTCTTTGAAGCAAAAAACATTGATTTTACTACGGTGTTGGCCCCATTCTTGGCCTTCTGAGGGGGCCGCGCTCCCCTTCCTTCATAGCAAAATCATTGATTTTACAAAAACGTTTTGGGCTCATTTTGGTCAAATCAGGGGGAAGCGCTCATTTGCGCTTCTGAGGAGGTCGCAAGAGGCTCCAAGATGGACCCAAGAGGCCCCCAGGAGGCTCCCAAGAGGCCTCCGGGAGGCCCCCAAGAGGCCCCCAAGAGGCCCCAAGAGGTCCCCAAGAGGCTCCCAAGAGGCCCCCCAGAGGCCCCAAGAGGCTCCAAGAGGCCCCCAAGACGCCCCCAAGAGGCCCCCAAGAGGCCCTCAAGACGCCCCAAGAGGCTCCAAGAGGCCCCCAACAGGCCCCACGAGGAGCTCGAACGACTCACACCAGGACGAGAGACCCCAACGAGTCACACCACGAGGAGCCCGAACGACTCACACCAGGACGAGGCGCCCGAACGACTCACACCACGAGGAGCCCGAACGACTCACACCACGACGAGGGCCCCGAACGACTCACACCACGAGGAGCCCGAACGAGTCACACCAGGAGGAGGGGCCCGAACGACTCACACCAGGGCGAGGGGCCCGAACAACTCACACCACGAGAAGCCCGAACGACTCACACCAGGACGAAGAGCCCGAACGACTCACACCACGAAGAGCCCGAACGACTCACACCAGGAAGAAGGGCCCGAACGACTCACACCAGGACGAGAAACCCCAAACGACTCAAACCACGAGGAGCGCTTTCTCTCCCTCCTCCTCCGCCTCGTCCTTCTCCCGCTCCCCCCACAAGGAGGATGTACAAGGAGGCGGGAGGAAGGAGGAACAGGGGAGATATGCGGGGCCAAGCGGACACACGCCTGAAAAACACGACAGTCGGCATGCTTCCCGAGTGTTGCTGCTGTGAGATGGGCTGGTGGGGATACGCGAAGCGTAAAGAATTAGACCTCGCAGTGCCTGGGGGGGGCTGCGATCTGTGAAACTGTCGCCACTTTCTTACCTCGCTCGTCGCTGCGTGTCGAGGGCTGCTGGGGGCTGCGATCTGTGAAACTGTCGCCACTTTCGAGGCCTGCTGGGGGGCCCAGAACAGTGGGCACTCACCGCAGACTCAAATGGGACCTCGCCATCCCTGGGGGGCTGCGATCAGAAAAACTGTCGCCACATTCAAATGGGACCTCGCCATCCCTGGGGGGCTGCGATCTGTGAAACTGTCGTCACTTTCGAGTGCTGCTGAGGGAAGGGCCCAGCACAGTGGGTACTCACCGCAGACTCAAATGGGACCTCGCCATCCCTGGGGGGCTGCGATCTGTGAAACGGTCGCCCCTTTCGAGGGCTGCTGAGGGGCCCAGCACAGTGGGTACTCACCGCAGACTCATACTAGACCTCGCCATCCTTGGGGGGCTGCGATCTGCGAAACTGTCGCCACTTTCGAGGGCTGCTGAGGGGCCCAGCACAGTGGGTACTCACCGCAGACTCAAATGGGACCTCGCCATCCCTGGGGGGCTGCGATCTGTGAAACGGTCGCCACTTTCGAGGGCTGCTGAGGGGCACAGCACAGTGGGTTTCCCGCACGTCTTTCTCCTGCTCTTCGTTCCCGACTCCCCATGCCCTCTTCGAGCCTGTAGTTGTCGCCTCTCGTTCTTGTATGGTTCTCCTGTGCATCATGCCATTGGCGCGTGTCCCAAGTAGCTTACACATCAAACAACGGATCCTGCAATTTGATTGTCCGTGCAAGTTTCGGCCAACTCCTCGTTTCCCATGATACAAATGGGTTGGGTACGGCACAGGGTAATTTTTGACTAGTTTGCGTTTTCGTCGAAAATCCGCCTGCAGGGGGACATGCCCGACCTAACACCGCCCCCTTCTGCGCGTGGCAAAATCCCGACTGGACCGCGTCCGACTGCTTTTCAGGCCGACTGAACTCCGGGCCCCACGTGGCTCGTCTGGACGACTGCCGGCCTGGAACGCCCGCGCCGAAGCGCAGCTCAGGGCAGGACCTGCACGCTGGTTTTCGTTGTGTTGACGTTTTGTTATTCGTTTTGCTCTACCCGTCTCCTGTACTCGGCGGTGGACAAACCTCCCTTAAGTAAACCTCCCTTTAGTGAAAGCGGCCTGGGACCGAAACCGACGGACCTGGACCCGCAAAAATGACGGCCGCGACGCCCTCTCGCGAACCGAAAAAGGCGAATTCCCTAATCGACG
Organism: Prorocentrum cordatum; assembly: GCA_963575745.1. Lineage (NCBI taxonomy): Eukaryota > Dinophyceae > Prorocentrales > Prorocentraceae > Prorocentrum > Prorocentrum cordatum. The sequence goes on from CAUYUJ010014477.1 coordinate 291,472, forward strand.
TGTCAGGGTAGGAGGTCTGTCCACCTCCGAGGCACCTCCGTGCCAAAACGAACAGCAGAACACAGCCGAAGCCCAGCAGAACAGCGTTCAGGCCCAGCCCTCGGCGCCGCCGACTGGAGCCGCCACGGGCCCCGAAGACCTCCGGAGTTCGTCGAGGATCGTCCGAACACGTTTTCCGGGGGCGGGGAGGGCAAGGAGGCGCGCGCTCGAGAGAGAGAGAGGGGGGCGCAGCAGAAGGGGAGGAGAGGAGGCCGCGTGGGAAGAGAGGGGGGCGCGCCCCCGGCCCCGAGGCTTTTCGGGCGCCACCTCGGGCCTCACGTGGCCGCTCGGGACGGCTCTGCCATCCCAGGAGGGCGAGGAGGCGCTCGAGAGAGAGAGAGAGAGAGAGAGCCAAAGGGGGGGCGGGGAGGTGGGGGTGATGCTCAGCATCTGGTCTAAGCTGCGTCTCCAGTCTGCTGACAAATTACCGCTGTGCGCACAAATGAAGGCAACTCCTCTCGCGAAACTTGAGAGTCGACACTCCCGGCACGACTGGCTATCCAATCTGGGAATACCTTGGAGAACGTGACACCTCACGAAATCATCCCGAAATCATCCCGAACAGTGGCCGTTCGGGACGACTCCGCCATCCCAGGAGGGCGAGGAGGCGCTCGATAGAGAGACAGCGTGAACCATGGGAGGGTCGGGGGGGAGGAAGAGGAGGAGGAGGAGGAGGAGGAGGAGGAGGAGGAGGAGGAGGAGGCGGCGGCGGCGAAGCGGTAACGGGCCGAGTCGAGCATAACTCCGACAAAACAGCAATCGAAAAGAATTTCGAATTGTGCGACCTACCGTGCGCTAGTAAACTGCGAGTGCAGGCCCCCCACGGCGGGAGCCCCGACTGATTAATCGCTCGACCAAGGCTGAACACGAAGCGAATTCCAGCACCCCGCAATCCCTGCAGCGAGCACCTAGTAGACGGAGCCACCAGGGCCAGAGCCCGCCAACTAAGACCAGCAGCAGGAAGGACGAAGGCCGACTATCCAACTATCCAGGAGTCCCACGGCCAGGAGTCCCACGGCCCGAGAGCGAGACTACCTGGAGGGTCCAGTGACCATTCTTACTAACTCTTTAAAACTGTACTGTCTTGGGGCGGAGGGAGGAGGGAGGGCGGCAAGCCGAGACGGTGCCTGGCCCTTGGACACGCCCTCAGAGGCAGCCCTTGACGCAGATGATCCCCTCCCCGCCCCAGTCGGAGCCGTCGACGCAACCGATGCTGTCGCACCAGTCGGAGAAGACAACGCCCGAGTCGCCGTCGCACCCGTCATAGTGGACCCCGCCACCGACGCCGTCGCACCAAACGAAGGCGGCGACGTCGCCGACACCGTCGCACCAGTCATAGTAGACCCCGCCACCGACCTCGTCACATCCTTCACAGCAACGAATCCTCCCAATCGTCGATCGCCAGCTGCAGGATCCGCTCTACGTTGGATCTCGGGGCAACTCCTGCTTTGATCTCGCCGCCTAACTGGACGATGCAATCCGTGAATATCTTTGTCAACTCCACGTCCGCGATCGCGAACAAGGGCTTCGCATTGCCCTCCTTGTAGCACTGGCTGATGCGGAACCCGCGCACCAGCAGGCCCATGTCCGTGATGCTGGTGATCTGATCGAGCTTGTTCTTCTGCTGCTCCCGCAATCCCTTGTTCCGAGCTCCGACCTTGTCCCCCGCCTTGCCCAGTGCGTCGGCCGTGATCAGGAACACCTGAACGTGAGCCGGGCCCATCTCCGCCTCTGGCAGCGGCTTGGAGTTGTCGAGCTTCCATGCTTCGCGCATCGCCGCCGCCTTCGTGGCGTAGGCGCGCCCCGCCTGAAAGGCGGCCTTTGCAATCTCCGATGACTCCTCCAGGATCACCGTCTGATAGGTGGCCGACAGCATCTGCCTGATCATGAACGAGTTGCCCAGCACTGCTTTGACCAGCACGGGCATGAGCTTCGCCACCATGGTCTGCGACATCACAGGCAGCCTCTCGAGCGTGTCGTCTGGCAGGCCGTGCGCTTTCCCCACCGTCCACTTCACGTCGTTGGCGTTCCCCCCCGCCTCCGCAGAGGCGCCGCTCGCGGCGGCGCCCAAGGCGGCCGCGGGCTGGCGCCGAGGTGGCCGACTGCCACGGTCCGCCACTCCACGTCGTCCGTGTCTCCCGCCACGACCTCGGGAGACAGCCGCTGAGCCAGAGCGGTCTTGTCGCCCTTTGGCTCTCTCGCCTCGTCCTTGCGAGCGGCTGCGGGTCGCTGCTGCCTCGAGGTCCTCGTCCTTCAGGCGAAACATCACGAAAGTAGTGCGGGCGGCGTAGTTGGCAGCACTGACGAATGTGGGCGTAGAGCAGATCACGACTGTCGAAAATCTCGGTGCTTGAGCAAGCGTACATGGCATCATGAGCGTTCAGACCATCCCTCCACAGTGACGCACGGGTTATCAACGAGAAAGGGCACGTGAGGCTATCTGGCTCGATCACGTCGTGCGCATACGGTGTAGCCCGTGGTGGGCATCTATTGTGTAGTACAGCCGTTACCGTGTGTTCCTGTGCTATGCGTCTCGTGCGGAAACTCTGCCTGCAATATATACACTCGTTCGTGATTGTCATACTGTGCGCGATGGATCTGCAGTTGTGCCCGCCAGCCTTCGAGAATCTCTGATGTGCCAGTAGTGCTCGACGTGTCGTGAAGGTACGCGTGCAGGGAGCGCCCGTAGAGTCCTTGAGGTCACATACCCAGAGAGGAGCAGGGGGGTCAGGTACGTCAGCGCCCCCAGGAGCGCCAGGAGCCATCCCAGGGGGTCCGTAGAGGCCAGGAGGTGGCGCGATGGCCACAGTACGAGCAGCAGCCCTGAGCACCCCAGGATCCAGACGGAGAAAACGTTCCCGAACGTCGTGGTCCATAAACAACGCACGGACGTTGAACCGAAACCTCTCGTCCCCCTCCGAGCCCGTCAAGAGGTCCTCCAAGAGCCCCTCCTCCTCCTCAGACCTCTTCAACAACTTCACGACATCGACGACGAACCTCTGCGCATAAGCGTTCGCCTCCAGAGACAGACAGCCGTTCGCCAGGATCGTCGGCCCAGGGTCCACGGGGAGCTGGCCGAAAACAGATCCCAGCTCCTGGGCGTGGGTACTTGGAACCAGAAGCCACCGCCTGTACATACGCATGCGTCTCACCATCAACTCTGTGCCAGCAGGAGCCACACCGACACGCCTGAGAACGACCTCATCGGAGTCGGCCTTGTATCTGAGGATGGGCTTATCATTCGAGTCACGGATGGGGCCCCCCTCGGAATCGACAACCTCGAGCTTTTTGCACGCGTCACCCCCCAGGATCTTCCGAGCGAAACCAACGAGGACACGATCGAGACGCCGTTCCTGAGTGGGGGTCAGCACGAGCACCGTCAGTCCAGATAGAAGAGCGCCCTGCACAACCGATCCAAACACAGTGCGGGTGAACCGCCATACCCTATTTTGCTTCCAGAAACGACCCATACCATAGAATCCCCTGCGGCATGCCACGATTCGCCTACGCAGTTCGCTCTGCACTCCCCCGTTGACTGAGGTCGATATCCCAAGAGCGATGTTGTCGAACTGCACGCGACCGTCGACGGGGGTCCTGCCGCTGAAGAGCTCCGACGAGTGACGATGTGCCCCAGGGCCCACGAAAGAGGGAGACACGCTGCTTTTCTCTGCATTGTGAGCATACCCGCTGCAAGCCAGCTCCTCGCGCAAGAAGGTGAGCACGAGATAAAGTATACTGAGCATTTCGCGCAGACGTGACGATATGAGTACGAGACGTATCGTCCGCATAGATTCGACATGATAAATCCACAGGCCGCTGAAGAAAGGGCGTCCAGGCCGTGCACAGTGCCTCGCTGGGCCAGATCACCCTATCAGGGTCGTCAGGCGGCACCGGTGGGACCAGCCTCTGCGAAACCCACTCCTCGTGAGTCACAGGCCGAGGTGGCGCAGGCACATCGCCCCAGGTGGCCTGTCGCAGCCGATCAAGCCATCGTTGGACAGGCCGTCGAAAGGTGCGGGCAAAGAACACGGCCGCGGGGCTGTCGCCCATGAAGGCCCCGACCTGGTTATGCAACGTCTGCTCACCATCGGACGCCTGAATCGTGAAAGTCGCCAGCTCGTGCCGCTGGTGAAAAAAGGTCTGATCCTGCGGCAGGATGGCGTCACACACTGTCTCCCGCAGCTCACTGAAGGGGGTGCAGCCGAAAGCGTTCGACATATCCTCCTTCGAGGTGATCGTGGAGATGCCCCTAGCCCGCAGGCGAGACAGCAGCGCCTCCTGGCAGATGATGGCCCCCTCGCGGTTCCTGCCTGGCAGGTAGCCATGCTCCCGATCGGGCTCGGAGTCAGCAGCTCCCCGTCGAAGAAGGGCCTTGTACCACATCACGCCCATGCGGCACAGGCCGTGGATGTACCGCCTCGCACTGAAGCCTGCCTTGCCGTTGCACTTCGAGAGACCTGTGGCACGGGAATGATGCCAGACAATCGGAGTACGGCCAACTCGTCGAACATGGTGACAAATCTTCTGGATAGCTTTCAGGGTCCCAGGGTTCTCGAGGGTAGGAGTGTCCGCACCAAGTCCGCGACGGTCGCCAGCGAGTCGGTGCCGAGGAGCAAAATCGGCACGCCGAGCAGGAACACCCTCCCCGCCACCGTCGTCGTCGCCCTCCCCCTCTTGCTCCTTCCGCGGCTTCCTGTGGGAGCCGTCGAACCTGCGGTTGGGGTCGAGCGTGAGCATCAGCACCTCACACGGCACGCTGTGGGCAGGCGCCGACCTCCTGCGCGGCGCACGCTCGAGCAGCTCCGTCACCTCCCTCAAGTCGTCCCTCCCTTCCTCCACATGTGCAAAGTTGTCCAGTCCCAGCATCGGGGGTGGGGGAAGACGGGACAGCTGGTCTCTCTTGTAGTCGTCAAAGTCGACAGGCACAGCTCGTAGCCCGCCCTGTGGGCCAGGAAGAGAGAAATACTTCTGCACCTCGTCACATCTCGGCACAAACTCCTCCGCAACGTTATACTTCCTATGACGTGGGCCTCCGCACTTGCCTGCGAGTAAGTGTGCAAGCCTCCATACCTCGGCGTGACGGCGTGACTGCCAGGCTTCTCCGATCTCGTGGACGAGCTCCTCCGTGGCCTCCCGCAGACGAGAGCGTCGTAGCACTCGAAGTCGTCGTGAGGCCCTCGCAAGGGCCATGCACACCTGCTCGTCGTCGCCGTCCGCCTCCCGAATGCGTCGCCGCTCGGCAAGAAGACGGGAGCGCTCCGCAGCGAACGCCTGGGCGCGGGGGTTCACACCTGCGTGCTTGCCGAAGTGCTGCTCCGCGACCCTGTAGACCGTGGTGATCCAGCTGGCCCACGCCTCATATGGGGAGGAGGCCTGAAGACATAGATCGTGATAATCTGGCCCAGCACCGAAGGCACGCTCGAGATCGCAGACGAACTCCTGAACTCCAGTCCCGCGCCTGAGGGCTTGGGCCAAGCGGTCGTAGTCCCATGGCGCCTGCTCCACGCGGGAATGTGACATATCGAACGTATACTCAAGCCTCAGAAGTAAGGGAACATGATCTTGAACACCCTGCTTGCGTATCAACTTCAATCTTACACTCGAGCGGGTCAAAGGTAAAACGTTCTTAACATCATCCGTCTGCCAGGCGAAGGTCGCAATAAAGTCAATACAAGACGCCGAGGAGGCGCCAAAATACGTGGGTCCCGTCGGGAAATCAGTCGACACCGCCCTCACCGCGTGGCGCTCCATGAGATCTAGCACCCGATCGCTGGCGTAGTGCTGTTCTGCATTGCAGTGTCGTCCCAGCGCGGGTGAGCATACGAGGGCCTGGCCCCCGCCACGGCGGCGCCAGCCGAAGGAGTCGTTCAGGTCGAAACCCCAGAGGAGACTGGCCCTCCGTGGCGTCCAGCACATCACCTGTTCCAACCAACTGCACATCACATCGATCGTCTGCTGGTACTTCTGATGTGCATCCGAGGTGACACTCTCCCTCGCATCTCTCCGAGCTGTCGGTCTCGGGGGAAAGTACGTGATCGGGATCACAATGTCGAAGCGGCCCGAACGCAGACGATGCAAGGCCACCCGCCCCCTCAAATACTTGGGGACGGCCGGTGTGTCCACGAGGTGCTTCATACGAAACTTGGCCTTGCGAATCAGCAACACGGTGCCACACGATCTGTTCGAGTGACGGCTCGGCACATATCCCGAGTGGATAGCATAATGATATCTCAGCGACGATCTCGTAGTGGCCTGATCTTGTGAAGCACGCTCGCCCGTACTAGTGAGGGCAATCAAATCGATCGTCGCTAGCTCTTCGCTTATGTCGTTCAGCCTCAGCTCGTCCGCCCTCATACAGTTCCAGTGAACAAACGTAAGCATCTGAACATGGAGCAAGAGAGTGGCGAGCTGGCCGTGGGGGGCCGCCCGTAGCGGAGTACGGTTGTCAGAGTGCGGGGGCCTCCTGCCCCAGGTGCGCAATCGCCTGGGCATGGTGGGCTAGGAGGAGGAGGAGGAGGAGGAGGAGGAGGAGGCCGCGCGAAGAGGAGGGCGCGCGCCCCCGGCCTTGAGGGCCGGCTCGGCCCACGACGTGCGGCGGGCCGCGAGCTGCTCCGGGGAGACGGCGACGCTCAGCTGCGACGTGGCCTCGGTGGTGGCACGCCCGAGGCGGGCGCGGCCACCGCGCTGCCACACGAGGAGCGCCACATGAATAGGGGGCAAAACCTCCACCCTCATAATAGCCGGCGACGCTCCACTGCGACGTGGCCTCGGTCGTGGCACGCCCGAGACGGGCACGGCCCCAGTGCTGCCATACGAAGAGCGCCAGATGTCACTGCACCGACCGTGCGGCAGCGGAATTGTGCGTGGATTTCTGGCAATGAAAGACTCAAAAACGGCGAGCGAAAAACGAAGTGGATGTCACGTGGATTCTTTGTAGTCTTCATTCCTGGTCAGCAGAATCCGCAAGAAATTCACGTCGAAATCCGGAACGAAATTCTCCAGGACACTCCAGGCCCATCCTATTGCTTTCCAAACGAAATCCGCTCTGCGATGTTGGCGCCATGACACTTGAATAGAGAGCAGAACCTCCACCCTCACAACAATAACCCCGACATGCGAAGCCGTTCATCCGTAGACGCACCCACGGAAGGACTTGTACAGGGCAGGGCTGCTTAGTAGACGCCCAGGGCCGTTCAGTAAACGCCAACTGTCGGGTGCGGGTGGTACTTCCTCTCTGGACGCCCGAAATGGGCACGGGAAGAATGGGCACAAGGCCCAACAACAGATGTTGTCCCAAACCTGCGGCGGCCGCTGTTGGGCAGGCGGCCTCCTGTCTCAAACGGACACAAGCCGCGGCGGCGCGGACAGCGAGTCCTGCTCACAACGAACAGGAACCGCTGTTGGGCATTGTGCCCATTCTTTTGGTACCCATTTCGGGCGTCCCTGGAATGCAGGAACGAGTGATGGGCGTGTTTTCCACCACCACCACCATAAGTTGGAGGGGGGAGGAGGAGGAGGACGAGGAGAAGGAGGACGAAGAAGAGGAGGAGGAGGACCCCCTCCCCCTCCAACTTATGGTGGTGGTGGTGGAAAACAGGCCAATCAACGAGGGTGACTTCTTGGCCACGGCGAGCCGCGGCCACGAACGGGCTCCCCGAGCTGGACCCGAGGAGCTCTGGCGGCGCGCGCCAGGGGGTGGAGGGAGGGGGGAGGGCGTCCTATAGAGGCAGGGGTGCTTCTTGGAAGGCGCCATGCTCACATCTGTAGGCAAGGCCCGCGCCTTCTACGAAGCAGGGGTGCTTCTAAGAGGCCCGCCCCCTCCCCCCACCTCCCTCTGCGCGTGGCTGAGAACTGCCCGGAAACCAGAGCTTCTCTGCCCGAAGTGAGACTTGTCTCAGCGTCTCGACTGCACGGACAAGGTACCAGAAATGCCCAATAACAAATGTTGTCCAAAACTGGCAGCGGCCCCTGCTGGCGCGTCGATGCCGACAGCGAGTCCTGTTGGCGGCGCGCACAAGGGGGATAGGAGGAGGGGTGTAGGCTTCTCAGAAGGAGGCCGCTTCTCAGAAGGCGCCCCCTACATCTACAGACAAGGCCCGCCCCTTCAAAGAAGCAGGGGTGCTTCTAAGCAGCCCTCCACCCCCACCCTGCCACCCTCTGCGCGTGGCCGAGCCCTTCTCAAACTGGGCAAGGACTCCGCTGGTCTGCATCCGCTCCCGGTCCGAAGAGTGCCGGCAGCCGCTGCCGGACTCTTGAGCACCGGACACGCCACGGCGCCCCGCACGGGAAAGAGAACGCAGACCTTGCAGCTCAAGACCTGCGCTGCCCAGACGTGCGCACGCGACAAGCGCCCACCGCGTGCGCAAGATCACCTAAGGACGGGGCCACATCCACCGTGACCGCGTCGCCGTCTTGGATCAGCGCGATGGGGCCGCCCACGTGCGCCTGCAAGTCACGAGAGCCCAGACTCGAATCGATACGTCGGGTCGGCGATCGACGTGAATCGGACCAGCGGAAATCGGCAGCCAATTCTGTAAAAGTCGAGTCGGCGGAAATCAGCAGAGTAGAAGGC
>CAUYUJ010014477.1:300182-335182 GCA_963575745.1 Prorocentrum cordatum
ACTACTACTACTACGACTACGACTACGACTACTACTACTACTACTACTACTACTACTACTACTACGACTACTGCTACTCCTACTCCTACTCCTACCCCTACTCCTACCCCTACTCCTACCCCTACTCCTACCCCTACCCCTACTCCTACTCCTACTCCTACTCCTACTCCTACTACTACTACTACTAATAATAATAATACGACGGCGACGACCACGACTACGACTACGACTACGACTACTACTACTACTACTACTACGACGACGACGACGACGACGACTACGACGACTACTACTACTACTACTACTACTACGACGACGACTACGACTACTACCACTACTACGATTATTATTATTATGATTCCTGCTCGTATTATTTACGGCGCCAGTGGCGGCGGCGGCGGCGAGTGTGGCCACCGCACCTCCTGCAACTTGAGGTGTCGAAGAATGTCAAGACCTGTCTCTGTCTGCCAAGGTTTCTGTAGTGTTTTGAGGACGCCCCCAAAGGCAAAGCATTGCTGCTCCCGAAAGCTCTTGAGAGCGTCTCATTCCGACCTCCCCCATCATGTCTACCTGCCTCCTCTCCCATGAAGGTCGTCCTCCAGGGTCGGCGGCACCGGCCGTAAGGCGTCAACAATACGCCGAACATACTCGTTACATATTAAAACATGTTCAAAACATCGCACCCAGACTATATTTGAAATACTTTTGAATCTGCCTCCTGTAGAGGGACAGGCCCGACTTAACTTTAGGTCCTCCAGACGACCATGTGATCCCTGGTCACCGACCGTGCTACTTGAAATTTGTTCGCTTCCGATGGGCAGGGGGGGCGGTGCCAGCGCCGTGCGCGCGTGCCGATACAGAATTGGTGGGGGCGAAGGGGGCGGAGGGGGCGCGCCGGATGGGGGAGGCCAAGGAGAGATGGGCTGGTTAGGGTTGGGTCGGGCATGTCCCCTTACAGGCGGATCTTAAACGAAACATTAAATGGTACTCGAGGAAAACCCCAATCATAATATTTTTAGGGCTGTAGGGTTATGGGGCTATACGGTTATAGGACCATAGGGCTAGGGCTATAGGACTATAGGGCTATAGGGCTATAGGAACATAGGGCTATAGGGCAACAAAGAAGTAAGGCTATAGGCAATAGGGCTGTAGGCCCATAAGGGCTATAGGGTTGTAAGGCGATTGGTCTATAGGGCATAAGGACTATAGGGCTAAATGGCTATTATGGGCTACAGGGCTATTAGGGCTACAGGGCTATAGGGCTATAGGTCTATAGGTCTCTAGGCCTATAGGGATATAGGGCTATAGAACTATAGGGCTATCGGGCGACAGAGCACCCGGGCACCCCGGGGCACGTGGGCACCCTGGGGCACCTCCAGGCACCCCTGGGCACCTCCGGGCCCCCCCGACGTCCATTCCCTGTGCTTTTTCAGGTTTCGTGCGTGTTTTTGTTCGCCAAGAGGTCAAGGATGCTCCTCGATGGTCCTCGCTGAAGGAAAAATGCACACGTCCAAGAGACCCTCGCAAGAAACCCAACCCTGAGATCCCGTGCGCGAGGTGCACAGGAGGGGAAACCTGGAGCACCCTGGACGCAGCAGCTCCTTTAACGGCCGTGGGAAGTCACCGCGCAGCGCGAGGAGCGAAGAAGAAACCCAGCGTACCCTGACGAAAAGCAGATGGTTTCTTCATGCGCGCCCCCACTGTATCCACCGCCTGGGGACCGGCGTCCTGGTGCCCCAGCGGGCGGTGGATGTGGACACATTTCGGCCCCCAAGGGTCCGAATATGTCCATGTCCGACGCCTGCCGAGGCTCCGAAAACTGACCCTCCAGGCGGTGGAGATGGATAAACTCCCGCCTCGGATTGAGGGCACCTCCTGGGATGGTTTCGTGCGAACGACGGGCCTCGGACGAAATTGGCGAGCACTCCTGCCGCATCCGTCTGTGAATGCCCCCACCCCCAGTGATCAGTATTGGCGGTGGGCAGAATGAGCTGCACTTCGACCGCAGTCTTCCACGCGCGTGCCAACTTTGAGTTTGGGGGAGTGGGGGGGAGTGGGGGGAGTGAAGGGCCATGGAGCTGGATCAGGCCGGATTGCGCCCAAGATCCAGTTGGATGAAACGGGACTGTGCCTTAGTAGGCCGGTGTTCGACCGCGGATATACCAGCGCCGATGCGGAATTTAACGTCTCAGGAGGTCCATCCGAATATAGATGATTGGAACGGAGGGGCGGCCATGCATTGGCCTCGAGTGGAGGCTATTCCCTGAGTGCTAAGCGACCAAAGATCACCATTATTTCTGGCTGGGCAACGTTTCGCTGCCATGTTCCGAAGCGGATTTCATTTCGGCCACAGCCTTTGGGCCCTCGTAGCGGATGACGACGAAATCGCCCTTGCTGATCTTGCCCTGCTCAAGGCCCTTCAACATCTCCTCCTCGCTGCCAAAGACAACAGCCTGTGGATTCGGGTGTCTAGCGTCGCAAAACGAAGCCTGTCCTGTCAGCGAACTCCCCGCAATCACATCCGCGAGACATTCAGAATCAGAGCTCCCCCCTGGTGTCGACTCCCCAACGCCCGATGGGCGCGTCAAAGCGTGGCCAAGGAAGACCCCCTGCGGGGGGATAAAAGCCCATGAGGGGTCAATGCAATACACCCCGCGGGGGAAAAAGCAATACCCTTGCGGGGAACTACGATACAACGCACTAGCCCCTGGGGGGGACAGCGAAATCCCCCCCCCTGCAGGGGACAAGTCAATAAAGGAGGCGAAGGACCAAACAGGAATATAACCACCCCACGAACGAACAGTGCGAAATGTATACGCAGGGGCCAGGGAACAGCGCGCTCCAACGGGGACAACACTTGTTTGTTTCGAGGCAGGTCATGCTCAGCGCTCTGGCACTAGCCCGCCGCCCACGTCCTTGCACCGCTAATACAGACAAGCAAGCACGAACGTGCACGCACGGGCGCGCACGCGGACACACACGCACAACGTGTCGGAGAAAAGCGCACGTATATTCAGCCGGCACGCTATGGGGGATACTTTGAAATCGCTCGCGCACGACCCATGCAGCCGCAGGTCGCCCGACGCATCGAGACAACACTGACAAGTCGCAGTCAGGAGACAGCGAAACAGGTGAGGACAGGGAGGCACGGCAATTCAGGGCGCTCCCAGGTCCACGAGCAATCAATAAGCTGGTGTCCCACATCTGAAACCAGCGATCGAACACACATACACACATATACAGACACACGCACGCACGCACGCACACACATACACACACACAACACACGCACAACAACAAACACAACAACACCACCAACATCAACACCACCACCAACAACATCAACAACAACACCAATACCACCACGAACAACAGCACCACCACCACCAACAACAAGGCAAACCAACCGGCTGGTGGACCCGGTGAGGGTCCACCAGCTCGCTGTTTCGCTCCTTGTGGCGAAACATCTCACTGGTGGACCCGGACCCCCCCCCCGGGGCAACGCAACGCAACGCAACGCAACATATGGCTGGCAACAGAAACCAAAGGAAGCCATTGGAAAATCCTCTGGGATTCTTCGTAATCCTTAAGAAAGCCGACGCATTCCCACGAGCTGAAACTATGTGCGCTCCCTCGCGCTGAAACCTTCGGGCATGCTATAGAATCCCTGAGGGATGCTGTAGAATCCCAAAAAGGGAAGGCTGCAGAACCCCTAAGGGATGCGATTGAATCCCTAGGGGATGCGATTGAATCCCTCAGGGATGCTATAGAATCCCTAAGGGCCGCTATAGAATCCCTAAGGGCTGCTACAGAATCCCTAAGGGATGCTATAGGAGGGTGCGACAGAAATCCCTAAGGGATGCTATAGAATCCATAAGAAATGCTACAGAATCCCTAAGGGAAGGCTGCAGAACCCCTAAGGGATGCGACAGGATCCTTAAGGGATGCTATAGAAACCCTACGGGCTGCCATAGAATCCCTACGGGCTGCCATAGAATCCCTGAGGGCTGCCATAGAGCCCCTAAGGGATGCTACATAATCCCTACGTGGATGCTATAGAATCCCTGAGGGGTGCTAAATATTCCCCCAGGGATGCTATACAATCCCTAAGGAGGTGCTCTAGAATCCTTAAGGGGATGCTATAGAATCCCCAGGGGATGCTATGGGATCCCTAAGGGGTGCTAGAGAATCCCTAAGGGGAGTCTGCAGAACCCCTAAGGGATGCTATATAATCCATCAGTGATGTTTGAGAGTCCCTGAGGGATTCCTATAAGATTCCTTAACATGACTCACATAGGATTCGTAAACGCCCTATAGGCTTCCCGCAGGATTCCTATAGGATTCGAAAAGGCCCGATACTTCTCCTATAGGACTCCTATAGGACTCCTATACGATTCGCAGAGGCCCTCTAGAATTCCCATGAGATTTCTACAGGGTTCCTATAGGATTCGTAGGAGGCCCTCTGGTATTCCTATAGGATTCCTATAGGATTCCTAAAAGATTTATCGGAGGCCCTATAGGAGACTTTGAAAAATCAGATCGGGTTCCTATAGGATTCGTGGAGGCCCTATAGGATTCCTATGGGAGTCTCCTATCGGATATGTAAAGGTCCTGTGGGATTCCTACAAATTCCTATAGGAGTCCTATAGGAGTCCTCTAAGATTCGCAGGGGCCCTATAGGGTTCCTATAGCTGTAGGATTCCTATAGTGTTCGTGAAGGCCCTATCGGATTATTATGGGATTCCTATAGGATTCCTATGGGGTTCGTAGAGGCCCTACAGGATTCCTATGGGATTCCTACAGGACTCGGAGAAGCCCTATCGGATTCCTGTAGGATTCCCATAGGATTCGTAAGGGGCCCTATAGGCTTCCCATAGGATTCGCAGAGGCCCTGTAGGATTCTTGTGGGATTCCTGTAGGATTCCTATAAAGGTAAGCGGAGACCCTATAGGATTCCCATAGGACTCCTGAAAGATTCGGGGTAACGTGCGTTGCGTTGCGTTGCGTTGCGTTGCGTTGCGCCGGGGGGGGGGGGGGGGCGGCGTCAGTGAGTAGTTTCGTCAACAAAAACATCAATAGCATTAGCAACAACAGAATCACAGCACACGTGCACCAAACACAAACACATATAGACATATTCACACATATGCATATGTACACTGTACCTGTAGGTGTGTATATATATATATACACATGTATTCGTGTGTGCCAGTACATAGACTCAAGACTGCATGTCAGACTCTCGCCATGCATTTTGGCCCATGAAGCTTGGCGTGCAAGCGGAAGGGCAGCAAGGTAACCATGTTTTGCGATAGTTCCTTGATGCCCTTTCTGGCTTCGTCGCATCCTTCCTTCATGTTTCTTCTTCCTCTTCCACATTCTCGCCTTACCCTGCGAATGTTCCCCCATCCTCATCAGCTCTCTCTGCGGAAACTCCTCCGTGGTGGCCTCGCGAAAGTGCTTCAGAGTTTCTTGGGGCTTTTGGAGGCCTCCTGGGTTCCTTCTGGGAACCTCTGGCGGCTTCCTCGGGCCACCCTGCTTCAAACAATGGGATTAGACATGTTTCGGGGGCGCGCTGGGGCCATCTTGGGCCGTCATGGGGCTCTCTTCGGGCCATCTTGGGACCCTGCTGGGCCGTCTCGGGGCCCTCTTGGATTGTCTGGAAGCCATTTTGGGTAGTTCTCCATTTTCGGATCTCCTGGGTGATCTCGGGCGCCCTGAAGACCGAAGAACGGACCCTTCCAAAACCATGGACAGTTATTGGGAGGGGCAACCGAGGAGTGAGAAGCGCGCTTATCTTCGCCTCATCGACGCTGACACCTAGTCCGCGAGGCTTCAAACGACACCCCCAGGCACTGAAAAACCAAGCGTGCGAAGTGGCTTCGGCGCACGGCGACTCTCGAGAGCGCCCCCGCTAGCTGCTGCCGCGCTGGTCGACAACCCGAACCCCATTTCGTGCTTGCCCAGCCTTTCCAGTGAAGCTCGAGCCCTCCGTGCCGAAGGTCTTCATGACAGAACCATCTGGGCACAAATTGCCTCGTAAGATGTTGATGCGTCCAGAGCTCTGGCTGCACTGCTCCACAGGGCGAATCACATCCTGGGCTGCGAAGTCCAGATCAGGCGCTCCTGCGACGTTCTGTGCAAGCGTTTGACCTGAGCGGGATCAATCACGAATCATTCGGCTACATGCAGGAGTGACCCTGGGTAAGAGTGACCTTTGGTGCGCGACTTGTTGGGGCCGCGGGGGGGCCAAACCTGGGCGCGCAACCAGCTGCTACTGCCTCGTGTTTAGCCATCTGGGGACCCATTTGTGCCCGCACCAAGTCACTCCGGCGAAAGGTCACTCTTACGTCTAGTCGCATCATGAGTGGGACCCGTCTGGTCTATCCTTCTGCTGTGGCAGCACGAGTATGAGAACATTGTGGTTTTATAGTTTGGAAATAGCGACGGCTCAACGCTTATATTGTTTGAAAGTCCGTTGTTGATAAACGTATGATAAGCTTTATAAGTGCGCTGAACTTGAGCTAAACCTCATAAGCCTTAACAAACCCAGGATGCATCTCAGTTCTGCTGTGGCAGCACGAGCTGCGGAGAGGCCCACTCTCGGAGGGCGCGCCGCTGGATGCCCCCAAGCGGGGCGGGGCGTCCGGGACTCCCCCGCCCCTCACCCCCGTGCCCCTGTCCGCCGCAGCCCTGGGTCCCCAACACACCCCGCCTTTCCAAAGGGGTGGAGAGGGGGGGGCTGAACCACTCCCCGCCCCTCTCCTTGTCGACCCGAGAATCGGACGCCCGCCCCCTCCCCCCGCTTTGGCCACGCCGCCCCCTGAGCTCTGGAACCCAGGCCCCTGACCCAACCGCCCTCAACCTCACCCTAACACCTGGAGACCCCAACCTTACCACCCTAACCCTGACACCCTAAGCCTAACACTAACACCCAAACCCGAACACCTACACCCTAACACCCTGACACCCTAACCCCGGCACACTAATCCTAACACCCTAAGCCTAATCCAATCGCCCTGAGCCGTAAGCCTAACCCTAACACACCAACCCGAAATCTATCGCCCTAACCCTAACACCCGAACCCTAACCCCTGCCCCTACCTAGCCCTAACACCCTACTCTGGACCCTATCGCCCTAAGCGTAAAACCCTGTCCCACACACCAACACCTTTTAAGCCGAACACACTAACACCCAGACCCTAACCCTTAAGCTCTAACCCTAAACCCTGAGGTTTAAACCCTCAACCGTGGGCTCCATTCCTTAAACCCTAAGCCGTAAACAATGAGCCTTAAGCTCTGACACCCTGATCACATGGTTTCAGCCCTCAACCCTAAGCCCGAAGGCTCAAGCCCAAAGTCCCAAGCTCTAAGCCCTAAGGTGTAAGCCCTAGTCTCGGCTGGGTGTGCGTGCTCCCCAACTCCGCCGTGCTCCCCAAGAACCCATGAAAATAGCCACGGTTGCACGATTCGCAGTCCCCCAGGGAGCGGCGAGGTCCGGTTGGGTGCGCGTACTCCCCTACGCTGCCGTGCCTCCCAGGAGCCAACGAAAGTGGCGACAATAGCACAGTTCGCAGTCCCCCCCAGGGAGCTGCGAGGTCCCAGCTGGGGCGCGTCCTCCCCTACTCCGCAGTGCCTCCCAGGAGCACTGCGAAATTGACGACAGCTGTGCAAATCGCAGTCCCCCCGGGAGCTGCGAGGTCTCGGATGGGTGCGTCTACTCCGCTGAACCTCCCAGGAGCTCACGAAACCGGCGACGATAACTCAATTCGCAACCACCAAAAGAGTTGCGAGGACTCGGCTTGGCATGCATACTCTGGTACTTCGCTGGACCTCCCAGGAGCCAACGAGAACGGCGGCAGTTGCGCAATTCGCAGTCCCCCAAAGAGTTGCGAGGTCACGGATGCGTGTGCTTATTCCTCCTACTGCGCAGTGCCTCCCAGGAGCCCACGAAAGTGGCGACGATTGTGCAGTTCGCAAGCCCCCAGGGAGCTGCGAGGTCTCGGCTAGGTGCATATACTCCCCTACTCCGCCATCATGCGTTCCAGGAGCCCACGAAAATTGCGACAATTGCACAACTCGCACCCCCCCCAACGATCTGCGAGGTCCCGGGTGGGTGCGCATACTCCCCTTCTCCGCCGTGCATCCCGGAAACCCACGGTAGTAGCCCAATGGTCAGTTCGCAACCACCCAGGAAGCTGCGAGGACTCCGCTTGGCGTGCATACTTCGCTACTTCGCTGGACCTCCCAGGAGCCCACGAAAGTGGCGACAGTTCCGCAGGTTGCAGCCACCCATGAGGTAGCGCAGGAGGAGGCAGAAGGAGGAGGAGGGAGGCAAAAGAGAAGAAATGGAAACCACAATGCTCTATTCAACACGACAACCCAACACAGGAGAGTTGGAACAACTAATATGCGGTGACTACTGGCTGCTGCTACCATCGCCTTCTCAAGCCTTCAGCCCTCACGATCCTATGATGGCAATATGCTGTTCTGCACATCCCCGATCTAAACCAAACGCCCAAGGGACATTCCAGCATGTCAGCTGGGGCACTGAGATCGAGCGGGCTCCGAAACTTTCAGGGGGGTCCTTCGTGCCGCGCGGGCGCGCTGGCAGAGTGGCGGGGCTTGCCGCAGGCATCTGGATCTGCCGCGTGAGCAGTGAGCATACCTGCTCGAATATACATGCGGAACGTATGTGCTCACATTCTCCACTGGACAATTGGCCTGGTGCCCAAGTGCGCCAACTTCCGCAAAGGCGCCCAAGCAACACAACAACACCAGCACGTACGAACAACCCGTAACAGCGTTCGTTACAAGAAAGCAGTGTCCCACGACTACCCGATTTGCAACAATCCTAGCGACCTGTGCAAGTTATACAGTCACCGTGCAGCAGCCCGAGTTTCAACAAATACTTCATGATCGCAGGGAGTCCACCGATTTTCTGGATGTCCTCGAGGCGATACTTCCCGTGTGGCTTGAGGTCTGCTATTACAGCGACCTTGCCACTCAAGCGCTGAAAATCGTCCAGGGACAGATCCACCTCTGCCGATACCGCCAAGGCCAGAAGGTGCAAAACCACGTTCGTGGAGCCTCCGAGCGCGTTGACTACGACAATCGCATTCTCGAAGGCAAGCTTCGTCAGAACGTCCAGCGGCTTGAGGTCTCGCTCCAGCAGGTGGTGCATCGCCTTGGCCGTGCGCTTGCACTCGGCGAGCTTCTCCTCCGAGGCGGCCGGCGCACACGAGCTGCCTGGCAGTGCCAGCCCGAGAGCCTCGACGGCGCAAGCCATGGTGCTCGCCGTGAGCATGCCTCCGTAGCAGCCTGGGCCTGGGCAGGCGGTCTTCACGACGTCGGCCCGCGCGGCCTCGTCCATCCTGCCGGCCGCAAAGCTCTGGTACGCCTCGGCCGCGGAGGTCAAGTCCACGACGTCTCCGGCCGCCGACTTGCCAGACGGCGCGAAGCCACCACACACCATGATGGAAGGCCTGTTCATTCGAATCATGGCCAAGGCGCATCCAGCGTGGCCGTTGCAGCCAGGAATTGCGACCAGGCCGTCGTAGAACTGGGCCCCCAGGGTTGTCTGGATGCTGTCGGCGACGAGCTCGCGCGCTGGCAACGAATAAGCACTCCCGTTGGGGGTCATGGTCAATTGGTCGGAGCCGCCAACGGTGCTGAAAATGAACCCGTACAGAGAAGGGTCCTTGGCATCTAGCTGACTTAGGGGGAAGAAAAAATGGATTAACATTGTCACATGGGGAACACTCCGGGTCTCTGAAAACATCGCCCCCATGAAGAATCCCACGGGCGGAGGCAGAAACGAACGCTTCCTCTTGCAACGTCCGGGACAGGTCTGTACTGCTCGTCATGAACTATCATTAAGTCGGGCCTGTCCCCCTACAGGGGGATTTTCGACGAAAAATTACAAATACCCCAAAAATAATGCAAAAATAGTGCAAACATCGTCTGGGGACTATTTGTTGAGTCTTATTTTGCCTTTCTGGGGTATTTTTAGGGTATGTTTTTCATTTTTCGATGAAAATCCCCCTGTAGGGGACACGCCCGACGGAAAACTATCGCCCCCTCCCCTAACTCCTCGACGGGCCGCCGACCAGGAGCAATCTGCCCCCCAAACCATCCCTATCAACAATCACTACAGAGTGCACGCGGCGGCAAGCCATGGATCATCAACGGGCACCCCGCCATCACTCTGCACATGTTTTTAACGGGATCACACATGACTTCTGTAAGCAAGCCCACTGTGCGTATCCGCCGACCCCTCGGGGTCATCGGCGTGTGAAATGCTTCCCCCTCCTCAAACCCCTCACCCCAGGGCCGGGTCCGGTGGGTTTGGAGGGGGGGGTCCGGCCGGCCCCGGCTGAACGCGTCACGGGCCTCACGACGGGTCATGAGGGCCCCAAGAGGCCCACAAGATGGTCCAAGAGGGCCCCGAGTCGCCGATAGATTTCTCCAAGACGCCCAAGATGGCCCCCAGACGGCCCAAGAGGCCCCCGAGACGCCCCAAGAGGCCCCCAAGAGGCGCCCCAAGAGGGCCCCCAGAAGCAAAAATCGCCCCATTCCCTTGGGGAAACGTATGATTTTAGCACATTCGCCTCTTGGGCTTTCACAACGTCCAAGACGGCCTAAGAGGCCTCCAAGATCGCCCCAGCACGGCCCAGGAAGCCCCCAAGATGGCTCCAAGACGGCCCAAGAGCGCCCCAAGACGGCCCAAGAGGCCCCCAAGACGGCTCCAGGAGGATGCCCAGGCAGGGGACCCGAACGGAAATTTCGAGCCCTCGGCCCCAAGAAGCTTCCAGAACGCCCGAAGAGGCCCCCAAGAGGCTCCAAGAGGCCCACCAGAGGCCTAAAAGAGGCCTCAAAACGGTCCCCCAAAAGCCTCAAAGGTGTTGCCAGGAGGCCCCCGACAGACCTACCAGGAGCCCCCCAAGGGCTCGGCTGTGCGGCGGAAGCCCAAGAATCAAAAAGTCAAAGAAAGCTGATCCCGGATGCAGACACAAAGCACGTACCATGCTGACCATCCAGCCGCCACTTCGAAGTAGTTTTCAACAGGGATGGTGGGGCTGTCAGCACATTACCACACGTGCGCTGTCAGGCGCCCTGGCGCACCGCCACCGCCCGGCGCACTCTTCGCACGTCGCGCACCTGACTTCTGCAGTGGTTTCCGATTGCTCTGTCCATCCGATGGCGACCTCTGCCTGTGCTGAGTCTCGGGTGTTACGATCATGGTAAGATAGTGGAACGAAGAATGGCAAAAACATAGAAAAACTCTGAGGTCCGCGCTGATTTCTCGGATCGGCGCTGACCCCCCTCCCTGGCGCGCGGAGCGCGCCTGGGGCGGTCCTGGAGGCGCCGCCTGGGGGGGGGGTCCAGCGACGATCCGAGAAATCCGCGCGGACCTCAGGGTTTTTATGTTTATGTCATTCGTCGTTCGCCTATAAGAGGAAGGGCGGGTGGGAATGCGCAAAACAACTTGTGACGTTCGCGCTGGGAACTTGACCGCTGCTCCCAATGAACGAACACCCCCTCTCTCGCCTGACTAGATACCTACCTACCAAGACCACCCCGACCTAACCCGAAGACGCGAACTTCGGGTTGGGGGAAATACAGGTTCCAGATGTGCTTTCTCAATGTTCCCCGATCCCCACCAACTGCAAATCGATGGCAGAGTTGGGCCTTCGGATTGGGTGGGGGTGACTCGGTGGGCGGTGACCGCCCGACTGGCAGGAGCGTGTTTCTTGGTTTTCGACGATAATGGGCATCACAGGGCAGGACTCAGTACCCAGGATGTTTAAGACCTAATAGGAATTGCAATACATGATTAATGTATGAATAAATTAGTGCATCAATTCATACTTGCATTTATTAATCGACCCTTTATTCTTAAATACATGGTCCGCGCGCGGAGCATGTACTACAACCGGCGCTGTATAGGGGGGAGGGACATGGGGGGGGGTATGATGTAACGCCTCCACCCCGCCGTGCGCACGGCGGCAGTGCCGGGAGCGCACTGGGGGGGAGGGGCGTTACGTTATTCGGGGGGGGGGAGGGGGGGCCGGGGGCTATCATACCCACTACGCCCCAAACAGCAAAGAAACACGCTCCAGCCAGCCCCAGACTATAGTCCCCAGACTATTGTTTGAACCATGTTGTTGACTATTGTTTGGGTATTTTGTATTTTTCGTCAAAAATCCCCATCTAGGGGGACAGGCCCGACTTAACACTGTGCCCCAAACAACAGCAACAACAACAACAACAACAACAACAACAACAACAACAACAACAACAACAACAACAACAACAACACCACCACCACCACCAACAACAACAACAACACCAACAACAACAACAACAACAACAACAACAACAACAACAACAACAAAACACGCTCCAGCCAGCCCGGACCCGCGCGCACCCCACTTCCCACCACCCCTGCGCGGCAAGGGGAGCACGGGGGCAAGATCGACCGGGGCGGGCCCTCTCGGAAGGCTCGGAAGGCCGCGGGCCTTCCGAGCAACCTTCTGGGCCCTCCGCGAAGGCACCGAAAACCTGTGGGAAGGCCGGGGGAGCTTCTGAGAAGCCCCACCGCCTTCTGAGGAGGAGGAAGAGGTGGAGAAGGAGGCCGAGGAGGAGGAGGAGGAGGAGGAGGAGGAGGAGGAGTAGGACGAGGAGGACGAGGAGGAGGAAGAGGAGGAGGACGAGGGGAGGAGGGGGAGGGGGACCCTCCTCCCCGGCGCGCCGCCGACCTGTCCAGGAGCACACCTCCCGGGTGCACTCTGCGGCAGAGCCTGGGGTCATGCTCGGGGGCCCCACGCGGAGCACCCGGCCTGGATGTGTGAGGGGGGCGGCGGGGGTGCCAGCACAGGGCCTGCTGCGCTGAAGGGGCCCCAGGACACACAAATAAATACACACAAATAAAAGGATTCCCCTTATTTTCCAAATATTTTCTAGGTTTCTGTCTTCCCCCCCACTTCCCATCTTTTCCCATATTTTCCTGGGGATCGTCGATTAATTGTGTCTGTGTGTTTTTCCCCCTCCTGACACCACTCCTGCCAAACAGCGATGCAAACTGCACGTCGCGGCCAACTCTGGTCGTGCTCCTGCTCGGGCACCCCGCGATCACGCTGCACTGGCCTGGAGACAGGGACCGGCAGGGGTGCTGGCGCGCCGCCTGCCGTGTGCAGGCGCACCAGGCATCATGATGGCCACTCCGCCGCGATTGTCAGGGGGTCCTGGGAGTCGACGATGACTTGTGCCTGCGTGATTCTTCCCGTTCTGGAATGATTGGTCACTGGCTCTCGAGAAGGATGGTGGAGGCCGGCACGTCTCCCGAGGTAGGCCGGCCCGCTTGGCACACACTGCGCGCGCCACGAACAACGTGGCGCACCTGACGCGGCCGGAGCCTGCGACACACTTCGCGCACGCGGCACACCCGGCACAGCAGGCGTGCCTGGCGCGCTGGGGCCTCAGGTGCGCCCGACGCGCCTGGTGCGCCCGGCGCGCCTGGTGCGCCCGGCGCGCCTGGCGCGCGCGGCGCGCCCGGCGCGCGTGGCTCGCACGGCGCGCCCGGCTCGCGTGGCGCACCTCGTCCCAGCGTCGCGCACCTTTCGAGTAGGGACCAACTGCAGAATGGATTTGACCCGAAATTTGTTTTGTCGCCTCGTGGAGTGCTACGTTTTCCTTCGGCGATTCGATAAAAAACGTTTGGGGTAAATAAGCTCTGCGTTTGATCTCCTACCCGAACCTTGGGGTCTGTACTGGTTCCTAGTAGGTGTGCATCCAAAGACGAGCGCTGAATCCGCGGGCCCCCTTTCGGCAGGACCATAAGGGGTATTAAAACCGTAGGGGTACCAAAACCGAGTGGGGTGGGGCGACAAAACACACATGTTTATCAGAGCGCAAATGATAACTTTGACCTGATCCAATGTGGCCCCCTCGCGCGCCCATGTCTACATCCGTCTCGCCCGTGTGCGTGCGCATTGGCTTCTCACTTTGAGCCCCGCCCTCGCTTGAAAGCCTTCCCTCCCCTCTCCCCCTCCGTCTCGCTATCCTTTTCCCAATCCCTCACCCTCTCCCTCTCTCCCTCTCTCTATGTATATAATTTTCTTTCTCTCTCTCTCTCTCTCTCTATATATATATATACGTATGCAAATGTACACGTATACGTATCATTTTCTCTCTCTCCAGGAGGGGTCCCAAGACTCGATCTGAGCGTGGCCGCCAAAAGCAAAGCCGGTCCCAGGGAGAGCTGCGGGGGCCAGCGGTGGCGACTGACGCGCAGTGCCGCGCTCTCGTTTGGGGCCGCGTGCCCCCCGCAACCAGGGGAGCGAAGACTCTCGCGCTTCGCGGCCCAGGCTGGAGAGACGCCCTTCCCCAGCGGAGCGTCGGCGCGCAAAGATAATCGCGCGGCGACCGGCGCATAATTAGGTGACCTTGAAGGTTTGGCGCTCATATTTTTGTTGTATATGCTCAATATTCGGAAGTTCTTCCTCGAACTCAGCCTCCAGGGGCCGTTGGGGGCCCTCATGCCACTCTTGCGCCCCTCTGAGGGTTCTCTTTCTTGGGCCATCTTGGGGCCATCTTGAGGCCGCAAAAGCCAATCGGAAGCGAAAAATCGAAAAGGCAAACGGAAACATTGATTTCCTTTGGGTTGTTCAAGGATTGTGGCTTCCTGCGGGGTCCTTGGAGGGCTCGGAACGCGCTTGAAACCGTCTTCTGGCCGTGATGGGGCGTCTTGGATGCGTGTCGGAGGCGTTTCTCCGTCATATTGGGCCATCTTGGAGGCCATCTTGAGTTTACTGGGGCTCTCTTGGGGCCATCTTGGGCCGAAAAGGACTCTCTGACGCCTCGCCGCCCCGCCGTTCGGGGCCCTGGGTACCGAGCGGGGGGGAGGAGGTTTTTGACAGAACCAGGAATCACTTGCTAAACCACCCCGGTCCGAGGGCTGGGGGGATTTGGCCCGAGCGCGCCCGGTCGCCATCGCGCGGTCGTTTCCGATGTCCCGCCCCGCGTCGCCGAGTCGCAGCGACGACGGCGTCGAGCTAGGGGTTGCGCCCGTCGCCGTGCCGTCTGGGGCTGAGGCCATCGTAGGCTGTCTTGAGTGCATCTTGGGCCGTCTTGGAGGCGTCTGTGGGCCATCTTAGCCGTCCCGGGGCCCTCTTGGGGCACTTCAGGGCCGCGTTGAAGGTCGTCTTGGGCGTCTTGGAGGCCGTCTTGGGGCCGTCTTGGGGCCCCGTTCTCGCGAGAACGGTCTCGTTCTCGCAAGATGGCGGGCCCGCTCTTGCGAGAACTTGCGAGAACGGGGACGTTCTCGTAAGATGGCGCGCCCGCTCTTGCGAGAACGTGGGCGTTCTCGTAAGATCGCGCCTTTTCTCACGAGAACGGGCCCGTTCTCGTAAGAACGCGCCCGTCAAATCGCGAGCGCAGCGTGTGTCGATAAACGCCGGACCGACCGGTGACCCCAAAGAGGGCGGCGACGACGACGACGACGGCGGCGGCGGCGACGAAGACGACGACGGCGGCGACGACGATGACGACGACAGCGGCGGCGGCGGCGGCAGCGGTGTCGTCGTCGTCGTCGTCGTCGTCGTCGTCGTCGCCGTCGTCGTCGTCTTCGTCGTCGTCGTCGTCGTCGACGTCATCGTCGTCGTCGTCGTCGTAGTCGACGTCGTAGTCGTCGTCGTCGTCGTTGTCGTCATCGTCGTCGTCGGTCGTCGGTCGTGCCGTCTGGGGCTGAGGCCATCGTAGGCTGTCTTGGGGGCATTTCGGGCCGTCTTGGAGTCGTCCGTGGGCCATCTTAGCCGCCCCGGGGCCCTCTTGGGGCACTTCAGGGCCGCGTTGAAGGCCGTCTTGGGCGTCTTGGAGGCCGTCTTGGGACCGTCTTGGGGCCCCGTTCTCGCGAGAACGGTCTCGTTCTCGCAAGATGGCGGGCCCGCTCTTGCGAGAACTTGCGAGAACTGGGACGTTCTCGTAAGATGGCGCGCCCGCTCTTGCGAGAACGCGGGCGTTCTCGTAAGATCGCGCCCGCCAGTCAAATCGCGAGCGCAGCGTGTGTCGATAAACGCCGGACCGACCGGTGACCGACATCATTTTCCAAAGAGGACAACGACGACGACGCCGACGCCGACGCCGGCGTCGACGACGACGACGATGACGACGGCGGCGGCGTCGTCGTCGTAGTCGTTGTCGTCGTCGGTCGTGCCGTCTGGGACTGAGGCCACCGTAGGCTGTCTTGGGTGCATCTTGGGCCGTCTTGGAGGCGTCTGTGGGCCATCTTAGCCGTCCCGGGGCCCTCTTGGGGCACTTCAGGGCCGTGTTGAAGGTCGTCTTGGGCGTCTTGGAGGCCGTCTTGGGGCCGTCTTGGGGCCCCGTTCTCGCGAGAACGGTCTCGTTCTCGCAAGATGGCGGGCCCGCTCTTGCGAGAACTTGCGAGAGAGGGGACGTTCTCGTAAGATGGCGCGCCCGATCTTGCGAGAACGCGGGCGTTCTCGTAAGATCGCTCCCTTTCTCGCGAGAACGGGCCCGTTCCCGTAAAAACGCGCCCGGCAAATCGCGAGCGCAGCGCGCGTCGATAAACGCCGGACCGACTGGTGACCGATATCGTTCCCCAAAGAGGACGGCGGCGACGACGACGGCGCCGGCGGCGGCCGCGGCGACGACGACGACGACGATGACGACGGGGGCGCCCAAGAAAGCCCCAAGAACCGAAGAGCATAAAACTCGTGCAGCGCCGTGGCCACGACGCGCCACAGCATCGCAGAGCTATCTCCCACAGTCCCAACTGGTTATCCGGATCCTTCGGGGGAGCTCGACAAATGCATTCATGTCAATACTATGCTGGCTCAGTGGCGGGGCGAGGGATTTGCCGCAAGCAATTGGATACTTGGTGGGCCCGTGCAACAAATAATGCGCAGCAGACCACTGCTTGCTATCCTGGTCCATGCATAACGTTAGCACTGGCGGCACCTCCTGGGCTCCCTCGGCGGCAGAAGGTGCGGCGGGCGCAAATCGATCCAAGCCGGGCCAACCCCATGCCGCAAAGCGTTATCCAAAGATATCAACCACTGCAGTGTGGCGACCCGCTCGACGACGAACCTGATTTTGGTAATCTTGGTGGTTGACTTCTTCGGATCCTGGAGGGCGCCAGGGCCAGGGTCGACGTCGCCCTCGAAATCGCAACTGTGGTAAAACGCCCTCGCCTTGGCCAGCCACTTCATGAGCGTTTTTGTGCGTGAACGGCTCACCTGGATCTGCTGCGCGATGGGCGGCCCTCTTGCTTTCCTGGCAATGCGGGGGTGTGTGGGTGCGAATCGATCTAAGCAGGTTGGTATCAGTCGCTGTTGGTATTGTTGGGGCGGTCTTTGTCAGCGTTTGCTTGCGTAGTTGTCGGTGTGTGCATGTGTGTGTGTGCGTGCGCGTCGGCGTGCGTGTTTGTTTCATGATGGGCGGCGCTGCTGCCTCCTCAAATTGCTTGCCGCCCGAAAGGGTTATTACAAAATTGCTGGTCTTGCCCATGTAGAACCAGCAATACTCCCGTGCATTGGGCCGCGGTTAACCCTGCGCCGTCATGGTGTCCAGATTGACCCTGATGCAACCAAATGGGCGTGGCATCCCAGTGGATATCTTGGCGCACTGAGCGGCGGTGTCCCCAGCGAACTTGGATGTATCTCAGAAACACCTGTGCTCTCTTAATACATGTGGTGGGCCCGTATCTGGTGACGCACCCTATCCGAAACACTGCGTTGCCGGTTTTTGGAGCGGGAACCTGGTTGGACGAGAACGAGGAGCGCCGCTTTGACCACCAAGCTTAACCGAGAATATAGACAGCCAGCACACATGCAATCGGTTCATCGCGCGGGTCCGCCGCTCACTGGTCTGCCGCGCTTGTTTGTCGAATCAAATCTTCCGCCCCCAGCGCGCGATCGGCAACGTGGGCTGTCTGGGGCTCCCGGGGCTCTCTTGGGTTACTCGGGGTGGAAGCCTTTTCGGGGGCATGCTAGGAACCATTTTGGGGTACCTTGGGGGCCTCTTGGGCCACGCTAAAGTGCCCAATCGCATCTCGAGGTTCTGGGGGGGCTCTCTTGGCCATATGGGTGCCCTCTTGGGCCGTCTTGGGGTTCTTGCCGGCAGTATGGGGGCCTCTTCGAGAGCTCTTGGGAGCCCCTGGGCTTCTTTTGGAAGCTATTATGGCATTTTCTATACTTCTTGTTGAAAACCAATGGGGACTCTTCTGCGAGTCTGAACCGCTTTGAAACCATCCGGGAGCGATTCCAATATGATGTTGGTTCGGAGTCGCTTTGGGGGGCCGATTTTCGCAAGACTTCACTAGCGAAACGGCCGCGTTTGAGAAATATCTCAAGCGAAACAACAATTTGCAAGAAACCCGCCAGCGAGGTTTCGGGTGCATCCTGCGCCCGTTGGTTCGACAAAAATGCTACTCCAGAATCGGCGGTCCGCGCCATAGACCGGCAAATGAATTCTAAGCCGCCCCCTATTCTAGACGCAGAATTTTGCGTGCGCCGACCTCCCCTCTGGAGGCTTGTGGCAGCTGCGAAACCCTGGCGCTATCTACGAAGCCGACGCCGCCCAGATTGCCGAAAATGCGGCCTGGGATCCCCGATATGGTCCGAAGATGGCCCAGCCTCCAAACGAGGGGACCAGGAAGAGCCCCCCAGCAGCGCCCGAAGAGGCAGGACCATTGTTTGCCAACGTGGTGCGGGAGATGTTCTGAGTTACCATGTTTCCGACCCCCTGGGAGGCTTAAGACGCCGAGTCTCCTGGAACCCTACATCATCGCGAAATACCGCCAGGACTTCTGATGAGTCACGCGGCGTCCAGCGGAACTTTGGGGGTCCCTGAAAAACGAAACATAATAGGTAAACTGTGAGAATCTCACAACCCCTAAAAAGGATCCCTGCGGAGTCCTGAAGAATCCCGCGAAACCCTGGAACAATTCCGCGCAAAGCCCCAGAAAACAAAAGGTCTCTTGACGAATGGGTCCTATGGGACTGCGAAAATTCCTGAGGGGCCTTCCCGTGAGATCCTGCGGGGCCCTCTGTCCTCGGAAAGCCGAAGGGGGTCCTGAAGAATTTTGGGGGACTGTTCGAGGATCTTGCGAAATTCCAACGAACCCTGTGGGGTCCTGCGGATACAATCCTGAGGGGTCCTGGGGGATCCCCGGGCGCCCCGAATCATGCGGACTCCTGAGGCATCCCGGGGAATCGTCGCGTATCAATTTGATATGCAATATCAATCGGGTGCAGGGGTACCCCGAGGAGTCCTGATGAGAAAAGGAAAAATATGAGAACATAGCAGGAAGTCCTGTGGATTCGTTTGGGGCCCCGTGGAACCCTGAGGGATCCCGCGGTCCAGGCTTAAGAAATCTGGAAGAGACCTCAGGAATCCTGAGGAATCCTGCACCGTTCAGCAGATATCCACAGGAATCCTGCAGACCCCTGGGAACCCCGCGGGGCCCCAAGGAGGAAACCAAATCCGGGTGGGCAGGCCGCCCAACGCCAGCCCCCCGGCGCAAACTCCGGGTGGGGTGGCCGCCCGCCCGCGTGGCCGCCCGCCGGGCGCAAAGTCCGGGTGGGGTGGCCGCTTTCTCTTTTCAGCCGACGGGTCACCAGAAATATCTGCTGAACCGATTCCGGGTGGGGAGTGGGGGGGGATGAAAAAAGCCCCCGGCTTGTGACATCCGCTATTTTCCAAACAGAAAAGCGCGCCCGCCCCCGGGTGGGGTTCCAAATCCGGGAGGGGTTGGCAAAAAAAATCGGATCGAAAAAAACACAAAACACACCGAAAATCTGGCCTCGACCGAATCCTGGTGGGGACGAAATCCGGGTGGGGTCGCCCTCCGGTTGGGCTGGGTAGACTCCAACTCCCGGTGGGGTCGACCTCCACTTGGCCTGGGTGCCCCAGAACAGGCCCAAGTCCGGGTGGGGTCGCCCTCGGAGGCCCTAAAAAGATCCCGAAGGGCTTCCGAAAGAGCCCCCCAGGGCTAAACGAGGGCAACACGAGGCCTCCGAGAAACTCCACGGCGAAAAAGGGGGAAGGTCATCGTGGTTGGGTCGTGCGGTCGCAAACGCGTCCCCCACACCAAATTAACGTGGCGAAGGAACCGACCATATTCAGTTATGGGTGTGGCGGTTGTGAGTATCGTCTTCGGTGGGCCACCCTGTGGGGCCACGAAACTTGTGATGGGTTTACCGAATTGGGTGGTGGGGAAGCATGCGGACGTTGCCACTGGGGCCGTCGGTGGAGCTTCATATGAGGCTGAGGCTACGAAACTTGTGATGGTTTTGTCGAAACTGATTGTGGGGAGGCATGCGGACGCTGCCACTGGGGCCATCGGTGGGGCTCCATATGGGGCCACGCAGCCTTTGAGGGGTGCGCCGACATATGTGGTGGGGAAGCATGCGCGTGCAGCCACTGGGGCCTTCGGTGGAATTTCCCATGAGGCAACGAAACGTGTGAGGGGGTATGGGTGGTGCAGAGGCATGCAAGCACAGCCACTAGGGCTTTCGGTGGAGCTCCCTAGGGGGCCCCGAACTGTGCAGGTGGGGTCCTGAAATGAATGGTGAGGTGCGGGCGCGGCCACAGGGGCCTTCGGTAGAGCTCCCCATGGGGCCACGAAATGGGTGAGTGGTGTACCGAAATGGGTGGTGGGGGCGCATGCGGACGCAGCCTTCGGGGCCTAAGTGTAAGTGGTGTGCCGAAATGGGTGGTGGGGGCGCATGCGGGCGCAGCCTTTGGGCCTTCGGTGGGGCCCCCATATGCGGCCACGCAACGTATGAGAGGTGTGCTGACATGAATGGTGGGGAAGCATGCGGGCGCAGCCACTGGGGCCCTCGGTGGAGCTCCCTATGAGGCCGCGAAACGTGTGAGGGGTGCGCCGAAATTGTTGGTGGGGAGCATCCGGATGCAGCCGCTGGGGCTTTCGTTGTATACCCAATATAGGGCCAAGAAATTTCGTGAGGGGTGTGCCAAAATGGGTGGTGGTGGGGGGGCATCCCCAGGCACTGTGGCGGGATAGTCCCCTGCTGATCCATTATAGGGGTGCCTGGCGTGCTGGACCCTTTCGGTGTTGGTTTTGTTTCTTCTCCAACACAACTATCCCTGGGACTTCGGCCCAGCCCGCCGGGGTCCTGGAAGGCCGCGGAAGGCCAGGTTGCAAAAGGTTGTTCTGCTCCAGACGGCTCCAAGATGGCCTAAAATGGCCCCCAATATGCCTCCAAGACTGCCGAGATGGCCTCCAAGACGGCCAAGATGGCCCCAAGATGCCTCCAAGACGGCACAATATCAACCGAAGACGGCCTAATACTGCCTTAATATTGCCTAAAACCACTCCGGGGAGGCCCCCAGGAGGCCTCCAAGACGGCTCTAGAGGCCTCCCAGAGGTCCTCCAGGAGAGCCCAGAAGCAAAACCGTTAATTTTCATTCGGACTTCGAGTGATTTTGGCATTTGCTTCCTATCGGCCTTCCGACGGCTCAAGACGGTGGTATTTGCTTGTATTCGGTCTTCCGACGGCTCAAGACGGCCCAGGAGGTCCCCAAGATCGCCACAAGATCGCCCGCGAGGCCTCCGACATGGTCCCATGGCGGCCCAAAAAGCCCCCAAGACGGCCCCAAAAGGGCCCCAAGAGGCCTCCAAGAGGCCTCCAAGAAGCTTCCAATGCGGCCTCCGAGACGGCTAAGATGGCTCGCAGACGCCTCCAATACAGCCCAAGATGCACCCGAGACGGTATAAGATGGCCTTAGCCCAGGGCGGCCCCAGAGGCCCCCAAGATGGCTTCCAATATGGGCCAAAGAGGCTTCCAAGAGCTCCTCCAGGAAGGCCCGAAGAGGCCAATATCATTAATTTGGGATAAGTTGTCCTATAATTTTTCGGCCTCAAGACGGTCCAAAAGGCCCCCTAGATCGCCCCAAAATCGCCCACGAGGCCTCCAGAAGGCCCCATGACGGCCCAAAGAGGGCCCCAAGACGGCCCAAAGAGGGCCCCAAGACGAGAATGGGCCCGTTCCCGCAAGAACCAGCGCGCCATCATACGAGAACAGGCCCGTTCTCGCGAGAATGGGCGCGCCATCTTGCGAGAACGGGCCCGTGCTCGCAAGAATTGGCGCGCCATCTTACGAGAACGGGCCCGTTCTCCTAAGAACCGGCGCGCCATCTTGCGAGAACGGACCCGTTCTCGCAAGAACGGGCGCGCCATCGTGCGAGAACAGGCCCGTTCCCGCACGAACAAGCGCGCCATCTTACGAGAACCGGCCCGTTGTGGCAAGAATTGGCGCGCCATCTTACGAGAACTCCACGTTCTCGCAAGAGCGGGCGCGCCATCTTGCGAGAACGTCCGCGTTCTCGCAAGAGCGGGCGCGCCATCTTGCGAGAACGTCCGCGTGCTCGCAAGAATTGGCGCGCCATCTTACGAGAACGGGGCCGTTCTCCTAAGAACCGGCGCGCCATCTTACGAGAACGGACCCGTTCTCGCAAGAACGGGCGCGCCATCTTGCGAGAACGACCCCATTCTCGCGAGAACGAGGCCTCCAAGACGCCCAAGACAGCCTTCGCGACGGCCCTGATGCGCCCCGGAAGGGCCCCAGGACGACCTAGAGAGGCCCCCGAGACGGCTCCCGCCGGCGTCTGACGGGCCTGGAACACCCCGAGCCGGCCAAGAAGGCCCCCGAGAAGTCCCCAGAGGCCCCAGAAGGTCCAGGGAGGCCCCCAAGAGGCCTCGCAAGGGACCCCAGCGAAGCTCCTAGGATGTCCCGAGAGTGCCCGAGTAGGCCCCCAAGAGGCCTCATCCTCCTTCGGGGAACGCATGGGGGAGGGGTCGCAGAGCGCGGCAAGCGTGGCACCGTCTCGACATCACAAGGGGTGCGCAAGGGGTGGGGACGCTATCCGGGTCGCAACGCGTGCCAGGCGTGGACCTTTCTCGACACCAAAGGGGTGCGCAGGGGGTGGGGTCGCTATCGGCGCCAGGGTCGCAACGCGTGGCAAGCGTGGCACTTGCTCGACACCACGTGGAGTGTGCAAAGAATGGGGCCGCTATCCGCGCCAGGGTCGCAAGTGGAACTTGCTCGACACCGGAGGGGGTGCGCAAGTTTGGACGCCACTGATCCGCGCCAGGGTCGCAAATGGTAGCAGGCGTGCGTGGCACTTGCTCGACAACGGATGCGTTGCGCAAGGGGTGGGGGCGCTATCCGCGCCAGGGTCGCAACGCGTTGCAGGCGTGGCACTGTCTCGACAATGGATGGGGTGCGCCGAGGAGTGGGATCGCTATCCGCGCCAGTGTCGCAAAGCGTGGCAGGCATGGCAATTGGTCGACACAGGAGGGGGTTTGCAGGGGGTGGGGTCACTATCGGCGCCAGGGTCGCAACGTGTGGACACCACATGGGGTGCGCAGGGGGTGGGGTCGCTATCCGCGCCAGGGTCGCAACGCGTGACAAGCGTGGCACAGTCTCGACACCACATGGGGCCCGCGGGGGGTGATATCGCTAGCCGCGCCAGGGTCGCAAAGCGTGGCAAGCGCGGCTCCTTGTCGACACCGCGTGTGGGGTGGCGTCGCTATCCGCGCCAGGGTCGCAAAGCGTGCCAGGCGTGGCGTTCTCTTAACACCAGAGGGGGTGCGCAAGGGGTGGGGTCGCTATCCGCGCCAGGGTCACAAAGCGTCAACACCAATGGGGTGCGCAGGGGGTGGGGTCGCTATCGGCGCCAGGGTCGCAAAACTTGACAGGCGTGGCACTTCCTCGATACAACATGGGGTGTGCAAGGAATGGGTCGGTGCGCAGGGGGTGGGGCCGCAATCCGCGCCAGGGTCGGACACCGTAGCAAGCGCGGCACCTTCTCGGTATCATTGTTTTTTTTTTTTTGCCGATGACCAACGTACCACTAGTGTCCACGACTTGCAGTGTCAGCTTCAGATCCGCTTCCCCTCGTGGGGGCTATAGCCGCAACCATCGGAAACACTCTAGGGCACGAGAGCGACAGCGCGCTACAGAGGCCGGCCGGGTAAACGTCACCACAATCAGGGAAGAGGAGCAAGAGGAGGAGGAAGAGGAGGAGGAAGAGGAAGAGGAGAAGGGGAAAACCGCTAGCGACTCAGCGGCACACTCTGTGGCAGAATGTCGAACTCAGTGGCAAGAAGCGGCATGTAAAGTACTAGGCTGCACCTCAGAGTCATGCGACTCTGGCCCGCAAGTGGCAGCCGCTGGATGAGGAGGAGGAGAAGAGCAGGAGGGCAGCGGAGCAGGAAGAGCAAGAAGGGGAGGAGGAAGGCAAAGTGCGCTGAGACCGCAATGCGTCCGCTCACGGCCGAGAAGGACGCAGCATGCTGAAGACAGTCTGGGTGAAAGGATGGCCCTGCAGGCGGCCGGCAAAAAAGGACAGTGCGGGCTCGTTGGCGACTCCCTGGACGGGGAGCGGTCGGCGAGACCGGGGGGCCCTCCACCAGCCACCTCCGCGTGCACCGGCGCCACCGCCAATTAACGCGCGGAGTCCGAACTCCGCACCTCGAGTGAGGAGTAAGGCCGAAAGGGAGGGAGGGAGGAGGAGAGGGAACAGGAAGGAGAGGCGATCGCCCGCGCCTGGCGCCTGGCGCATGCCATCTTGCCGCGCGCGGACGTGGCTACTGCCGCGAGGTGGGCCCGAGAGCCCATTTTCAGAAAATTGATGTGTGCAGCCGGCCCGTATAAACTGCCCCCCCATTCAGACAGTGACGATCGCACTCGACTGATGGGCAACGTGCATTGCACGGAGGGCCCGAAACGCAAAAACATGCAATAGCCCTGGACTCGGGAGCTCGCGAAGCAACCGCACGCGTAGCAGGGTTGTCCTGCGAACGTGGCCGAAACTCTGGCCGCAAACCCATGCAGAGAGGGGGAAGAAGGAGGAGGAAGAGGGAGGAGGATGGGCGAGAAAGATCGCCTTCGGCGGCCGCCGCACTGCTGCAATGTTGTGTCGCCCCGCCGGCCTGAGCAAACTGGCGCTGAGCGTAAACGAAGGAGAAGGGGAGCAACCTGCGCGCCCTCCAAGCGGTGGCAGATCGCTCCGAATGCCAACAGCTCGAATGCACCGTGCTCGGTCTGGGGGTGCGAAAATCAAAGCCAGCTGGCAGCCCACTGGGTCGGACAAACACCAAATCGTGCCTCCCCTAGCAAGAGACGACGGCATGCCTGCGACGGTATCGACCACGCGGCAGGGACAGCGGACGGCCCCCAATGCAACAGGAGGAAGAGGAGGACAAGCGAGGGAGCGAGGGAAAACAAAAATGCTGAGAAAACTGACTACTACTCTGTACGCGACGCCGCCTCCCAGAGAGCTCCCCGGAAGGAGCCGTCCAACTGTTCGCTAGTAACGCGCCCGTGCCTCAGTGAGTTGTGGACCCGGTACAGAGCGTATAGCGCCCTGCTCCACGCGATGGTCTCCGCGTCTGGCCAGTCGAAGCCCAGGAAGAGGTCCAGCTCCCGCCCCGCGCGCGGCGGCGTCAGCCCGGCGCCTGCTGCCAAGAGCCGGCGCACCACTGAGCAGTGCGCGAAATGCTGCACTCCGTCAGGCCTGCCACCGCAACCGAATAGACAAGGAGCTTGGCCGTGGGAGCAGCGGCTGGGGCACCAGCCACCACAGAGTGTCCGCAAATAAGCAGCAGTGACCCGAGGCGCGCTGCCCGCCGCCACGCGCTGTAGCGCGCCAAAGCCCGGTGCAAAGCCTCGGTATCATTGTGGGCACGATATCCAAACCAACAAGGCCAGGGGGCCTCCGGAATTGCCAGAGGCCTCCAGGATTTGCTCCCTTCCTCCCTCTTCCCCTTCCTCTTCCACCTCCTCCCTTCTCCCCCCTCCTTCGCGCGCGGGCGCGGGAGCGTGGGTCTCCTTCTCCTCCTCCTCCTCCTGTTCCTGGTCCTGCTCCTCTTCTTTCTCCTCCTCCTCGTCCTCCTACTTCTCTCCTCTCCTCTCCTCTCCTCCTCCTCCTCCCCATCATTTTCCTCCCCAGACCTCCAACGGATTATTCTTTTCGATTGTCTTGTTTGATCCGTGGGCCCGATTTTCGCTGGGGGTCGTAATTTGATTGCACTGCGGCCCGAAAGCGGCCCCCAGAGGTCGAAGGTAGAGAGAAACGCCGACATGGAAAAAAATCACGACGTCGGAGGTCTGAGCGCCATGACCGTCCCCAGCGGCGCCACAACCGAAAACCGCTCGAGCCGACAGCGATACCGAAACCGACCTAAGCCGACCGACCGAAAGCAGCCGAGGAGGGCGTAGCGACGCGGCAACCGACCGAACCGACGACCCCCAGGACTCCCGACGAAAACCCGACTTCATGGGTTTCGGTGGGCCTGGCAAGGAGTGGAGGCCGAGCTCCGTAGCTCACCGTCCGACTCGACAATGCGCTCGCAAGGCGTGGCACACGTGACAGCAGACGGGGTGCGCAGGGTGCGGGTTCCTATCGCATTTGCAACGTGATGGCCGCGCACGCACCACATATGAAGTAACCGCGTAAGTGTGGCCCTTCGGTAGCATAATTTGTCATGGGCAAACTGGCAATGCT
The DNA here is from genome assembly GCA_963575745.1 of Prorocentrum cordatum. Lineage (NCBI taxonomy): Eukaryota > Dinophyceae > Prorocentrales > Prorocentraceae > Prorocentrum > Prorocentrum cordatum. The sequence goes on from CAUYUJ010014477.1 coordinate 326,738, forward strand.
GCTGCGCGCCCCACGCAGCACCTGGTGCGCGCGACCGCGTGGCTCCACGCCCCGCGGGACCTAAATGAAGGACACGCAACAACAAAACAGCTTACGCCCATGTAGGACTGGCGCAATGATGGGGCAGCGGGCACAGCGAACATCCCAGGGATGGCACCCATGCGCCGCCCAGAAAACAACCAGTCGCAGCGCGCTTCCGCACTACAAAGACAGCTGCCTTGGCATTGCTTATACATTGCATATGCCCCCCCCACACCCCCAGAGCACAACATCAACTTCGCGGCCCGAGCGCATAGCTGACGTCCAAGCAGCCCTCTCGCGATCCATCGGCACGGCGCTAAAGGGTATAAGAGCCCATTCCATTCCACGATGTTGCACACTTTTTTCAGCGGGCTGGAGAGCGCTCCGAACCGTCGAAATGCGCGGGCGAAGCGATGTTGCACAGACACACACACGCACAGCTCCCTCAACACGCGCTCAAGTATTCTACGGTTCGCGGGCACGCCACAGCCGTGCAAATAACCGATGCAAAAACGCAAACGATGCAATGCAGCCCGAAAAAACACCGAACACACAGTAGACACGCATTGAACACATCAGTAAACAAACAACTTATCAAGAACCTTCCAGCATCATTAGCATTTAAGTACTAGTGGTGAATCGCAGCGTTTTTGAATTCCCGGCCCAAGAGCCCCACCCCTCCAAACTACCCCAACTCAGTCCTAGATGCCCCCAAGATGCACCCGAGACGGCCCCGCGCTAAATGGCAAAAGAACGAAGCAGTTTCTCATGACAGAAGTAATCCGCATGCCCGCAATGCACCTCCTCCTCCTCCTCCTCCTCCTCCTCATCGTCATCCTCTTACCTCCTCCTCCTCCTCCTCCTCCTCCTCCTCCTCCTCCTACTCCTCCCCCCTCCACTTGCCTATCCCCGCCCCCCCCCCTGCCCCTGCCCTTGGAGAGGCGCGCCTCTCGAGGCGCCCCGCTGCGCGCCCGCGAGCGGCGGCGGAAAAGGGGAGGGAAAAGGAAGAAGAGGAGGAAAGTGGTGACGATGATGGTGGCGATAATGATGAGGGATGGGGGGGAACCGGGGAGGAGGAGGAGGAGGAGGGAGAGGAGGAGGACTGAGAAGGAAGGTCGAAGATGATGGGGAGGGGCGAGAAGGAGGGATCGGAAGGGGAAAGGAGGAAGGAAGAGGGAGGCGGGGGGGGGAAGGAGAGAGAAGTATTGTTTCGCAATGCAAGGTGCAAGCGAATCCTTCGAATGCGCGCGCTTCGTTGCGATGCATTTAAAATGAAGCCAACCCCACCCGCTTTTGGTACCCCTACGCTTTTGGTACCCCTTATGGTGCTTCTGACCCTTGTGGGGCCACCAGGCTGTAGGACGAAGTGTGCTTGCTCCCTGCACCAGTGGCAGTTTCAAGTCTCCAGTGTTACAGTTCTGCTTTCTGCTTCCCACTGGAAATTGTTTAAATCCGCGCGAGGGAGGGGGGGAGCCCCAAAGGACCCGGTTTCCACGCCCGGATCTCGTGCTCTGAATTCCCCGGGGGGGGCGTGGGACATTCAAAACCGAAGCCATAAACTTTCGCAAATCAGCAAAACTCGCAGTGCCGAGGCCAAGAGTGCTCCAAGGCGCCCGAAGATGGTTCCAGGTTCCAATTCGGCCCAAGAGGGCAAAAAGAGGCCCAAAGAGCGCTCCAAGAGGCCTCCCGAGAGAGTCTCAAGAGGCCCAAATCGTATACTTGACGACGGTGTTTGAAGGATGTTGCCCTTCTCGCATGTTCGACTTTCTGACGCTCCAGGACGGCTCAAAAAGCTTCCCAGACCGCCCCAAAACAGCCCAAGATGCCCTCAACAGAACCCCAAGACGGCCCAAGAGGGCTCCAAGATGGCCCAAGTAGCGCTCAAGACGGCCCAAGAGGGCCTCAAGACGGCCCCAAGAGGGGCCCAAGCAGGTGACTACGAACCAAACATTCGACAGTTTTGCCCCGAGAAGCCCACAGGAGGCCCCAAGCGGCCGCCAGGAGGCCCCAAGAGGCCCCAGGAGGCGCCCAAGACTCGCCCAAGAGGCCTCCAAGAAGCCTACAAAATATCCCGCGAGGCCCCGAGAGGCCCCCAAGAGGCGCCCACACCGCCTCCAAGAGGCCCCCGAGAGGCTCCCCACGACACCCCAACACTAAGAGGCCTCAGACCAACAGCCCAAGCACGGTGGCGGGATGAGCCGAAGGTCACTAGGATGACGCCAACGTCTTACTATGCGCTGATGATTCCGATCCGCCCCCGCCGCAAGATGTTCCGCCGAGACACACAGGCGCTACTTGGCGGCGTGCAGAGGGGGGTAGGGGCAGGGGGGAAGGCTTCTTAGAAGCCCCCGTGTTTCTTAGAAGGCGCGGGCCATACATAATGGAGAAGGCCCGCGCCTTCTAAGAAGCAGGGGTGCTTCTAAGAAGCCGTCCCCCCCCTCCCCCTACTCGCGCGTGGCCGAGCTACTCTGATACATCTAAGTCTGATAGAGAGGGGGCCGGCGGCAGTGGGCGAAACCCTTACGGATACGAAGATGCGCGGGTACTGCTTCACGCGTGCGGAGGGCGGGTGAGAGTGAGCCGAACAGTTTGCGTCTGGGAGAGGCGCCCTGGCCTCCCCCTGTCCCCTCCCCTGGGCCTGGACGGGGGAGGGCCCCGCCCAATTAGAGGGTTCAAGATGGCCCCCACGATTGCTTCCCATACTTGGCTGCAGCCTGGAAACGCAAAAGGGACGCTCTCAACATGCCCCCAAGACAGCGCCAACACGCAATCAACCTGCTGGATATGCATCCCGCCCGAGAGCTATGGAAACCCTACTTCTATTGGGTGAGATCTCCCTTTCCCTGGATTGGAACTAAGTGTACTACTTCGTGCAGCAGGGGGCGGGATCCCGCCCAGACCACGCAAGACGGATGTCTTGCGAAGCTTCTAGGGGGGGGGGCGAAGGGGGATAGCAACGCCTCCCGGACCACGACCCCCTCGGGGGGCCGCTGTCGCGGGGTGACCGTGCTGGCAGGTATCGTGTACCATCGGAAGCCTTACAACAACCAAAGGAACTGTCGCAACACCGATGTCGCCCAAGATGACATGCCTCGAAGAGACGCCGAACATGCCCCTGCGACGACGGCTCCTAGATGCCATGGAGATGCCACGGGCCTTTATGGTTGACTCCTGGGCCTGCTCAAGCTGACCCCGAGCTCCTGTTTGACGGCTGGCCCCCTCGTTGTTCTACTTCATGCTCCTACGCTTCACTCATCACGGCAACTCACCAGGGGAATTGCTTCTGGGTGGGTGGTGAACAGTGACAGGCGAAGCGTCAAACTTTCAGTGTGGAGTATTGGAATCATGAAGTGAATAACGCACTGGAACACTTAATTACCATATCCATAATTGACTTGCCATATGCATAATTGGCCCAAAGAGACGGATGTTCCGAAATCAGGTTCGACACGGGAGACTGTGGGTGGTAAAGGCCACGTCCTGCTTGTAAGGGCGAGGAGGGACGGAATGCGGGGGAGGAGCGGGAGAGAGAGAGAGAGAGAAGAGCAGAGAGTCAGGTGGGGATCGAGAAGAGGCAGAAGAGGGTGGGATGGGGTGGATCAGCTGGTCCTCGTCTACAGCCTCCTTCACCTTCTCCGAGAATGCGAGGAGGTGCGTGTTGCCCGAGCTGCTCTGGTACCAGGTGGAGACGATGCCCACCTCTTTGCTGTGCAGTGGGGGAGCTGCACAGCAGGCTGCGAGGGTGCTCGCTGCACTGTCTCCTTGCCTGTGCCGCCCGCTGTCTTCGCTCAGTCGTCATGACTCTTGTTCTCCCTGTCTCTCGTTTCTCCCGTCCTGCAATTACCCTGGCTGCTGTCCAGCGTGCCCGCGGCGCCGAATAAATCGGATCCTCACCTTTAGGGGGGAAACCCCTTCTGCGCGTGGCCAACCCCTGCCTCAGCACGAAGGGCGGCAGATCCTGGAAGAGAGGGGTCCTCCTGGAAATTGCCCGCCGCTTCCAGGCGCCTGCTGGGGCCCTCCCAGAGCCCCTGGGGCATCGACAACAAGGCTCGGGGTGAAGAAGCTGGCCGTGGGGAGAGCCTAGGGTCCTGGGACCCGTTCCGGGGAGACGTAAAACTCGGGTACGGGACACTCGGGTTTGCCTGACGGGGCCGTCATGAAAATGACGAGACGCAGTCCGAAATTTGACGTGAACTCCCTCTGCAAACATGCCTGGAAACCTGGACCGTCGACATCCAGGTCGCGCTCGTCAAAAAGCGTAGGCTTTCCTCGGGACAAGATCCATCAACATCGCATCGGGAAGTCGGAGCGAATCGGACCGTGGATCGGATCGGGCTGCATCGGCGTATCGGGAAGTCGGGTCGAAGCGGAAGGTGGCTCGGATCGGGCCGCATTGGCACAGAACCGAAATCGAATCGGATCGGCTGCGCCCGATGCACACATCGGATCGTCGGAACATCCGAGCCGCATCGGACCGAGCCAACCAGAGTCCAGCGAAGCGCATCGATCGGATCGAAGAAGGCCCCTGCATGGGGCCCCCTCTCGGGTTCGCCGAAGCGGGGGAACAGGAGGGGGGGGTAGCACACCGTGTCCCGAGGCAGCCGCGCACAGGGGGCCAGAGCCGAGGGAAGAAAGAGGGGCCGTGAAATCTGGGAGAGCACTGGATCCGGCCAAGATATCCACACACACACACACTTTGGCGGCTAGACAAAAAGGTGACTGCCGTTGCGAGGAATGGCATGAACGGGGGTACCGTTGGGCCGAATCGTGCCACCATGCAGGAGGAGGGAGGAGGGACGCGGCCGAAGGAAAGAACATGAGGATAGGGCGGTCGGCTACACACAACTCACAGACACACCACACACACAATACACACAAAACACACAACACACAACACAGAACACACATACAGCACAAACACAACACACCCATAATACACACACACAACACGCAACACACAACACAACACACAACACTCAACACACCACACACAACAAACACAACACAGCACACAACGTACACACACACACGCTTAGCCATCACCCTAGAGGCCTTGTAGATGGGGTGGGAGTAGAATGGGTCGGATGACCGCGCCGCATCGACGATCCATCGGCGATGCACTGGCGACGCCGGCGTGAAGAACATCTGGCCCCACATCGAGCCCCATCGCTGATGCCTCGCCGCTGCATCGGCGATGCTGCGCGATCCTCCGACCCCATCTACTCGGACCCCATCTAGGAGGCCTACCCCAGACTTCGTAATAAAAGGGAGGGGGTCTGGACCCTCCAAGACAAGCCATTCCAGACCCCCCCCCCCCTGGGAGAACCCTCCAAAACATCGTCCCCAGACCCCCCCAGGCCCTCCAAGATAGCCTGGAAAAGACCCCCCCCTAAATGAGACCCCCCTCCCTTTATTACGAAATTTGGAGCACCCCTCGTCGGAGCCTGGCTGCCTTCGGGTCACACATGCCTCTGGCCTCCCGGGGCCGCTCGGGAGGGTGCGGGCACCCCGGGAGAGCTCTCGACAGGGGTGCAGCGGCCGGAGAGCAGCCCGAGGCGAGAGGACCTGCAGGAAGCAGAGACACTTCGAGAAGCAGCGACGCCTTCCGACCCCCCGACCCTTGGAGAAGGGCGAGTTGAGACAGCGGCACCTCAAGATCGGTCCCTGGACCCCTTCTAAGGGTCTAAGCGCACCACTTTTCCGAGCTGCGTCCAGCCGTAGCGACGATGGGTCCCCTCCGAAGGCCACCTACCATGGGACGCACAGAGACATATTAATTCCTCCTTGGAGGCGCTCGTCCCACCCGAACACACAGTACACCCAACTTCTAGTGTATATCTATATATATATATCGCTCTCCGAGCGGTGTGGCCAGAAACCGCCCGCCACGACGCATATGCTGTAAGAACTCTCGGTGCGCGTGTCGCCCCTGGGGGGGGCGACGCACACATAGTATCAGTATGTTGGGGTGACGCCGACCCCATTGTATGCACTTGACCTCCTCTGAGACTCTCCAAAGGTAAGGTTTCGGTGGGGCTTCTTGGCCGGCGGAGGGGATCATGCTTTGGCGGAGTGTTCTCCTGGCCTCCCCCCGACCGTAGGCATGATGCCAGGCGGGGGACTGGGCGCCCGAGGCGGACGTCGAGGTCAGGGCCCAAACGTACCAGTTGTCCGAGCTGCGTCCAGCTGAGGCCAGGGGGGCCCCCCACCGAAGGCCGACTACCACTGCATCAGCTCGACCTCCTCCGAGACTCTCCGTCGTGGCGACTGCCCACCGGCGGGCCCGCCCACCGTGCCGCCCGCCCCATCCGCCGAGTGCGCGCGCGCTCGCGCGCGCGCTCGCGCGGAGAGCGCCCGTGTTCGGGCGTGGACTCCACCCCGGCCCAGCGCAACCCGGGCTCAACCGACTCTGCGAGAACGGCGCCCGTGCGCCGCACCATGCCTGTAGGACTCCGTTCCGGCCCCGCTCCGACGCGGTGCGGAAGACCCGGGTACGGAGGACCCGGGTACGACGGAAGAGGTCCGTCAAAAATTTTGGGGCGCTCCGATGCAAGTGTGCCGCGTCCAATCGAATGCCCTGGCCCCTTGCTGCAACGACTCGCACCACTCTCAACGATGCAATCAAGAAGACATTGAATGGCATGCCGCTTCGCTCGCGAAGCGTGCTACACGTGCGCCCGCGCGCGTATGTCCCTATCAAGTGCGAAAGGTTTCCTTTCTAGTTTCAGATTTGTTCGTGCCGCATTTTACGACTACCACTGCGAATCCAGAGAACACAAAAAACTTTCCAAAACATCAGATGGGACAGGCCTGCCATGAGCATCTGGACCCCCCGACCGATTTTGACGAGGACGTCAAAATTTGACGCGCCCAACATCAAATTTGACAAGGCCATCATAAATTTGACGAGGACCAACCAAAATTTGACGACGACGATTGCTCGAGACATTCTCGAAGAATTCTGGCGCGTAAAATTTGACGAGCACCACTTTTTTTTTGACGAGCGGACGGTGGCCCACGTCGGCGGCATGACCGGCCCGACTCCCCGCGTCAAAATTCTTTGACGGACCCTCCCCTGATTATTCATTGCCCCGCGATGGTCCCCTCCACTTGTTGTTCCACCTCCCCTCATCTCTTTCTCCTCCCGTTGCCTCCTGCTTCGTCCATCTCTTCCTGTGTACCCCCCACGCCAGCCCCACAGATGGCCTCGAGAGGCCCTCAACAGCCCCTGAACCCTGTCCCAGGCATCACTCGGTTCACTAGAGCTTCTAGCGATCCTGCCGAAAAAACGCCCTCCAGCAGCGCCGCGTCGCGGAATGTAACCGACGCGCGTTCGCAACTAATTTTTAAAATTCCCGCGCGAAACTCGCGTCCCGGCTTACCCGGGTCTTGCGCCCCCCCGAGACTTTGTTCGGCTCCGGGGGCCGGAGCACTACGCACCGTAAGTGCCACTCCTGGGTCGCGGATCGGCGACGCCTCGAGAGGCGCAAACGCGGTACGTCGTCCGCGGGATTGAAGCGAACACTGCGCTGATTGTTTGGGGGGCGTCCCAAGCCGGGCTCAGTAAAGACCTGAGGCCACCTCCAGGGCCGCGATCGGCTCCCACCCCCCGCTCTGCCCAAATGCGGCGCTGCGGGATCCTGCAGGATCTGGCGCTCTGGCCGAGCCCAGTTTGCGCTGCACCCCGCTAGCGCGGGCTCGTGTCGTGCCGACTTCGGCCTTGGTGCCTGACACCGCGGGGATCGCTCGACCTCGAACGATCGGCCGCTTCGGAAACGTCAGACCGTTCAACGTCGACCGATTCTGGGCTGCCGCCAGCGTTCCACATGGAACGCTGGCGGCGGGGTCGCCGCCGGTCGACACGACGCGTACCTGCTGTGCTGGCCAGCTAGAGGCCTCACAGATGGGGTCGGAGTAGATGGGGTCGGAGGACCGCGCCGCATCGCCGATCCATCGGCGATACGCCGCCGATGCATCGGAGAATTGCATCGGCGATGCGTCGGCGACGCCGTCGTGGAGAACATCGGGCTACACATCGAGCCGCATCGCCGATGCACCGACGATGCGGCGCGATCCTCCGACCCCCAGCTGCTCCGACCCCATCCGGGAGGCTTACATCCCCAGGACGGAAATGTTTTCCTCTTGATGTGGTGTGTCGGCTAATTGCTTGTGAGATGTGGTGTGTCGGCTAGATGGTAACCAACGAGTCCGAAGGCCAAAACGCCCATGCGTTTCGGCCCTGCGTCTCCTCACCCAACGGACTGCCTGTGAGATGTGGTGTGTCGGCTAGATGGTAACTAACGAGTCCGTGGCCATTTTCACCTCAAGAGGAAAATCTTTCCTCCTGCGTAAGTAGGCCGGCTGGCCTGTGCCCTGCCCAGGTCCTCCGGCTTGAGCCCGACCGCGTGCAGCATGGCCTGCCGC
>CAUYUJ010014477.1:342682-352682 GCA_963575745.1 Prorocentrum cordatum
GAGCGATTCCTGAATACATTGTAAGGAAGTCCCAAGCGAGAGAGCGATTCCTGAATAAAATGTGAGGAAGTCTCGGGCGGAAGCGGAGTCCTGGCTAAATTGCAAGGAAGTCTCAAGCGGGAGCCGTTGTTGTTGTAACCCGGGGGCCACGGGCCCAGTCTGAGCATCAAGACTTCCCGTCAAACAACAGGGTGCGAGCGTCGAGGGGCACACTTTGATTGACAAAAAACAATATGCATCGTTGGGGGATCAACAATAATCATTCTTTAGAAATGAGAATTCAACAACAACAACAGCAACAGCAACAACAACAACAACAACAACAACAACAACAGCAACAACAACAACACCACCACCACCACCATTACCACCACCACCACCACCACAACAACAACACCAACAACACCAACAACACCACCAACAACAACACCAACCACAACAACAACAACCACCACCACCACCACCACCACAACAACAACACCAACAACAACGACAACAGCAACAGCAACAACAACAACAACATCAACGGCAACAACAACAACAACACCAACAACAACAACAACAACAACAGCAACAACAACAGCAACAACAACACCAACATCAACAGCAACAATAACAACAACAACATCAACAACAACAACAACAACAACAACAACAACAACAACAATCCGCATCGCGGAATTCCACTTCAGCCACGCACCCTGGGACAGTGAATGACCGTTCGGTTCAGCCCCCTCACTTTGATACACCACACCACCCCAGCCTCGTCCTCGATCCTGTAGAGATCCTGGGATGCAGCCCGCCACCGGTAACGCGTACGTCCCGGCTTCCGACGACGCTCGGATCGCGAGCAGGTCGTGGGTCGGGCTCTGGGCCCCTGCAGGCCGAATGGGGAGAGAAAGAACCACCCCGTGCCGCACCGGGGCCGCGCGCCGCACTGCACGCCTCCGCCGAGCGCCATGGGCCATCCGCGAGGGCGACGCAAAAGCAGCACGAGGCCGCCAGGAGCTCGGCGCCCAGACCGCAGGCGAGGCGCGGCCGCCGGCGAGCGTCTTCTTCCTGCTCGGCGCTGCGGCACTGGGCGGAGGGGGTGCGGGCGGGGGGGAGGGCTCTGGCTCGGCACGGATGTTCTTCGCCGGGGCTGGCTTTCGCCGGGCTTCGTGTCGCCGGGCTTCGTTTCGCCGGGGTTCGTTTCGCCGGGGGTGGCTTTCGCCGGGGTCGGCTTTCGCCGGGGTCTAGCTCCGGGCCACCTGCTCCGCGCGCGAGTGCTTGCAGCGGAGCGTCCCACGGGGGGGGCTCCGCCTGCTCGCGAGACAGGCGCCAAGAACAGCCAAGACCTGCTCCCACCGGGACGGAGAGGGCAGGAGAGCCGATGAGTCGAGTCGGATCGGCGATCGAAAGGAATCGGATCGGCAGAAGTCGGCAGCCAAGTCGGGAGAAGTCGCAACGGCAGAAGTCGGCAGGCTAGTGGGCCTCCATTGCAAGTCGGCATCCAAATCGGAATCCGAAGGCGAATCGAATCGGGATCGGAGGCCATCGAGATCGAATCGCAACGAGTCGGAGGGAATCGAAACGAGCCCTGGAAAGAGGGGGGGGGGCGAGGGCCCGCGCCGACCGGCAACACAGCGAAGAAGCAAAACCGATCCCCAAGCACGGGGGTCGAGAGCAGGAGCCGGAGGGGGACCCGCGAAGGGGGCGGCCAGCTCCGGGAGGAACAGCAGTCGGGTCGGGCGGAAGGGGGGGATAGCACAGGGCGGGTTTGAGAATCAGCTCACGTAGCTGATTCTCCCGGCGCCTCCCGGCGCCGGAGGGAGCTATATGTAGCGAGGAATGGGCCCCTCGGTGAGGCCGAAACCAGCTGCATGCAGCAAATTTCGTAACCCCCCCTTTCCCAATCACCCCCTTTCGGCCTCCTGCGCTTATGTCGGGCTTCGGCGCCTCCTGCGCTTATGTCGGGCGTGTCCCCCTTTCCCAATCCCCTCCCTTCGGCCGGCCCGAAACAGCGAGCTGGGCTCGGCGCCAGGCGGCCGAGCTATAGAGAGGCCGCAAGCCCCCGATGGCGAATATCTGGCGGTTCCCCGGCGGGGGGAGGGCGGCCGTGCCCCTATATGCTGAGGGGCAGCGATAAGGGGGGGGGGGGGCTAGCACAGGGGGGGGATGCATCGACCTGGACTCGGCGATGCATCGCCGATAGATCGGCGATAGGCCTCCGACGGTGAATCCGTACCTTCCTGGGCAGGTTGGGGCTATCGGGCCCCTATCGGCGATCAATGGGCGATTGGGGGTCGATGCATGCCCCCCTATGCCCATCCCCCCTTAGCGCTGCCCCTGGTATGTTAACGTTTTCTCATTCGGTGCTTCGGCATGGGGCAGAAGGGGGTGGGAGGAGGGGGAGGGTTCTGGCTCCGGACCTCTGCTGAGTGCGACTGTTTGCAACAGGGCATCCTGTGGGAGCCTGCCTGAAGCAGGTGCCACAAACACCCAAGGTCTGCTCCACGGGGGGGGAGCGCCCGCACCGATGGGCAAAACAACGAATCAGAAAACGACCATCGACGACGGGTGGTCGAGTGGGGATCGATGCTTCCACCCCTGAGCCCAATCCCCCCCCTAGCGCTTCTCCTCGGTTCTTGGGTCATAAGCTGGTTCTCCAGCGGCCGTTCAGGACGATTCTGGCACCCCTGGGACGCCCTCGGCGAGGCGCAGCCGATGAAGACCCCCTCGAGATCCGAACACTCCCGAAGACATGCCGAAACCTCAGAAACCTGTAAGACGAAACTGTCCAGAGACCTCCCCCCCACCGTGCCCATCCCCCGATAAAAAGATCGGGTCGGGCGTGCCCCCCTACCGGCGGATCTGGGGCGCATCGTGAAGCATACCCAGAGCATACTCCACAGATGCTCAACCCATACCTCAGAAAACGTCCCCAGACTATTTTTGTTTGAACCATTCTCGCATACTCCGCCTGCAGAGGGACCAGCCCGCCTTTTAGGATCCGAGGTGCCCCCCGCGAGCGGAGCGGCGCGCGGCCCTCCGACGGGCCCCCCCCCTTCGGGCGCGCCTGGGAGGCGCCCTGCTCCTTCGGCTGGGTGAGGAGGCGCGACACCTCTCCGCGAGCGGCGCGCGCAGCCCGCTCGCCGAAGAGAGAGAGAGAGAGAGAGAGAGGCTACGAGGAGGAGGAGAAGGGGAAAGAGGAGGAGGAGGAGGAGGAGGAGGAGGAGGAGGAGGAGGAGGAGGAGGCGCGGCCCAGGGTGGCGGGCGGGGAGCAAGCGGCGGGAGCAGCAGGGCGCGGAGGCGAGCGGAGGGCCCAGGGGCACGCAGACACACACGCACACACACGCACACACACACACACACACACGAACACACGCACACACAACACACACACACACAAATCCCAGGATTCCCCACGTTCTCTCCCATCTTGTCTTGCTTTTCTCGTCTGCCCCCCCCCCCACCACTTACCAATGCCTCCTTTCTGTTCCTCGGAATCGTCGATTCGCAGTGTCCGTGTGCTTTTTTCCCTCCTGGGAGAAGAGGGGGTTCAAGGAGGACCTGTGGGACTGGAGTCTGGTCAGGCAGCCTCCTTGCCCCGACGAGGAGGGGGATTGCGGGGAGGGCAAGATCTGAAAGGCTTCTGACTTCGTGTTTGGGGGTGGGCCTGCAAGGTTTTGGGGCTCCTGGGCGTTGAGGAGGAGCATCAACACAGGCCCCCAAACTCAAATCGAGGCTGTACTGAAGTCCTTCTCAAAATCCGCTCAACACCGTGCTCAGACCCCTCCTGAACCTTTGCAAAGCCGCGTCCAGGCACGACGACGAGGCCATGAGAAGAGGACAGAGATCCTCACTTATCCTTCCTCCATCCGAGATCGGGAACAAGAGAGGGTTGATGAGGATGCGGCGGAGGAGGATGCAGCGGAGGCGGAGAAGGCAGAGGATTCGGCGGAGGAGGAGCAAGAACAGATCATGGCGCACACCCGATAGAGGTGCTCGCGCGTATGCCTGCCAACAATGCGAGAGATCAAAGCTTGAAGGTGGATAACAGATCGTCGACCTACTCGCCATCATCAACATCATCATATTAGTCACCACCAACATCAACAATAACCGTAACACGGCATCCATAGTCACATCGTCGCCCGCACCATCAACAGCATCATCAATGTCAATATCGCCATCATTAACATCATCATCATCATCATCAGCATCATCATCACCATCGGTATCAGCATTATCAGCATCATCATCGTCAGCATCATCAGTATGAGCATAATCATCATCGCCATCACCATCACCAGCATCATCATCGGCAGCATCAGTATCGTCATCATCATCTCAGAACCCATCACGATCACCATCACCATCATCGTTATTATCATCCTCATATGTTCCTTTTTCCTTAGCATCATCACCCTGCGAATTAGCATCAGCATCATCATCAACACCATCATAATCCGCAGTATCATCCTCATGCTCATCCTCATCCTCATCCTCATCCTCCCCATCCTCCTCATCATCATTATCATCATCATGCTCCTCATCGTCACCCTCATCCTCACCATCCTCGTCCTCATCCTCACCCTCATCATCATAATCCTCGTCCTGATCCTCATCCTCATCCTGTTTCTGATCCTCCACATCATCATCACCATCAACAGCAACATCAGTATCCTCATCCTCCTCCTCATCATCATTACCCTCATCATCATCACGATCAGTCACCACTCATCAGTCAGCATGAGCAGCAGCAGCATCAACACCACCATCAAGAGCATCATCAACACCATCATCAACATCAACATTGGCATCAACATTAACATCACCACCATCAACAGCAACATCATCAACATCATCACCACCGTCGTCGTCGTCGTTGCCATCCTGCCCTATCCGGTCCTGTCGGACTTGCACTGATCATCCGCCCTCTTCTCTCATACCCCCATCTTTTTCACGCCCTGCCCGCTGCAGACATTTCTGGGAACGTCTGGACACCTTCCGAATCCTCACGGCGCAACATTGCTCGAGCCGGCTCGATCTGTGATGGCCCCCGGGGCCCCAAACTGGGCGAGAACGCCCAGTACAAAAAAAGCTGCAACGCCCAGATCTCGGGGGAGGAGGAGGAGGAGGAGGAGGAGGAGGAGGAGGAGGAGGAGGAGGAGGAGGAGGAGGAGAGGAGCGAGGAGGAGGAGGGAGGAGCGAGGAGGGAGGAGGGAGGAGGAGGAGGAGGGAGGAGGGAGGAGGGAGGAGGAGGAGGAGGAGGAGGAGGAGGAGGAGGAGGAGGAGGAGGGGAGGAGGGGAGGAGGAGGAGGAGGAGGAGGAGGAGGAGGAGGAGGAGGAGGAGGAGGAGGAGGAGGAGGAGAGGGAGGGGAGGAGGAGGAGGAGGATGGAGGAGGAGGAGGAGGAGGAGGAGGAGGAGGAGGAGGAGGACTCGGTGCTCGTTCTGGGGGCCTGTCCTGGGGCCTCTCGCTCCACCACGTGCGCCGACGCGGCGTCAAACGTCCGTCGACGGGAGACGAACTCCAGCCGCACAGGAGCCGAACTGGAGTCGAGCCAGAGTCGAAAAACCAAGTCGAACCAGAGTCGAGCAGGTCCGCCCTCCTCCTTCCTCCCTCCTCCCCCCCCCCCTCCCCCCTCCCCCCCCCTCCCCCTCCCTCCTCCTCCTCCCCCCTCCCCCCTCCCTCCTCCCTCCTCCCTCCTCCCTCCTCCCTGGGCCCCAGGGAGGCCCCCCGGAACGAGCCTCTGGTAGAGAAGCGCCCTACTCGCAAAGTAACCAACTCGCCAACGGCCCGACTCCCCCGCGGGGGCTCCACGCGCTCCACTGCTCGCAGAGCAACTGCTCGCGAACGGCCCGACTCCTCCGCGGGGGCTCCACGATTTACTACATGTTCGAGGAAGACATGTTTTCCTGTCACCTGTTCCAGGACGTTTGCGAGTATGAAAGGGGCCCTGAGACACACAAATGAATAGACACAAATAACAGGATTCCCCATATCTCCGTATATTTTTAGGGTCTTTGTCTTCCCCCCACTTTCCATATTTCCTATATTTTCTGGGGAATAGGGGATTAATTGTGTCTGTGTGGTTCTTCCCCTCCTGCGAGTAGGTACTCCGCGGGTCGTGGCACGCGCTCGGTGCTCTGCGCAGGCGCCGGCGACTCCGAAGGAAGGGCGTGGCTTGCAGAAGGGTGCGGCCTGCAGTCGGCACCCCGCGGGGCCCCCCTGGAGGGTGGGCGGGTGCCTCGATATAGTTTTTGCCGCCGCGCCCCCCGAGGCGGCCCGACGAGGACGGCGTCGTGCCCCCCAGGCCCCAGCGGCGCCGATCGCAGACCACAGCCCGGCGCAACCCCACCCCTGGCCATCGCTCGGACGTCCATTCCCTGTGTTGCTTTTCGGTTTCGTGCGTGGCTTTGTCGCCAAATGATCAAGGATGCTCCTCGATGGTCCTCGCCGAAGGACAAATGCACACGTCCGAGCGATGCCAAGACCCGGCGCAGTCGCCGGAGGGTGCCCGCCTTGTTGAGCACGGGGCCATCCTCGTAGGCGATCTTGACCATGGCGCCAGCCGGCCCCCCCCCCCCGGGAGCAGGGCCCGAGCGGCGCCGCCTGCGCACGCTCGGGACCGGGGCGGCGCCCTCCCGCCCTCCCCTGGGGCCCTCGAGGCTCGAGCGGCGCGGCGAGGGGGAGCGCGCCGGGAGCTGCCGCGGGTGGGGGCAGCCCGAATCTGCGACGACATCCCAGACCTGCTCGCGCCGTCACAAGAGTGAAGGGGCCCTGGGACACACAAATGAATACACACAAATCATGAGATTCCCCACATTTGCCCATATGTTCTGGGTTCTTGTCTTCCCCCCCACTTCCAATATTTTCCCATAATTTCCTGGGGGCCGACGACTAATTGTGTCTGTGTGTTTTTGTTTCCTCCTGAAAGCAGGACGGGACATTTTTAAGGCCCACGTCTGCCCCGCGGGCGGCCCTCGCCGTGCCCCCCCCCCAGACCGTCCGAGAACGGCTCGAGGGATGAGAAGCCGGCCCCCCGATCGAAAGGACTATCAAGCCTGCTCGGATGCTGATGTGGTTTGTGTGCCAAGCGCAGCAGTAGCATCCGAGCAGGCTTGATAGTCCTTTCGATCGGGGGAAAGGGCCGGGACTCCCACAGGGATGCCGTCCTGAAAAAGTTCGGGGTTGGACAGACCCCACTTTAGTAAAACGTGGTTTGGTGAAAACGACCCGAAGCCCAAACCTGGCGGGCGCAAGCCTGGAACATAGCGGCCACGGCGCCCTCCCGAGAGCCGACAACGGGCAATTCACTGATCGACGTGCCACTGTTGGGGGCTCTGTCCACCCCCGAAAAGTCAGGACGTCGCATGTCCGGAGGGAACGCCCCAGGTCCGGGCGCTCTTCCCCGACTTCGGCCCGCTGGGCTGGGGGCCGCTCGCGGGGCAGCAGCTATAGGCTGAGGTCGGGCACGTCCTCCTACAGGCGGGTCTTGGGCGAAAACGCAAGCATGGTCCAAAACATATCAAACAAGAGTCACAAATCCAAGAAACATCGCCCCCTGACTCTTTGAAGACTACTTTTCTGACTATCTTTGAAGACTCCTGACTTGTTTGAAGAACCCTGATTTGTTTTTCTTTTTTATATAAAAATATGTTAGAAAAATCGCCCCCTGACTTCTATTGGGGCTATCTTTGAAGACTCCTCCTGCAGAGGGACGCGCCCGACTTACAGCTCTAAGCTCGGCCAGGCCGAGCTCGGCCGGCGGAGCTCGGCCAGACTGCGCCCGGCCACGGGCCGAGTGCGGCCCGGGCCAGGCCCCGCCTCGCCGAGTGGGCGTGGCTCCCACAGGGGGGGGGGGGTCGTACCTGACTACCTACCAGACCACCCCAACCCAACCCGAAGACCCGAATTTCGGGTTGGGGGGGGTACGGGTTCCATACGTGTTTTCTCGATGTTCCCCGACCCCCCCCCAACTGGAAATGGAGGGCAAATCGAGACCTTCGGGTTGGGTTGGGTTGGGGTGGTTCGGTGGGTGGTGAATACCTGGCGGGGTCAGAAACCTGAGCATTCTCTCAGGGTGGAGGGCTCCGGGTGAAATCCATGTGCGCTCTTGCACCTCGAAGATCGATCCGTCTCGTGATTTTCGCCTTTTGCAGATTCAGACCTCGAAACTCAACCGAAACGGCATTTCAGATTTCACCCTTTGCCCTCCACCCAAAGAAAATGCTCGGGAAACGGTCCCCTTTCGCGCCCCCTTCGGGCCCCTCCGGAGCCCCAAAGCGGCTCGTTTAGGTACCGTTTGGGTACCTCTTCGGACCACCCTCGCCACCCCCCCATGTACGAGCACCCCGCTAGGCAACGCCCAGGCTGGGCTCGGCTTGCCGCGTCCGGCCTCGCCGAAGTTCGCCCGGCCGAGTCTTTCCCTGGTCCTCGGGGCCCACCCAGGGCCATCGAAAGCGGATCCGGGGCGCAGAACTACCCGCAGGGCGGGGATCTGGAGCTCTGGGGGCGGGGACCGAACAAACAACACCAGAGGATGTTCGAGTAAGAGATCGACTGCAAAAATGGTGTGCCCCAAATTTGGCACTTGGCGTCAAATACGCAACACATATGTCACATGTTCGTCGATGCACGAGCACCCTACGTTCTTCACATGTTCGATGACACATTCCAAACAACAGGCCTCCTAGATGGCAGATGGGGTCGGGGTAGATGGGATCGCAGGATCGCGCCGCATGGCCGATGCATCGGTGATGCATCGGCGATGCATGGTCGACGTCGGCGATGCATCGGCGACGTCGGCGCGGAGAAGATCGGGCTCCACATCGAGCCGCATCGCCGATACATCGCCGATGCATAGGCGAAGCGGCGCGATCCTCGGACCCCATCTACTCCGACACCATCTAGGAGGCCCAGAACTCTCTTTCATTACATGTTAGATGAAACATTCCATTGTGGGGCAAATCGATTATGTGGTCGATCTCCTGCTCGAGAGGTCTGGGAGCGCGTCCTGGTGGCGAGGGCTCCTGGGCACAGGCCTCGGGGCCGCCAGGGAGCGACCTGGGATGAGAAGCCCGATCCCGGTGAGGCCCCGGGGAACTCCAGGGCGAGTGCTGACCCTGTGCCGCTGAGCACACCACCCGGGGGAGCATGCAGCTCGGGGTCTCGGGGGGACAATAAACGATTGTCCCGGCAAGTCGCACGAGGGACGTATGACGAGGAAAGAGGAGGTCGTCGTCGTCGTCGTCGTCGCACGACGACGCCATCGACGACGACGACGACGACAACGACGACTTGCGAAAGCTAAACTGGTGAGAACCCCATTGCCATGCCACACGTGTTTGATGATGTTGCACGCATCATCATGACTCCTCTTGCTCGTCCGAGACTGGGACCCCGTCTACCTCGGGACCCCGTTGTGCTTTGTAGCGACGGGGGCCAGCCGAGGGATATGCCTGGGCGCTCGATCGGTCAGGACGCGATGAAACGCGGTCCCCGGCAGTCCCGACCCTTTCCCACGGGCTGGCTTTTTCACCCTGAATCGCGCGCAGTCAACCCGTATCGCCAAGGATGCGCGGCAAGGATGCCAGGGACTGGGCTGCCCATCTCCAAGCTTTTCGAGCAGGGCGCGGCCAACGAAAGTGGCCAAGGATGGACCGAGGAGGCAACGATGCAAGGGTGGCCTTGGGAAGGTTATAGGTTACCCATCCTTACTATGCGGGTTGACTGTAATGAGGGTCCCGAAGCCCAGCGAAGGCCCCTGGAGGCAGAAAACCGCCAAGCACCGCCCTTCGTGAATTCTCTTTCCCAGACGCCAGCATGCCTGGGGACGCCAACAAGTCCCGACACAGCTATATATACTCCCCGGACCTCTCCCGGGGTGTGCTCTGACCAGAATTTCGAAGCGAATCCAGCGCTGGCGACGAGGGGCCTCCCGAGAGAGGCAGACCAAGAACGGACAACAGCCGAAAGGGTAGCGGTACGGAAAACGTAAAGCGGAACAACGG
>CAUYUJ010014477.1:357682-402337 GCA_963575745.1 Prorocentrum cordatum
AGCAGCAGAAGTAGTAGTATAAGTAGGAGTAAGAGTAGTAGTAGTAGTAGTAGTAGTAGTAGTAGTACGAGTAGTAGTAGTAGAAGTAGTCGTAGTAGTAGTAGTAGTAGTAGTAGTAGTAGTAGTAGTAGTAGTAGTAACAAAAGTAGTAATAGTGGTCGTCGTCGTAGTAGTAGTAGTAGTAGTAGCAGTAGAAGTAGTGGTAGCCGTAGTAGTAGTATTAATAGTAGTAGTAGTAGCAACAACAACAACAACAGTGTTAGTAGTAGTACTACTACTACTACTACTAGTCGTAAGAGTGGTCGTAATGGTAGCCGTAGCCGCCGCAGTAATAGTAGTAGTTGTAACAGTGATAGTAGTAGTCGTAGTACCAGTAGTAATAGTATTTGCGGTCGTAGTAGTAGCAGTAGTACGAGTGGAAATAATAGTAGAAGTCGTGGTAGTAGTAGTAATAGTAGTAGTAGTAGTAGAAATAGTAGTAGTAGGCGTAGTAGTAGCAGTAGTAGTAATAGTGGTAGTAGTCGTAGTAGTAGTAGTAGTAGTAGTAGTAGTAGTAGTAGTAGTAGTAGTAGTAGTAGTAGTAGAAGTAGTAGTCGTAGTAGTAGTAGTAGTAGTAGTCGTAGTAGTAGTAAGTAGTAGTAGTATAGTAGTAGTAGTAGTAGTAGTAGTAGTAGTAGTAGTAGTAGTAAGTCGTAGTAGTAGTAGTAGTAGTGTAGTAGTAGTAGTATAGTAGTAGTAGTAGTAGTAGTAGTAGTAGTAGTAGTATAGTAGTAGTAGTAGTGGTGGTAGTAGTAGTAGTTAGTAGTAGTAGTAGTAGTAGTAGTAGTAGTAGTAGTAGTAGTAGTAGTAGTAGTAGTAGCCGTTGTACAAGTAGTAATAGCAGCAAGTAGTAGGTAGTAGTAGTATAGTAGTAGTATAGCAGCAGCAGCAGCTAGTAGTAGTAGTAGTAGTAGTAGTAGTAGTAGTAGTAGTAGTAGTAGTAGTAGTAGTAGTAGTAGTAGTAGTCGTAGTAGTAGTAGTAGTAGTAGTAGTAGTAGTAGTAGTAGTAGTAGTAGTAGTAGTAGCAGCTGCAATAGTAGTAGTCGTCGTTCTCGCAATAGCAGTAGTAGTAGTGCTTGGGGTGACGCCGAGGGCAGGGAGGCGACGGCCGAGAACCTGACTCTCTTCTCTAAAAATAAGCATACACAAATCCCAGGGTGACCCATTTGTTCAAAATTTTGCTCTGGGTTCTCGTCCTCCCCCCACTTCCCATTTATTGCGATATTTTCTTTGGAATCGACGATGAGTTGTGTCTGTGTGTTTTTTCCCCTCCTGAGCTGTGGGCAGCCCCACGTGCCCGCGCGCAGCAATACTGCGCACCCCCTTCGGACCTGCACAGCCGACAACATTGGGTTCTCTGGAGGAAGAGGGGGGCGGGCGAGTCCGCTAACCTGGGGTGTCGCCGAACCCTGAAAACTGTCATTTGTTCGCCGGCGGCGAAGCAAAGGCAGTCCGCTCCAGCGTGTGTTGGGTGTCCCAAAACCGTGTGGTGACAGACCCGGCGGTGACCTCGAAATCCGCAAAGACCTCACCGCACGGTCCGTCACCACACGGTTTTGGGACCCTGGAGGCTCCAGTCGCCCGAGACATCCTCGGAGAACGACCCAAGTCCCAAAACCGTGCGGTGACCCCGAATCCCCACCGACTCACCGCACGGTGTGGTCACCACCCCGTTTGGGAGCCCCCGAGTGTGGCTATCCGGGGCAGCCGGAAGGCCAACTGGCCGGCGTGCAAGAGGGGGGGAGAAGCCGAGGGCGGCCGCGCAGGAGGGACCCTAAAGACATCATCATGCAGCGGATCATGGGCGGCGTCGATGGCCCCCCCCCCCCCGCAGAGGGCACTCATGCCCTGCCGGCATGCCCGGCGGGTTAGGTCGAGACTTCGAGGAGCGAGCCGTGGGGAACCTAAGGGATAGCCAAGCCAAACACGAGGACGGAACCCCGAACCCCTTCTGGGGGCCAACAGAATCCCTAAGAATCGACGCATTTGGGGGACCAAGAAGATACCGATACCGCCACTCCCTGGAACTCTCCCAACATGTAATCTGGCCAAGACTTTGAGGCGAATCCGGCCGTGGCGACGAAAGCCCCCCGTGAGGCCCAGGGGGGCAAAAACGAGGCAAAAGTAACGGTATCAACACTGGCCAGGAAAAACGCATAATCTAACCGGTAAGTCGGATTGGCGATCGACATGAATCGGATCGTCGGAAGTCGGCAGCCGAGTCTTTAAAACATCGAATCGGCAAACATCGACAAGCTAGCTAATAAGGCCTCCATTGATAAACCGATATCCAATCGGAATCCGAACTCGAATCGAATCGGAAACGGAATCGATCGAGATCGAATTGAGTCGGAGAAAATGTCGTAGGAATCGAGATGAGCCCTGCGATGGGCCCCCCACTCAGAAGGCACCTCTGCCTCACTACCGTGCCTCGCAAATGAAATCAAACTTCAAAGAGCCGCGAGGAACCCAAGGGGTCCGTAGCCATTTTGGCTCACGCAATTTTGGCTCAAGTCCGTAGCGTTTCGCTCAGAATTTGACCTCACTGGCGGGGGGATTTGCGGCCCCACCACGTCCTGGTTTCCCCAGGCCACTTTCTTTCGTGCATACAATCAGTTCGGCTAATTGTACGGGGCTTGCCCTAACGTTTCCACATTCCTTCCAAGTGCTCATGGCCCATGGCTTCTCTCGAAGCCCTGGGCGCGTCAGGTGGTACAAGGAGGGCAGGGAGGTAAAGGAGGTGGCCCAGGCAGAGGTACCATCCAGGGCGCCATGTGGCTTTGCACCAATTGCGGTTGTGGCAAGAAATCGTTCTCTTCGATGTCGTGCGAGAATTGCAAGGGTCCGTGTCATGGCGGTGTTCCCTGTGGCTGCCCCAGCTCGTCCTGCTGGCGTCTGGGCTCAGGGAGTCGCCCCTCAGGCTCGCTCTCCATTTGCAGTCGGCCCGCAGATGCCCTGCTTTGGCGGAGGCGGGTGGCGGGGTCCGAGCCCGGGCCCTTTGGTCCTGGCCGCAGCATGGGCCCCCGGGCGGAGCTGGCCAGCGTGGCAGCGGCGGCTCGGCGGGCGGCCAGGGGAGCGGGCAGCAGCAGCAGCAGCCGCGCGCCTTGGCCCCGGGCCCGCAGGGGGGGCCTCCAGCAGCCCAAGTCAGTGGCCAGCCTCACGGCGGAGGAGCCCGAGAGTTTCATCAAGAAGCACGATCGGATCGACGATAAGGTTGGCAACTCCTTCGAGGCGGGGAGGTGCCGCGCTCAGCTGCAGGCCCTGCGGCCGCCGCCGAGGGCACCCGAGTCGCTGGCGGACCAGCTCGCGAGGTGCCAGAAGGAGCGGCTGAGGCACGGCAAGCAGACGGAGGAGGAGCTGGCCAAGATGGAGAAGACGGAGGACCTGCTGGCGAACCAGTGGCGGCATCTGGCGGTCGTGGCGGAGGAGCTCAAGCGCCCGGACCAGGCGCATTGCGAGCTCGCCCAGAAGGTCGCCAAGGCCAGCGCCGCCAAGCCTGCAGTTGTCGAGCGCGGTGACCCTCCCACGATCGAATTGGAGAGCTTGCTGGAGGGCAAGGTTGACCCCTTCCGCATCGTCATGGGGAGTGCGTTCACTGTTGTTGTTGATGATGACGATGCTGATGATGAGGATGATGATGATGAAGATGATGAAGATGACGATGATGAAGATGATGATGATAATGATGCTGATGATGATGCTGATGCTGCTGATGATGATGATGATTATGGTGATGGTGATGGTGATGATGATGATGATGATGATGATGATGCTGAGGATGATGATGATGATGATGATGATGATGATGATGATGATGATGATGATGATGATGATGATGATGATGATGATGATGATGATGAGTTGGATCCTGCGAACCCTCAGGAAGTTCAGAAGCGCCAGGGGCAGCTGCAGAAGGGGGTTGCAGGACATGGCGCGAGAGCTTCTCACGAAGGACGCGGCGGCAGCCCGAGAGGCTCGCACGGCTCAGCGAGCCACGGCCGCACGCCCTGCAGGGAAGAAGCGCCGCGCCGCCGACGGCGAAGCAACAGGCGCTCCCCCCTTCGGCCGCAGAGGCTGGTGCTGGTTGTGCTGGCGGGGCTGCTGCTCCAGGTGCTGCCTCCTCCTCCGAGCCTGGGGGGGGGGGGCTCTCAGAGCCAGTCCGAGGGGCAGTCGTGCGAAGATGTGCTCCAGCGGGTGCGAGCAGGCGCTGCGCGCTGCGCAGACGCCGCCGGCCAATCCCAGCCTGCGCATCAGACCCCCGCTGCAGATCAAGTGTGATGTTGGCGGTGGTCAATTTGAGGATATCTGCAGGGGGGTCCGTCTGTGTCATGGTTTGCTTCGTTCGCCAAGTTTTTTGTCCAGTCAGTGCCAAGTAGGAGGTGCTCTTTTTGCTTCTGAGCGCAACTCGGGAGGTGCAGCGGCTCCCGAGCTGCCGTATGGGACCGCTGCCGCCCGTCGAGGTCCCTTGTCTTCGAGAGGACCAGCCATGGCGGGCGGCAGCCGTGGGCGCGGTCATGACACGCCCTTTTTTCAGAGCGGACGCTCCGAGCCATCCCAATTTTCCCCTGCCGCCGCCCCCAGTCCTGAGCGCCTTGAGCTGGTCTTGCCGTCGCTCGGACGTCCATTTCCCGTGCATTTGTCGGCTTCGTGCGTGTTGTGTTTGCTCGAAGGTCCAGGATGGTCCTCGATGGTTCTCGCCGAGAAAACATGCACACGTCCGAGCGATGCCACATGATTGTCCAGACTGTGAATGGTAACGCCTGGAGTGCCACCAAGGATTGTATCGGGGAGCATGCAGAAGAACAAAGGGCGGGGTAAGCCGCCGTATACCCCAGAGGGGGAGGATGTAGGAGGAGTCGTCGTCGTCGAAGTAGGAGGAGGAAGAGAAAGAGCAGGAGGAGGAGCAGGAGGAGGAGGAGGAGGAAGAGGAGGAGGACGAGGAGGAGGAGATGGAGGAGGGCGAGGGGCCAGGCTCTTGAAGGGGCCCACGGCGTGTTGGCCCAGGAGCACGAGACTGTGTCCCGGGAATGGCCTGGGCACGGCCTCGGCGCGGTGCCACGGGAAATTGGCCGGCGCTCCCCGGGGGCCAGGGGCCCAGGAGGAGGCCCCTCTGGACCCAGGAGGGCCCAGCTACCCCCCCTCTATCTCCTCCTCTATCTCCTCCTCGTGCTCCTCCTCGTGCTCCTCCTCCTCCTCCTCCTCCTCCTCCTCCTCCTCCTCCTCCTCCTCTCCCTCCCTCCCTCCCTCCCTCCCTCCCTCCCCCTCCCTCCCTCCCCCCCTCCCCTCCCTCCCTCCCTCCCTCTCTCCCTCCCCCCTCCTGACCTATCCGCCGAAGATCCGCGAATTCTGGGGTGGACTTTTTGGCCCGTAGTTGGACGGCCCTGCCTTCGGCCCCCGACTCGCTCCTTCGTTCGGGCCCGGGGGTCCTCACTGCCCTTGCCCGCCCTCCTGGGGGGCAGCATTAGTTGGTCAGCACGTGCTATCTTCACGGTTGCGAAGGGCTGCCTGGGGGCAACTTGGAGCTGCTCAGCGCACCGGGCTCGCGACTCTCCACGGCGGGCTTGCCGCTCTTGCTGGGTGGCGGCTTCAACATGGACCCAGACGATCTGATGTCCTCGGGAGTTCCCCCAGAACCTCGAGGCTCAGGTCGCGCGTGCTAAGGAGCACACCTGTTTCCCAGCAAGATCGCCTCCCAAGAAGATAGACTTTTCCGTCCCGTCGGCAGGACCTGCCGCAGCCGCGAGCCCAGTAGGGCCGAATCGATCGGCTGCTTTTTACCCGCACAGGCCTGTGGATCTGGTGTTCCACGCCGGTCTGGCCTGTTTGCGATCGCCGTCCTCTCGAAGCCCCCGCCGACCCCCGTGGGCCCCCCCGATCGCTCCGATGCGTGAGCCGCCCGGGTACGATCGAGTCTTGGGACCTTGCGGCTCAGGGCCTCCAGGGGGCCCAGGCCAGACGGTGGGACATCGGGGTGTGCAGCGGGATCAATCGGGCCGCGCATATGAGTGCCGTCGGACCCCGCATCGTTCGTCATGGTATCGTTCGGGCTGGCCAATGCGTTGTGCTTTTCGTCTTGGCCAAGCCCCAAGGCGTGCAGAGTGTGGGCGACTGCGGGGGAACGGGGGCCCTGTTCGACCATGGGGGTGGAGCTAGCTGGCTGTCTCAGGTGTACAGCGTGTGGGCGAATGCGGGGGAACGGAGGCCCTGTTCGACCATGGGGGTGGAGCTGCCTTTCTTGGGTGCCAGAGGGAAGGATGTTCAGTTGCGGTGAAGCCTGTGCTTTCTTAGGTGCCAGAGGGAAGGAGCTGCCTTTCTTAGGTGCCAGAGGGAAGGATGTTCAGTTCCGGTGGTGGCCTGTGCTTAGGCAGGACAAAGGGGCCCCCAGGTCACCCAACCAGCCCTGCACGCCGCCAAGTGGCCCCCTGCGGACCGTACTCCCCACATACTGGCCTTGTGCAGTGTTGAAGCTGAGGCCGACCATACAGTCGGGGCGTTGACCTAAGGCACCCTGAATAGGGAACGAGGCCCCTTTTTTCCCATAAGTTCAACCTCGATTTCCGATGGAAACCATCAGGAAAACCCGAGGCAAACTTTGAAACAATCAAGGAACACCGAGCCCCTCCCCAGCGAAAAGGGTTCCTTCTTCAGGGCCCCGACTTTACTCCCCACAGCTTCCTCCTCGACACCTCTCCCGCCGTCCTCCAGCGCCACCGATGCAGGGGGCGGTCCGCGCGTGGCTCCGACAGCCTGCCGACGCTCGGGTGTGGCAAAAGCGTGCCTCCTGCGGAGGTCTTCCGTGGCGCTGCAGCTCGAGGCTGCCGACCAGTTGTTGTCAGGTCCAGTCGAAGAAGGGCTGGAGTTCGTGGCTGTTGGACGGGGCCAATAACTGGCCATCGCTCGGACGTCCATTCCCTGTGCTTTGTTCGGTTTCGTGCGTGGCTTCTTCGCCAAATGATCAAGGATGCTCCTCGAGGGTCCTCGCCGAGGAAAAAACGCACACGTCCGAGCGATGCCAAGCTTCTGCTGAGGTCTTCCGTGGCGCTGCAGCTCGAGGCTGCCGACCAGTTTTTGTCAGATCCAGTCGAAGAAGGGCTGGAGTTCGTGGCTGTTGGACGGGGCCAATAACTGGCCATCGCTCGGGCGTCCATTCCCTGTGTTTTTGTTCGGTTCCGTGCGTGTTTTTGTTCGTGAAATGATCAAGGATATTTCTCGATGGTCCTCGCCGTCGGAAAAATTCACACGTCCGAGCGATGCCAAGAAGAAGGGCTGGAGCTCGTGGCTGCTGGGCGGGGTCGATCACGGAGCGACAAGGGCGCGTCAGGTCGCGGTGGGCCCCGTGGCGCGACGCCCGACCACGACCCCGTCCAACTTCGGATCGGTTGCGTCGGACCCCTGCGAGCTGCTGCGGGCCGAGTCGGACAGGTTCGGGGGCCTCTGGAAGGCCACCGATAGGGGGCCTGGGGTTAGGGGGGTCCCTCAGCGTCCCCCTCCCGCTCCTGTCGGCGTCGTGCATCCGTGCGGTCTCTCGCAAGTTCTCTAGGAGGGCTGCCGCGGGGCTGGATGGCTTCCACATGCGACACTATTCCCACCTGTCGGACGGGGCCCTGGAGGCCTTGGCCCAGATGTTGCTGCTGGTCGAAACCTCGGGGATGCTCCCTCGCCAGCTTAGAGCCCTCATCGTGGCCTTGTTGGCCAAACCTGCCTCGGGCTTTCGACCAGTAGGTGTTTTCGGGGGCCCCTACAGGCTGCGGGCCAAGGCGCGAAGATACATCGCGCTTCAGTGGGAAGCTGCCAACGAGAGGCCCTACTGGGCTACTGGGCCGCGGGGAAGTTCAAGGGAGCCCAGGGCGTTGTGCGGCGTCAACGTTCTCGGTCCGATGCCAGCAAGAACCGAGGAGAAGAAGCTGCCACCATCCTTTGGGACATGCTCAAATTCTACGAGCATGTCCCGCTGTCTCTGCTCGGGTGCCGCTGCCAGCAGCATCGATGTCACACCGCCGTCGCGGCTGTCTGCCTGGCGGCGTACCGAGGCGGGAGGTACATGGTTCGGGCGCCCACGGTGGCGCCAGCGCAATACGCCCTCCGAAGTTTGGTGGCTGGTTGCGTTTTCGCCGCGACGATGATCCATGCGATTTCGATCCCTGCGGCATGTCCCTGGACGTCCATATTGACGACGCTGGGCTCGAGGCTGTCGGTTCGGAAGATTCGGTTGTCCAGGGGCTTATTGAGTCGGGCGGTGAATTGCATAGAGGTATCACTCAAATGATTGTTGCCGGAATCGCCATGGACATTGTCATGGTCTGTTCGTCGAAGGCTATCGCCTCCAGATTGCAGCAGCACTGCGGCCCGCTTGTCGGCCCTCGCTTCGAGTCTGCGACTGACCTCGGGATCGACGACACTGGGGGAACGCTAGGAGGGTTCGGGGCCGAACCGCCAAAATCAAATCCAGGGCTGCTAAGGCGTCCAGGCGGACTGGCCGTCTTCGGTGCCACGAGGCCATCCTCGGCCTCAGGACCCGTCGGATTGTTGTGGCGGGGGCCCTCCCCGCGTTGCAGTACGGTTGCGAGGTCCACGTGTTTTCTGACGGCGAACTGGCTAAAGTTCGCCGCTTGGCTGGCACCACTGTGAAGCCCCCCGCAGGTGGACGGTATCTTTGCTCGCTGCTGCGATTGGAGGGGGGCCCGACGTGGTTCGGCACCGCTGCTCCTATCCTGCGCTACGCGCGCGAAGTGTGGCTTAGACACGCCTCCGCCACCCCCTATGCGTTCACTTGGGATGTCTCGAGGGAGGCCTGGTCCCAGGCGTTTAGTGGACCTTGCCCCAGCTGGCGGGCTGCGCGGGGCCCCTTGGGGGCCGCGAGGTTGTCACTTGCCATGCTTAACTGGTCCATGTCCCATCCGTTTGGTGTCCTTGACGACCTGGGGGCCCCTTTCTCTTCTGCTCTTACCTCCCCTGCCCTGCACAAGAAGGTCCGCCGCGAATCCTCTTGCAGGCTCCTCGAAAGGGGAGGCGGGGGCCATGTGCGCCCAGGACAACAGGCTGTGCTACGATGGTGTGCTGTAACAGCGCCGCCGCGCGCCGCCGGGGGGCGGGGTGCAACGACCAGGGAGGAGGAGGAGGAGGAGGAGGAGGAGGAGGAGGAGGAGGAGGAGGAGGAGGAGGAGGACGAGGTCCGTAGCCATTTTGGGGGGTGAGGGCTCGGAGGAGGAGGAGGAGGGGGAGGAGGACGAGGAGGAGGAGGAGGAGGAGGAGGAGGAGGAGGGAGGAGGGAGGTCCGTAGCCATTTTGGTTCAAGGCTAAACGTTGTGAAGGGCTATAGACGCCCGAGAACCAGCGATTAGCCTTGGGGCTTCCGTAGCCTGTCTGGCACAGACGGCTTGGGGCGCCCGCCGCCCACGGGATCCACCGAAGTCAGCAGCAATGGGCGGCTGGTGGGCGTGCCAGGCGCAGCTCGTGCAGCCCAAGAAGAGGCAGTACGTCGTCTGCAGCGCGTGCAAGGAATGGCAGTATTTCAACAAAACGAAGAATAAGGTCTTTTGTCTCTGCGGGAAGCCGTTCGACATCCCAGGTGGGCACTCAGGACACCATGCAGGTCAGGGTGACGACAAAGGCAAGGGCTAGGACAAGGAGGGCGGCCTCGGGGACGTCAAGGAGATCCTCGCAGCCCTCCTCAGCACCCTCACCACCGAGCAGAAGAACGGCCTCGGAGACAAAGTACAGAAGCTCGAAGGGATCTTCGCCCCCGAGCAGAAGAACCCCGCGATCTCGGCCACACAGGCACTATAGAAGGTGCGCCAGTCAGAGAAGAAGCAGCTGGACCTCACCACCACGGTTGACCGCCTGGCTGCCGAGCTCAGGGCGGCGCAGGGCGAGCTGAAGGACACGACCACCGAGCTCAAGGGGGCCCGCGACACCTTCGACAAAGGCCAGTGTGGAGGCCACCGCGAAGTGGGCCAGTGGCGGGCACGACCCCGCCAAGGCCGACGAGAACCAGGATATGGACGAGGACGACGAGGAGGAGATCGAGATCCCAGCCATGCCTGATCCCAGACGACCTCAAGAAGCACATGCAAGGCATGAAAGGCGACCATGGGGACCAGGCCAAGGCATTCATTGAGCAGCTCACGGCAGCCTCTGCCAAGCTGCCTCCCGCGAAGGTCAAGAAGGCGAGGGCCAAGCAGGCCACCGGCGCCGATCATCGTGGCCGCCCCGCAGCAGGCACACAAGAAGCAGCTCGTCCCGGCCCTGGTGGTGATCGTAGGAGCCGCAGTTGTCCCAGGGAGAGGGGGGGGGCTCGCGACAGCTGAGCAGGCCGCTCGGCCACCTCAGCGAGCTCCCCCCAAGCTCATGACAGAGTTTCACATATACCACGCCAATATCACTAAGTGGAATGACAAAGCCAAGAAGTGTTCACAATCTTCTGATTTTGGGCTTCCTCAGGTCATCATGTTAGGGGAAACGCATCTGACTTCAGGGAAGCTGGGAGAAGCACGTACATACATGGGTAAGCTTGGCTATAAGAGTTATCAGTGCCCTGCCACAGCCACACCAGCGGGCGGGGAGACAGGCGGAGTCGGGATTTTCGTCACCCGACAGTTTCACTCTCATGCGCTGGTCATGATGGGGAAGGGCAAGAAGAGGCCGCTGGTGGGGGGCACCAACTTGACCGCTTGTTTGATCCGCACGAAGGCCCGCAACCTAGTTTTGCTCACCGTCTACCTCCAGTCGGGGGTCGGCTACAAAAATTTCAATATCAAAGTAGTGAAGGAGATTTCCGTGTTCCTCACCTCCCTGGACCTCCCGTACATCATCTCGGGAGATGTTCAACATGGTCCCCCAGGAGCTCCTGGCAGGCCACCCCTGGGTCGAGAAAATCTCAGGTGTCGTCAAAACCGCGAACATCGAGACCTCGTGTCGCAATGGTCGTCTCATCGACTACTTCATCATCCACAGTTCGATCTCAGACTACCTGTCTGTGGAGACCGATCTAAGCAGCCCATGGAGGCCACGCATCGGACTTAGAGCAGTTTTCCGAGTGGAGGCACCCCATCGCCAGGGATGGTTCCCTAGGCAAGCCGCATCAGTCAAATCATTAGCAGCCCCAGCCAGTCCGTGGGCACAGCATTGGCACCAGGCGCAGCAAGACCAGCACGAGACGCCGCAGGTGCAGTATCCTATCGCAGAAGAGCTCGCCAGCAACACCCTCACCCACCAGCACGGCCTCCTCAGTCGGGCTCTCGAGGGATGGTGCATCGGAACCCCTGCAGGCACCCAAGAAGGCTACAGTCGCGGGGACGGTTTCGAGGTCATCTGGAGAGGCCCCCCCACACACCCCCTTCCAGTGTCGGCTTCATCATGAAAGTCATCAGTGGGGGGTGGCCCAGCAGCGGGCCCAAGAACGTGACCATCTACTCCAACGCCATCCAGCCTCCAGAGAGCTTTTGAGGTTCCAGGGTACCTCACCTCCACCCTCCAGGCGAACCCAGTATGGCCACCAGACCTTCTGCCAGCCTCGCAGACTCTGGTGCAGTCGTATCTCGCAGGCACAAGTGCTACGACCTCGTGGCCAGCTGGTCGCTCAGCACTTTGATAAGGAAGCCTTGGTGCAGAAGGAGACTGCATCCAAGACCCCGCTACGCGATTCCCTCGCCCACGGGGGAGGCGGCGCACACCATATCACAAAGGTCCCTGGGCCCGCACCAGAAGAGGACAATGACGTCTTCAGCTCGGCCGACGGGGAGATTATCACAGACCCCCTGAAGGTCCTGAACCACAAAAGCGAGTATTGGCTGCAGTACTGGGACCCAGATAAGATCCTCCCTGACAAGCCCCTCGAGGCCCCATGGCTCCAAGACCTACGCCAGCAAGCAATGGGCCCTTGGGGCCCCTCTCACGATTGGAAGCCAGAACAAGTCCAGAAGGCCCTTAGGAGTTTCTCAGGCAACTCTGCACCAGGAGCGGACCAATGGCGAGTAGCAGATCTCCGTCGGTTTCCCCCCTGAAGGATTGGAGATCCTCACTGACATTGTCAATGATACGTGTAGGCTGCAGCAGTTTCCAGCCCAGTGCCTAGTCAACTTGGTGGCCCTGAAACCCAAGACAAAGGTCAGCGACCGCCCCATCACCCTGACGAACGCCCCATACCGTGTTACCATGCGCCTATTCAAGGGCCAGGTCTCCTCCTGGGAAGAGGCACGGGCAGGTTTCTGGGACGCAGCTATCAACGGCAGTGATTGTTTAATGGCAGCCCTCATCAGCGAGCTTTTGGCAGAGATCAGCAGCTCTCTCCAGTGCTCCATCATCGAGGGCGTTTTAGACCTCGAAAAATTGTTCGACACGATCCGCGAGCACAAGCTGGCTGAGAAGGCCCTCGCCCTAGGCTACCCGGTGGTCCCACTGGCGCTGGGCATGATTATCCACACGTGTACTAGAGTCCTCACGACACCGATCGGAGTCAGCGAGCCCCTCATCCCGATGGCCTCAATTCTCCAAGGGGCGGACAAAGCGTTTCCTGGACCAGGGCCCTCCTGTGCGACGTCCTCGAGTTGGCCCATCACCAGACCCCAAGGCCCACGATCCGAACCTGGGTCGACGACATCAGGGTGCGTCTCGTGGGGGGCCCAGAGGCCCTGAAAGGAGCCTTCCCAGAGCTTATCATGCAACTATGTGGAGGACTCGCTGACCTAGGATGTCGTCTCTCTGGTAAGTCTGTGGTCCTGGCCAGCCCCAACGACATCCGCACCACGGTCGTCAATGAAACAAACCAATCAGGGGTCCAGATCCGACCCGCCCAACATGCTCGGGACCTGGGGGCCGACCGACACCACGATCGGGAAGAAAAGGGCCCTGGGAGTCCGCCGAACCCGTCGTCGTCTCGGAGTGCAAAGACACAGGAACATCAAGAAGCTGGCCAAGACTACAACCAAGGCGCGATCTCTTTTCCGTACAGGCGCCCTGCCGCAACTATGGTGGGGCATGGAGGGACACGGATCAGCGCCGACCGAAGTCCAGTATGACCGCCGACTGGCGGGAGCGGCACATGGAGTATCTAAAGCAGGGGCCTGCCTCACCACTGGCCTTCACACCCGTCCAGGACACCCATCTAATATGGATCCAGGGGTCTATCTTCGGGTCCAGCTGTTCACGATGTGGTTTCGGGTTATCAACACCGAACTCAGCATCCTCGGAGGCATCCAGAAGGCTTTGGAGACTCTGAAGGGGAAAGCTCAAGAGACCAGCAAGGTGGCTCATGGTCAGGTCCCACCTGTCCGCGATCATCGCCACCCTGTACGACCTAGGCTGGACCCCAACCTCGGCATGGCTCTGCAGGGACCCCGAGGGCCTTGAGTTCCCCGTCAACCCGCTGAGCTGGGACAAGCAGAAGGTTTTCATGTTTCACTTGGCGTTCCTCTTGAACATGCATGTCTGGAAAGCGACATACCCCTCAGCCACAACTCTGGCGGCCTTCAGGAGGGGGGGGGGGGGGGGGGGGGGGGGGGGGCGTGTACTCTCTTCGGCTCTACCCTGCCAGAAAGCGAGCAGCCATCAAGAAACGCGAGAAGCAGCTAGCCGAGCACCCCCTCCCCCAAGCCCAACAAGTTCAGGCCCAGGAGGAACTCCAGCGAGAAGCAACCTTTCCAGCAGCTTTAGAGGCAGTTTCCTGCTCGAGGTGCTGGAGCGCCCACCGCAGAGTTGAGAGCGGCCAGCAGGACGGTGCCGAATGCCCTCTCTGCGGGCAAGAGCACGGAACTGATTTACACAAATATTGGACGTGTCCTGAATTGGGAAGTCTCAACATCCCCGCCATCAATCGGACCCAGGGCTCCATCGATCGGGCAGTGGCCGAGTCCCCAATGAACCCCAGTCTCTGGCTCCGAGGAATCATCCCTGCCACGATCCTACGTCAAGTCCATGGGCACATTCTGGGACTAGATCAGGACACGATCCGAAAAAGGAGTATTTGAACAGCATGTAGTCTATCAGTTCGATGACTGGCAGGTGGCAGCGACAGACGGCAGTGGAGGGCCTCACACGCAGGACCCGCGCATCAGAGTCTGTGGCTGGAGCGTCTCTGTGTGGGCACACGACCTCACTTGGAAAGGAACTATCCAGGGAGGAATCATCGGCCCGCAGACCGTGCCGCTGGCGGAGCTCGAGGCAGTCATTGCGTTGCTGCAGTCCACCAGCGGCCGCCTCATTATCGTGATTGACTGTGCGTATGTGATCAAGGGCTTCAACAGAGGCCCACGTTTTCGGCACCCCAAGAACCAGTTCACCTGGCAGAAGTTCTGGACCATGGCCAAAAAACCTACGGGACAGCACGATCTTCTACAAAGTGAAAAGCCATCCCACCGAAGAAGAAGCCGCTCGAAAGCCTCCCCGGGCCCTACACCTCAATGCCCACGCAGACATACTCGCTGCGGAAGCAGCTCAGTGGCGTCAAGTTCCAGGCCCCCTCGTCCGGCACCTCCAAGGCACTGATATGCATGCCGTCATGCCGATCTCATCAGGGATAGACTGGCAGCGGTTCAGAATCACTACTGGAGCCACAAAGACCCTTTGGGCCCCGAGGAGGATGAGGATATCAAGGAGAACCGTAGGAACGTGAAGGTGGAGCGTAGCGTAGCAGCCTTGTAGGTCGAGCTGACTAGGATGCCCCACTCCCTCCTTTCTGCCCCTCCCCCTCCCCTTTTCCAGATCACCTGCCATGTCTGTGGCAAGCAAAGTAGTGTTATCAAGGGGACTCCCAGGTGGCTTCAGACCCCCTGCGTCCCCCCAGGACCGCAAAACCGTTTTCACCCGTCCCACGGGCCGTTCATCAAGAAATTGAATGGTGTCATTTGGTGCTTCCGATGCGGAGCCTGGACCATCCGTGCGGCCAAGAAATTCAGAGAGCCCTGTGCACCACCCACAGAAGGGGGCACCAAGGCTCTCCAGAAGCTTACCCAAGGTAAGCCACCGCCAGGCCTCAAAGCCTGGCCCGATGGGCCCACATGAGGTCCATCCACGGCTGCTCCCACGCGGGGAGACCAGGACAGCTGCGGAGGCGCGAGCGCGGGAGGGAGGAGGGAGGAGGGAGGAGGGAGGAGGGAGGAGGATGCATCCGCCCTGTCTGCCGCAATACAGTCTGGTCGCCTGCCCGCGCCCTGGCCGCAGGCTGCCAAGGGGGGGATCTGTGTCCGCGGTGCGGGCAGCCAGGGGGGCACCATATTTCACCGTCGTTGGGAGTGGTCGTCGTGCGAAAACTCGAGGAAAGAGCTGGTGCCCTTGAGAATGCTAGACCCTGCCAGGAAAACCGACCTGACGGCCCGTGGTCGGTTTCGGCTGGAAACTGGACTGTTCCCTCGCCCTGCTGATTGGTGGCCGCGCCCGTTTAGCCAAGACGAGGCTTTCGCGGCGCAGGTGCTTAGGTTTGTTGACGCCAGGCCTGGATCTGACACGCCTCTGGACATTTCCAGTGGCTTCGTCATGCACGCGGACATGGGGCAAGAACTGGTCGGAGACATGTTCGTGGATGGCTCGTGTAGGAAGTCACCCATCAAGGAGCTTTGGAGGGCGGGGTGGGGCGCTGCGGAGCTCTCGCCCAATAGAGAGCTTCGGGCGATCCTATACGCCCCCTCTCTTCTAGCTGCCCTCAGACCAGCCAAGCTGCGGAGTTTTGGGCTCCTGTTAGTGCGGCTGCTTAGTTATCCCGGAGCCACGTCCGATTTAAGAGAGGTTGCCAGAATGTCGTCAAACTTTGGACGTTGGTGCGGCCTGAACGGTACTCGCACAGCAAGATGTATACGCTGTTTTGTTGCAGGCTGACGCCTTAGCCGGCGGCGCCATCGACGGCGCTCATCAGGTGCAGGCCCACCTCAAGCTGGATGTGTCGCTTAACGGCGACGGGCTTTTCAGGAGGAGGGGGAACGACTGGGCCGACAGAGCTGCGAAGTTGGGTGCGTCTTTGCATCCTGACGGTACGGAAGCTGACCATCAGCGGGTTGCGCATCTTGTGGCTGTTTCCCGTGCCGTCGTCAAGCTCGCGGCTCGAGTGATGCCCCCCTGGCCCCGCACGGGCCTGGACGGGGCCCCTTTGGTGCTTAAGGACTGGGTACCCCACGAGGGAGGGCCAGGCCATGATTGGATCCTGGTCGGCAACCCTCCGAGAGTGTTTTGGCAGTGCCAGCGTTGTCTTAGGGGTTCTCGTTCGCGCATCAAGCCCGTGCCAGGTCATTGCTCGCGGCACCTCACGGTCCAGCCCTTGACTCTGTCGAACCTCGGACATCGGTGCGTTCTCATAGATTGCAGTGACGCTTCCTTCGTCTGTGTGTGCCACAAGTGCGCGTGTTACACGTCAAGGGAGCACGTGGCCAACCTCGCTAAGAAATGCACCCCCCCGGGCTGCCCCGCACAAGCATGCAGGGGACTCCACCCTCAGAAGAGTGGGGTCAAGGTCGATGTGTCCACCGTTTTTTGCCCCTCGGAGCGCCAGGCCCTGCCGACGCGGGCCCGGCCGAAGCATCTCCTCGTGAGGGGGTGGCGCGGGGCGTGGAGCCGGCGGGGCCTAGGACGGGGGGTGCGGGATTTCTTTCAGTCGTGCTGGTAACCCTCGGGCGGCGATCCTTGAAGGGGCCCTGGGACACACAAACAAATACACACACATAGAAATATCCCTCATATGTTCCTCTATTTTCTGGGTTTCTGTCTTCCCCTCCACTTCCCATATTTTCCCATTTTTTCCTGGGAGTCGACGATCAATTGTGTCTGTATGTTTTTGTTGTTCCCTCCTGAATCCTTGTGTCGGCGTGCCTGCGGCCGACGAGGAGGCAGCTGAGCTCTTCTTTGGCCCAAGGCCAGAGGCCAGCTCGGCCGCGCAGGCAGGGCCCGGACGGGCGGCTCTCGCCGAGCACTACAGGCGGCGCCTCCGCATCCTGTTGGGCGCCCGAGTTATCCGGGGTAACTCGGGTCTGGGGTAATTCGGGTTTGGATTCCCGAAACAAGGAACCCGAGTTAGCCCTGACCCGAGTTACCCCTGATCATGTGGGGCTCTGGACGCCCGAATTACCCGGGGTAACTCGGGTCTGGGGTAACTCGGGTTTGGATTCCCGAAAAACGAACCCGAGCTATCCCTGACCCGAATTACCCCTGATGATTCGGGGCTCTGACATCCTGTGCTGCCGGCTCTTCCTCCCTTCTGGGGGAATGGCAGAGTCGAGGCCCGCGGGCCCTCCATGCGCCACGGCACCCCGCCCGTGGGCCGCCGTCGGCCTCGCCTCGCGCGGGGACACGAGCCCGCGGGGGGGGGGGGGGCCCGCCGTCGGCGCGTGCGTGCCGCGGCCTCTGGCAGCGTGGGCCGAACCCTCGGCCATGGGGGGGGGCAGCGAGGGCTGGCCAGTCTGAGGCTGCCCCCCGGGCCCCACTTAAAACAAGGCTATGATCGGGATAAATCGATCCAGAGCGTTCCGGAGCGATCTCAGAGCGTTCCGGAACGCTCTGGAGCGGCCGCGGCGCCCAATACATCCTCCAAACACGCCGATTCTCAGAGATTTCGAATTATCCCGATCCGATTTTGTCCCGATCTTCGCGTCGTTTTACCACTTCTCCGTTCAGGGCGGGAGCCGGCTACTCCAGGCCTGGCTCCGGCCAGACCCGCCCAGCGCGAGCGGGCGCAGAGGGGCCCGCCGTTGCGGGCCCTGCCGGGGTGCTTCCCGCTGCGCCGCCGCACGCTTCGGCCCTCCGCACAGGCGGAGAGGCCGAAGCGGGCCTTCCGCCGTGCCCGAGCCCTCGCGAGGGCGAGTTGAGCTCGGGAGTTGCGTGGGGGAGGAGGAGGAGGAGGAGGAGGAGGAGGAGGAGGAGGAGGAGGAGGAGGAGGAGGAATCAGAGGTGGAGGAGAACGAGGAGGAGGAGGAAGAGGAGGAGGAGGGTCCTCGGACTACTGCGGTGGGTGGGTTGGCCTCAGTGGCCGACCCTCTCCTATTGCCTCTTTGCCCACACCTGTGGGCCTTTGGCCGTGGATGTCATGTCAAAATAATGAGGAGCCCAAGGGAGAGCCGAACAAACAACGACGACGGAACCCCGGCCCCCCTGCTGGGCGCCAACACCATCGCTCAGAGTCGACGCAGTTTGGGAACCCCGAAGAAACCGATACCGCCAGTCCCCTGATATCTCTCGAGGCGCGGTCTGACCAAGACTTTGAAGCGAATCTGGCCGTAGCAACGAAGGCCTCCCGTGAGACCCAGGGAGGCGAAAACGAAACAAAGGTAACAGCGGTGGTACCTGGTTCTCCTCTGAATGCTGCAGGATGGCCCAAAATCGAGCCGATAAGTCGGATCTACGATCGGAATGAATCGGATCGGCGTAACGGCGGCCAAGCTGGGAGAAATCGAATTGGCGAAATCAGAAGGCCAGTAATGCCTCCGCGGAGAAACCGACATCCAAATCGGATTCCGAAATCGATTGGAATCGGAATCGATCAAGATCGAATTGCGTCGGAACAGACGGAGTGAGCCCTGCGATGAGCCCCCACGAAGCAGGCACCTCTACCCCACCACCGTGCCTGGCCAATGCGGTCGAGACTTCGACGAGCCGTGAGGGGCCCATGGGAGAGCCGAACGAAACTACGACAGAACCCCGAACCCCTCCTTGGCGCCAACAAATCCCTCAGTATCAACGCATTTGGGGAAATGAAGGAATACCGATACCGCCACTCCCCTGACCTCTCCCGGGGTGCGCTGTGACCAAAACTTGGGGGCGAAGCTGGATGTGGTGACGAGGGCCCCCGGTGAGGCCCAAGGACACGAACACGAGGCAAAGGTAGCGGTATTGATACCTTTCCTTCCGACTTCTGGCCAGGAGAGCCGAGACTCGAATCGATAAAGCTGATCGGTGATCGGAACAAGTCCGATCGGCGGAAAACGGCAGAAATGTCGGGAGATATCGAATCGGCGAAAATCGGCAGGCTATTTACGCAAGACGAAAGATTTTCCTCTTGAGATGAAAACGGCGATGAGGAGCTCGCAAAATAACATCGGTGCCGCCAGTCGGCCAGCTGGACCAGTTCCTTGCAGCAACCGGGAAGAGAAATATGTATTCATCACGAGTGGGGCCCGCGCGCGCGGAGAGTGAGAAAACGTCCGCCCATCCTAGGAAATTGTTAACCGAACCCCCCTCCCCCGTAGAATCTTGACACGGGCGGGTCTGGGGTCCGTGGGTCCGATTTCGGTCGGCTCCCTGATTAAATGAGACATTCTAGATACATTAGACATCGAATCCGCCGTAAGACATGGAACGGGATGCGGAGCCCGAAAAACCCGAATCGGATCCGCGCAGGCAGGATCGGATCCGCCGCAACACAAATCAGCACCACGATCATATCCACACACACTTATTCGATCTGCCACCTGTCCTCTGATGCGTGTCCGTGCCTGACTTGACACCGTTTTCGTCTGGACCCACGAAGAAAAACTGTCGTCTTGGGGATGTAGTAAGGCGTCCACTAAGATGTCGAAATCCAGATCGGAATCCGAAGCCGAATCTGAGCGGAGTCGATCGAAATCGAACCGAATCTGGCCGGAGGAGTCGAGATGAGCCATGGTGCTGGCTGCACTGCAAGCTGCCAAGAGGAGCGAAAAGGAGGAAAAGGTAGCTGTATTGCTTAATTGTCCTCCCGCGAGTGCAGCAAGGGCCGACCACAAGAAACCTTCCACAAGAAACCCAACCCTGAGACCCCAGGACGTCCACTGACTTTTGGTGCGGGGGCATCGCGACTCCCACAGCAAAACAATCGAAACCCAAGAAACACAGGGCACCCTGGCTCGCCATCGCTCGGACGTCCATTCCCCGTGCAGTTTTCGATTTCGTGCTTGCTTGTTTCGATATATGATCAAAGATGCTCCTCGATGGTCCTCGCCGAGAAAAAATGCACACGTCCGAGCGATGCCAAGCTGGAGGCAAGCAGGGGGTCTCTTGGCATGGGCACACACTGTACTGGTACCTGGCCCTCCTCTGAGTATCGGCGCTGGGCCCCCTGCTTGGCGCGTCAGGGGCGGCGCCAAGGGGTGCCGGGCGCCGAACCAAGGGATCAGCGCGGACCTCCGAGAAATCCCACCCGCCCTTCCAGCGCAGGTGGTCCAACGTTCGGGGGGGGCGCAAGTTGTCAGCAGGTCGTCTTTCGACCAAGATGGCTCCCTGAGGGTATCCGATGCTTCAGGATGGCGTCCAAGATGGCTCAGAATAGCCGAAGATGGTTCAGAATAGCTTCGGACACACCTCCAAGAGGCCCAGCGAGGGCCAAAGACGGTTCCAAGTGCTCTGGGAGTCCCGTCGGGACCGCCCCAAGGAGGTCAAATACTTGAACAACGCCTAAGGATAGTACACGAGATTTGCCTTATTGCCTTTTGGCTTCCGATGGCCTTCTTAGGCCTCGAGATGGCCCCAAGATGGCCCAAGAACCCCCCAAGAGGGGCCAGAGAGGCCACCCACACGCTCCCAAGAGCGCCCAAGATCGACCCACGGACGGCCAAATATACGATTCTGATGACACCAGACGGGGGGGGAGGGGGGAAAATCGAGAACCCCCCTTCCTTCGATCGACGCCCTGCAATTCGGCCCCAAGAGCCCTTCCAGGGCATCACAGTGGGACCCGAAAGAGCCCAAAGAGGGCCCCAAGACACCTTCACAGAGCCCTTCAAGGACCCAAAGGCCTTCCGAAAGAGCACCAAGAGGGCCTAAAGAGGAACCAACGCCCAAGAGGATCCTTAGAGTGCCCCAAAAAAGAGCCTAACATGGCTCAAAGATTTTTTGTCATCGTTGCTCTCCTCCTCCTGCCTCCGAAACTAACCGACCTCCAAGATGGCTCAACACCCTGCTCCCCCTCCTCCCCTTACCGGCTTCGTTTCACTGTACGTGTCTCTTCCTCCGTTTCCCATCACCTCGCATGGTCGACGCTTCTGCTGGTAAGGACACGCGAAGCGTGACGAATTATGCTTTTGCCGATTTCTTTCTCCAGCTGCAAGCCGGAATCGGAGTCGATCGAAATCGAATCGAATCGAGGCGGAGCAGTCGAGATGAGCCCTGGTGCTGGCTGCACTGCAAGCTGCCCAGAGGAGCGAAGAGGTGCGTCTCCCTGGAGCGCGGAGCGCACCAGGGGCGGCGCCGGGGGCGCGGCCAAGGATGCCCACCCGAGACATCCGCGCGGACCTCAAATAAATGTCGTTCATGCAACTTTTCGTTTTTTTCCCGACTGGCCAGCTGACCAGCCTGACCGGAACCAGAGTCGATCGAAATCGCAGCGAGTCGAAACGGAGGAGTCGAAACGAGCCCTTGTGTTGGCTGCGCTGCAAGCTGACCAGTCCGTGCCATCGTCGTGCAGGTCGGGGCGGCGCCCAGAGTCTGCCGGAGAGGGGCTCCTCCTCCTCCTCCTCAACATCGACATCAACATCCACATCCACATCCACATCCACATCCACATCCACATCCACATCCACATCATCATCATCATCATCATCATCATCATCATCATCATCATCATCATCATCATCATCATCATCATCATCATCATCATCATCATCATTATCATCATCATCACCATCACCATCACCATCGCCATCGCAATCGCCATCGCCATCGCCATCGCCATCGCCATCGCCATCGCCATCGCCATCGCCATCGCCATCGCCATCATCACAATCACCACCATCATCAAGCTGACCAATCTGCTCCATCGTCGTGCGGCCGACGGACGGGGCGGCGCCCAGAGTCTGCCGGAGAGAGGCTCCTGGCGGCACCCAGGGCGATTCCTTGCTCCCCATCCCCGCCTCCGCTCCCCGACAGACAGGGGAGAAATCAGCCTTCGACTTTGCGGTGCGTTCCCATGGCGAACCCCGCTCCCCATCCCCGCCTCCGCTTCCTGACAGACAAGGGCGAAATCAGCCTTCGACTTTGCGGTGCGTTCCGTTACTCAGGGGCGCGCAAACATGGATTGGCGATCCATGGATTTGGCTCGCGGTCGCAAAAAGCCATTGATCGGGGGAGATGCCCTTCCCGAAATGCGGCCGGTGCCGCCTCGCTCGGCGGCGGAAACCCGCGATTTCCCATGGAAACGGGACCCGTCGCTAATCCACGCCCCCCTTATCCATGTCTTGCGATCGCTCGAGTTATGAAGGAGTGTGTTGTCTGGCAATGGGACGGCGCTGGCTCACACCAGCGCGCCCCCCATCAAAATTCTACGACTCCGCACGGGCCCTGTGGGCGGGGTGGGCCGCGGGAATGCAGCAACATCCGCCCCACCGCGCCCCCGCGTCACGGAGTGGGGTGTCCTCGGGTCCTTAGCGCCGAGTTCCTGGAGCGTCAGCCCTCAAATCCTGAGAACGGGCTCTTCTGGTAGCCCCATCGGATGGAAAAAGTTGGCATGGGACTCCCGTGGGCCACCGTCTTGGTCCATTTTGATGGCATCTACTTCGCGTTAATACTCCTCCTCCTTCTTTCTTCGTCCTTGTATAAAGGATTATACATTGATTTTCCTTTATGGCAGACTACAGATCGATTCCTCTCATGGCGAATTACAAATTGACTCTCTTGTGCCGGATTACAAATTGATTCCTTTTGTGGCCGATTACTAATTGATTCCTTTTGTGGCGGATTTACAAGTTGATTCCTTTTGTGGCGGATTACAAATGGAACCCTTTTGTAGAGGATTACAAATTGATTCCTATTTGTTGCGGATTACACATTGATTCCTTTTGTGGCGAATTACAAAAGGAATCTTTTTGTGGCGGATTGCAAAGTTGATTCTTTTTGGGCCGAATTACAGAAAGGAAGCCCTTTTATGACGAATTACAAAGGAAACCCTTTTGTGGCGGATTACAAATTGAATCCTTTTGTGGCTGATTACAAAAAAGAATCCTTTTTGTAGCGGATTACAAGTTGATTTCTTGTGGGGATCTTGACCGGTCTGGACCTGTGTGAGGTTCCCAGAGCTTATCAACATTTAAAAATGTTTAAATAAAAAAATTATGCTAACGGAGTTCCCCACATAAAGAGATTAACGATTTCGTGGGACCCATTTTCTTGATGCCCTCCTCGCTTTGGCGGGGCCCCGCTGGAAGGGAGGAGGGGCACGAAACCATGTAAATAGTATAGTTTTCGGATACCCTCCTCGCTCAGGCGGGGCCTCCCTGGAGAGGTGGGAGGGGCACGAAACCATGTACATAGTATGGTTTGCGGATACCCTCTTCGCTCAGGCGGGGCCTCCCTGGAGGTGTGGGAGGGGCACGAAACCATGTAAATAGTATGGTTTGCGGATACCCTCCTCGCTCAGGCGGGGCCTCCCTGGAGAGGTGGGAGGGGCACGAAACCATGTAAATAGTATGGTTTGCGGATACCCTCCTCGCTCAGGCGGGGCCTCCCTGGAGAGGTGGGAGGGGCACGAAACCATGTAAATAGTATGGTTTGCGGATACCCTCCTCGCTCAGGCGGGGCCTCCCTGGAGGTGTGGGAGGGGCACGAAACCATGTAAATAGTATGGTTTGCGGATACCCTCCTCGCTCAGGCGGGGCCTCCCTGGTATGGTATGGTATGGTATGTGTGGTAGGGACTATGGTATGGTATGGTGTGTGTGGTAGGAATAATATTGTGCTGTATGGAAGATGGAGCGGGAGGTGGGTGGGAAGGAGAGGGTGTTCTGGGAAAACAAGAACCCCACTCAGGATGTGGGGAATAACAGCGGAAAGCCACGTTTCGCTTGAGACTCTCTCAGAATGTATAAATCCATGGAGCTTGGCTGCTGTAGAATTCGGAAGGAGTTTCAAGCGAAATATGTTTTTCATTGATTTTACATTGATTTCGCATAGAAAAACACAGTTTCGCTTGAGACTCCCTTTGGTTTGTACATCAGGCAAACCCAATGGATTTATAAAATTCTAAGGGGTCTCAGGCGAAACCTGGTCCTGTTATTAAAAAGTTTTTATCTATATTTTTTTTTTTTGCAAAAATGAAAACCTTTGGAACTCTCGCAGGTTCAAGCCGCGAAAGACCCCTACAAAACGAATCAATTTGCAACCCGCCACAAAAGGATTCCTTTTGTAATCCGCCACAAAAGGAATCAATGTGTAATCCGCCGCAACAGGATTCCCTTTGCAATTCGCTAAAAACAAGATTCCCTTTGTAATCCGCCACAAAAGGGTTCACTTTGTAATCCGCCACGAAAGTAATCAAGTTGTAATCAGCCACAACATGATTCCCTATGTAATTCGTCACATAAAGGATTTCGTTTGTAAACAGCCACAAAAAATATCAATTTGTAATCCGCCACAAAAGGGTTTCCTTTGTAATTCGTCAAAAAAAGATTTCCCTTGGTAATCCGCCACAAAAAGGATCAACATGTAATCCGCAGCCAAAACAATCAATTTGGAATCCTCCACAAAAGAAAACAAGTTGTAATCCGCCACGACAAGAATCCATTGTAATCCGCAACAAAACGAATCCCTGTGTAATCCACCACAAAAGGAATACATGTGTAACCCGCGACAGAAGGAATCCATTTGAAATCGATAATACAAAAAAATCATTGATACGGAGCCGGGAATTAGCCTGACGAGGGACCCAACCATATGCAGGTGTGAGTACCGCAATTGTGAATATCTTCTTCGGTGCCGCTCCCTATGGGGCCACACACCCACTGGGGCCTTCGGTGGAGCTCCCTATGGGGCCACGAAACGTGTGAGGGGTGTGCCGAAATGGGTGTGCGGGACGCATGCGGGCACACCCACTGGGACCTTCGGTGGAGCCCCCTACGGGGCCACGGGACGTGCGAGGGGTGTGCCGACTTGGGTGTGCGTGACGCATGCGGGCACACCCACTGGGGCCTTCGGTGGAGCTCCATATGGGGCCACGGGACGTGTGAGGGGTCACGAAACGCGTGAGGGGTGTGCCGAAATGGGTGTGCGGGGCGCATGCGGGCACACCCACTGGGGCCTTCGGTGGAGCTCCCTATGGGGCCACGAAGCGTGTGAAGGGCATGCCGAAATGGGTGTGCGGAACGCATGCGGGCACACCCACTGGGACTTTCGGCGGAGCTCACTATGG
This sequence comes from Prorocentrum cordatum, assembly GCA_963575745.1. Classification (NCBI taxonomy): domain Eukaryota; class Dinophyceae; order Prorocentrales; family Prorocentraceae; genus Prorocentrum; species Prorocentrum cordatum. The sequence continues at coordinate 382,787 of CAUYUJ010014477.1, forward strand.
GGCCACGAGACGTGTGAGGGGTGTGCCGAATTGAAAGTGCGGGACGCATGCGGGCGGCAGCACTGGGGCCTTCGGTGGAGCTCCATATGGGGCCACGAAGCGTGTGAGGGGTGTGCCGAAATGAATGTGCGGGACGCATGCGGGCACACCCAACGGGACCTTCGGTGGAGCTCCCTTTGGGGCCACGAAACGTGTGAGGGGTGTGCCGAATTGGGTGTGCGTGACGCATGCGGGCGGCAGCACTGGGGCCTTCGGCGGAGCTCCCTATGGGGCCACGAAACGTGTGAGGGTGTGCCTACTTGGGTGTGCGTGACGCATGCGGGCGGCAGCACTGGGGCCTTCGGCGGAGCTCCCTATGGGGCCACGAAGCGTGAGGGGTGTGCCGAATTGGGTGTGCGTGACGCATGCGGGCGGCAGCACTGGGGCATTCGGCGGAGCTCCCTCTGGGGCCACGAGGCGTGTGAGGGGTGTGCCGAATTGGGTGTGCGTGACGCGTGCGGGCGGCAACACTGGGGCCTTCGGCGGAGCTCCCTATGGGGCCACGAAAAGTGTGAGGCGTGTGCCGACTTGGGTGTGCGTGACGCATGCGGGCGGCAGCTCTGGGGCCTTCCGGCGGAGCTCCCTATGGGGCTACGAAACGTGTGAGGGGTGTGCCGAATTGGGTGCGCGTGGCGCACGCGGGCGGCAGCACTGGGGCCTTCGGCGGAGCTCCCTATGGGGCCACGAGACGTGTGAGGGGTGTGCCGAATTGGGTGTGTGTGACGCATGCGGGCGGCAGCACTGGGGCCTTCGGTAGAGCTCCCTCCTCCTCCTCCTCCTCCTCCTCCTCCTCCTCCTCCTCCTCCTCTTCCTCTTCCTCCTCCTCCTCCTCCTCGTCCTCCTCGTCCTCCTCGTCCTCCTCGTCCTCCTCGTCCTCCTCGTCGTCCTCCTCTTCCTCCTTCTTCTTCTTCTTCTTCGTCTTCTTCTTCGTATTCTTATTAGTATTATTCTTCATATTATTCTTCTTCTTGTTATTACTGATAGTATTAGTAATACTCTTATTCTTCTTATAACTATTCTTCCTCCTCCTCCTCCTCCTCCTCCTCCTCATTCCTCCTCGTTTTCTCCGCCAGCGAAGGGAGTGAGGCAGCGGCGGCGGCTCTCCAAGGTCAGCGCCGCGACGCCGCCCTCCGCGTCCGCGAGCGGCAGGGGCGCGTCCACACTCGGCCGCACCCGCGCGCCTGCGCGCGCGCCCGCGGCGGCGGGCGGTGCGAGGAGGGCTCGGGTTGGACCTTACGGGCAGGGCTGAACCTAAACGGTGTGTTTCGTTTTCGCTTTGTTTTCGCATTCTCTCGTTTTGTCCCGAGCATTGTCTTAGGGTTGAGGGCTCAGGGTGAAATCCAGATGCGATTTAGCACCTCGAACACCAATCCGTCTTGTGATTCACCTTTTGCAGATTCAAGCCTCGAACATCCATCGAAACGGCATTTCAGATTTCACCCTTTGCCCTCCACCCAAAGAAAATGCTCGGTTTTCTTCAATCCGCCTTTGCCGCAAAACGAAGTCGAAACGAAAACGGCCGGCGAGATCGCCAAAACACCGTGTAGGTCCACCCCTGCTTACGGGGTCTGGAAACGACAGGGCCGTTTTTTAATGCTTCCATTTTGCCGTTGTTTTGCCGGTTCCGTCGCCGTTGGTTGCCGGTTCCAATTGTGGCTCCAATCCTGGAGATGGTTTTTGGCCATTTTTGGTAGCTGTTTTTCCCACCGTTTCCATTTTCAAATCACTTGTTCGAAAACTGTAAATTACCCTGACGACGTACCCAACCCCTGCGCAAACGCGGGGCGCAAATAGTTTAGGACACTTTATAAGGGGGGCGATGACGGAGCGAGGGTTACATATGTCTGCAGACGGAATTCGGGAGACTCGCAGGACACTGGCTACAGGACAAGGACTAGGTAAAGCTGATTAGTTACAATCCCTGAGCAACCCTAGCCACTTCGAAAGCGGGGATCTCATATCGCAGCCCCCCAGGGATGGCGAGGTCTAATTTGGGTCCGCGCGTGGCGTCACTGTGCTGGGCCCCCCAGCAGGCCTCGAAAGTGGCGACAGTTTCACAGATCGCAGCCCCCCAGGGATGGCGAGGTCTACCGACCACAGTTTTTCACAGATCGCAGCCCCCCAGGGATGGCGAGGTCGTCAGAATCCCGACAGTTTCGCAGCCCCCCGAGGGATGTGCCCCCCCAGCAGGCCTCGAAAGTGGCGACAGTTTCACAGATCGCAGCCCCCCAGGGATGGCGAGGTCTAATTTGGGTCCGCGCGTGGCGTCACTGTGCTGGGCCCCCCAGCAGGCCTCGAAAGTGGCGACAGTTTCACAGATCGCAGCCCCCCAGGGATGGCGAGGTCTAATTTGAATCCGCCCGTGGCGTCACTGTGCTGGGCCCCCCAGCAGGCCTCGAAAGTGGCGACAGTTTCACAGATCGCAGCCCCCCAGGGATGGCGAGGTCTAATTTGAATCCGCCCGTGGCGTCGCTGTGCTGGGCCCCCCAGCAGGCCTCGAAAGTGGCGACAGTTTCACAGATCGCAGCCTCCCAGGGATAGCGAGGTCTACTTTGGGTCCGCGCGTGGAGTCACTGTGCTGGGCCCCCCAGCAGGCCTCCAAAGTGGCGACAGTTTCACAGATCGCAGCCCCCCAGGGATAGCGAGGTCTACTTTGGGTCCGCGTGTGGCGTCACTGTGCTGGGCCCCCCAGCAGGCCTCGAAAGTGGCGACAGTTTCACAGATCGCAGCCACCCAGGGATGGCGATGTCTAATTTGAATCCGGCCGTGGCGTCACTGTGCTGGGCCCCCAGCAGGCCCGAAAGTGGCGACAGTTTCACAGATCGCAGCCCCCCAGGGATGGCGAGGTCTAATTTGAATCTGCGTGTGGCGTCACTGTGCTGGGCCCCCCAGCAGGCCTCGAAAGTGGCGACAGTTTCACAGATCGCAGCCCCCCAGGGATGGCGAGGTCTAATTTGGGTCCGCGCGTGGCGTCACTGTGCTGGGCCCCCCAGCAGGCCTCGAAAGTGGCGACAGTTTCACAGATCGCAGCCCCCCAGGGATGGCGAGGTCTAATTTGGGTCCGCGCGTGGCGTCACTGTGCTGGGCCCCCCAGCAGGCCTCGAAAGTGGCGACAGTTTCACAGATCGCAGCCCCCCAGGGATGGCGAGGTCTAATTTGGGTCCGCGCGTGGCGTCACTGTGCTGGGCCCCCCAGCAGGCCTCGAAAGTGGCGACAGTTTCACAGATCGCAGCCCCCCAGGGATGGCGAGGTCTAATTTGGGTCCGCGCGTGGCGTCACTGTGCTGGGCCCCCCAGCAGGCCTCGAAAGTGGCGACAGTTTCACAGATCGCAGCCCCCCCAGGGATGGCGAGGTCTACTTTGGGTCCGCGCGTGGCGTCACTGTGCTGGGCCCCCCAGCAGGCCTCGAAAGTGGCGACAGTTCCACAGATCGCAGCCCCCCGCAGGCAAGACAGGAGGAGGCAAGAGGGAGGCGGGAAGGAAGGAAGGAGGGAAGGAGGAAGTGGAGACCACACTGCTCTATTCAAAACGAATACCCAACTAAGGAGGGTTGGGAAAAACTACCTTGCCGTTCCCGGAGCCCGCTGAGGGCTGGACTGAGGGAGTCGGCGAGAGGCCCCCGATCGCAAGTCCACACGTTCCTTGGCAGGTTGGGGCTGGCAGGCCCCCATCGGCGATGAAGGGACGATCGGGGGCCGATGCCCTCCGTTTACGAAAAAGGTGCGCAGGACGCGCGAATCCGCTGGCCGGCGGGCCCCTTGACGGCGAGAGCGGGCCAGAACCCATTCGGAAGTGCATGTGGCCGAGGACATCGTTGTCCCAAGTGCTCTATGATTGTTTGCTTCCAACCATATCCAACCAGTTGTTGGTGATTGAAGGGGGAGGCTCGTAAAATCGGGAGGCTCCAAAAAGGGGGCAACCCAGAGGGGGGGGGGGGGGCAGATCATAGGCCGACGCAAGTGCGCAAACGGGAGGGGGACCAAGTATCTTATTGAACTAAAGGAGGAAAAGGCCATGAAATTCTTGGAAGTGTCATGGCCTTGGCCATGACATCCAACCCCCATACAAAATAGGTCCACACATCAGTTCAAGCGTGGCTGGTTTTTGAACGAAGCCAAGGCCCGACAAAATCGGACCAGGACAAATCGGGAATCTCTAGGATCCACGTGCTTTGGAGTCTGCAGGATGCATCGGGCTCCGCGGCGTCGTAAAAGCGTTCCCGGACGCTCGAAGATCGTCTCGAAACGCTCTGGAACTATCCATCCCAATCCCAATCCCGCCTGGCTCGCATAACGGTTTTCCCAGCGCCTCCCGGCGCCAGGATGCGACCGCGCATCGAAGAAATCGCCCAAAGGCGAAGGCCGAACCGGATTGCATGCTACTTGCAGCAGATGTCTGCCCCCTCTCTTTCGCCCGACCGAAGGACGAAGGGGGCGCCCAAGCCTCCAGGATGACGGCTATCAACTTACATATAACCGGCGAGAAATCGGCAGGCAAACCGGAAGGTATCGGATAGACGCCCGCCGGCCCAAGCCGAAGCAGGGCCACCCTGGTGGTGCGGCCCACTCTCGAGGCATACGGCGCAAGACGTCCCGCCCACAGGAGATCGAAACTATAAGAACAACACAAGTGTGTGGATGTATGGATGTACATGTATGTATATATAAATACATATATATGTATATCTCTCTCTCTATATATATATATCGGGGAACAATGAGACCGTCAGACCCCCGGGCGGGCTAATCAAGAAGCGCTGGCGACCACGAGTTCCGGCGCACTCGAGTCTGACGCTTCCCAATCCTAGAAAGAGCAGTTGTCTATGTACATATGTGTGTAACAATACATATACAATTATACATGCATATACGTATCGACATACATACGCATACACACATATATATATGCATATATATCTATAGTTGTATATGTGTACATACATGGTTCATTTCTAAATTATTATATGTACATCGATGTAGACATACATATATACAGATACTGCCCATAAGCTCTCGGAGGTCCTGGCTGGACTGCTTGACCCCTCCCTGCGGCGCCCCCCGCGACACCCTAGGCGCCCCAGCAGAAGGGGGCGTGACCCAGCGCCGACCCACGAGATCCTCGTGGACCTGCGAAGAGTTCGTGGCTGTGCGTCGTTACTCAGGAGAGGAAAAAAACACAGACACAAGTAACCCTCGATTCCCCAGAAAGTATGGGAAAATATGTGAAGTGGGGGGGAAGACAGAAACCCAGAAAAGATGGGAAACTATAGGAAATAGTTTTATTTGTGTGTATTTATTTGTGTGTCCTGGGGCCCCTTCAGATACCTGCTCCTCCACAAACCCCTGGCGTCTCAAAGTCCTCGTGGACTTCCGAACGGTTCATGGTTGTGCGTCGATATCTGCGTTTTTTTCCACAGCGCCCTGGCGGCGCGAACTCCTCGTGGACCTGCAAACAGGTCATGGCTGTGCGTCATTACTTGCTCCTCCACAAACCTCTGACGACTCGAAATCCTCGCGGGCCAGCGAACATTTCATAACTGTGCGTCGTCAATTTCGACTACGGTTGCGACGACAAACGCGACAACGATTACAACTACAAGCACGAATAGAATCACGAATACAATTACGACAACAATCACGAGTACAACCGCAACCATTGATTCCGAATGCAATCCTCATGGGAAGATACTCAAGCATCCTCTCGCGTAAAGGGTCGCCCACAGTGGATTATTCCTTGGGGGGAAGAGTCTCCACAATATTATCAAGCCCGCCCAACAATATAGGGACTAGAATTTCCGCCAGGACGACGACGACTACGACGACTATTACAAGTGCGATGTCGACTACAGCAACGACTACGATTACGACTTCAACCCCACTATAATTAACATTACAATCGCAATTTGAACCGCGACTATAATTAAGACCGCAACCGCAATCGCTGATTCCCAGTGCAATCCTCATGATAAGACGCTCACAAACCCGCTCGCGTGGCACGGTCGTCCACAATCGATGCTTCCCTGGGAAGAAAAAAAAAACCAACATGATCCAGCCCTCCCATCAAAAATCTCCGCCGCGACAACGGCGACAACGACGACGATAACGACCACAAGGGATATCAGGAAGAGGGGGGGGAGAGGCAGGAGGAGGGTGGGGGAAGGAGGAGGAGGAAGAGGAGATGGAGGAGGAGGAGGAGGAGGAGGAGGAGGAGGAGGAGGAGGAGGAGGAGGAGGAGGGGGAGGGGGAGGAGGGGGAGGAGCAGGAGGAGGAGGGGCGACCGCATTCCCCGCCGAGAGATACACGGGAGGTCAGCAAAACAAAGGACCTCATGAGGTTATCGGCTACTCCGTGGACGTCTGACGACTAGAAACAATCGCGACGTAAACAAAACCAGACACTCATTGTCTGGGGGCTTCCACAATTCAAGAGCACCACCTTCGAATCAGACACCAAAATTAACATGGCACCGCAACGGACATATTCATATGCCACGGAATACCTCTTGGAGCAGGTATTGTAACTGACGAAAAGACTTGAGCTAGCTGGCGCACGCAAACAAGAAAAGAAACTAACAAAAAACGACAACACCTGCGCCACGGGAGCACGGGACAAGCTTGCTTGAGTTCGCAGCGTGTTCCCGCAAACGTGTTACTCGTTCCCAGTACGCGTGCCGGAAACCTTTCTGCAGCTCCTTCGAAGCTCCTTGGGGGTTCCTGCGAAGCTCATGTACCCCAGCTTGCAAGCTCGCCAGGTCCCGACACCTGACTCAGGACCTCCGCCTCAGGATCCCGCCGCCTGCGCCTCATGCCTCCGTCCGCTGGTCTGCTCCGTTCCTCCTCCGCCAAGCGCGCCGCCGAAGAAGGGGGGGGTCCCGCACCGTGGCCGGAAGCACGTGCCTGGGCGAGTGGTGTGCAGTGAACGAGTTGGAAAAAAAGGCGGCATGATTTTCTGACGCGCCAGGTGACGAAGTATAGGAACGTGCCCCAAAACACGAATCCACCCTGCGGCTGCAGACGCGCAGGGCTGCACCGGAGATTGCATGGCCCAAACAGCTGCGCTAATGAAACCAATGCAGCGTCAGATAAGGGGAGGCATGAAACTGGGCCCCATGATATCTTGGTCACCTAACTTCGAGCATCGCGCCCCGCGGCGTTCGACTCGCAGCTATCTTCGCCATCCCACGCCGCCGCCCTGGAGACCGTCCCCACCCAGCCAAATCCGCGATGCGCGATCATCTTCGGGCACCCGTGGGCGACCTGAGGTCTCCACATCACCCGATGTCCTCAGCCGACCCGACCCCCTTCCACTTGCCAGCGCGCGCGGAGTGCGGGCAAGACGTTCATCCATCCATGGTGTATTGGATCGTTTGGTGAGCGGATGTCGAAAGCCCGAGGCGCAGTGGACACGGAAGACAAGCAGGCCTCGCCAGAGGCCAGAAATTTCTCCACGTCCACCGCGCCTCGGGCCTCCAGGGAAGGGGGGCCCGAAAACCCGAGGCGCAGTGGACGAAAATGTGAAGCTTGAGCGAGCGTGCTGATCGGCCGTCCGAACATGGTGCCCAGGGGGTCCCATGTGTGAGCCTGCTGATCTTCATCACTACACAGGGCCTCTGTTTGAGCAGGGACCGACCATCCCGACATCCCTTTTCGGCGTACCGCGACATCCCGAATAACAACAACAATGTTCTTAGAACGCAAGCCGCAACATTAAACTTACGCAACCGAAGAACCCCACATACTTATAGTATGGGTGGAGTGATGATAGCTGAAATGAGGCATGTGAGGATGATGTTGGTGGCCGTGGCCCCGCCGATACCGTTGGTGACGCCAGTCAAAAGGAGAGGAGGAGAGGATAAGCGCCGCGCCCTACACTTTGCGAGCACGGAACGGAGAGCGACCGCACCCCCAAGGCACCCTGCGGCGCCGAGGAAGTGCAACGCCTGCCACACAAGCGCACCCCCTGTGGCGTCGAGGAAGTGTCACGCCTGCCACGCTTTGCGGGCCCGAAACGGATAGCGACCGCACCCCCAGCGCGCTCCCTTCGGCGTCGAGAAAGTGCCACGCCTGCCACGCTTTGCGAACCCGGAACGGAAAGCGACCGTACCCCCAGCGCGCCCCCTTGTGGCGTCGAGAAAGTGCCACGCCTGCTAGGCTTTGCGAAACCGAAACGGATAACGACCGCACCCCTCGCGCACCCCCTGCGGCATCCAGAAAGTACCACGCCTGCCACACGTTGCGGGCTCGAAACGGATAGCGACTGCACCCCCAGCGCACCCCCTGTGGCGTCGAGGAATTCTCACGCCTGCCACGCTCTGCGAGGCAGAAACCGATAGCGACCGCACCCCACGCGCACCTCCTGTGGCATCGAGAAAACGCCACGCCTGCCACACGTTGCGAGCCCGAAACGGATATCGACCGCCAACACTAGCGCACCCCCCTGTGGCGTCGAGAGGGGAAAATGCCACGCGAGCTGGCGTTTGCGCAGCCTCGTGGATAGCGGCCGCGCTTGAGAGCGCCACCTCCTGCGCACCCCCTTATGGTGCCCAGAAAGTGCCACGCTGCTGGGCTTTGCGACAGTGTCGTGGAATAGCGGCCGAGGAAGAAACTGAGACTGGACACCCCCCTTAGGCAACCTATGTGTCCATGAAAAGTGCCACGCCTGTTTTAGGCTTTGCGACAGTAAGACTGTGGATAAGCGGCCGCGCTGTGAGAGACCCCCCCCTCTGTACGCACCCCCTATGGGTGTTGCTACGCCTGCATTAGTTTTCGACAAGGTCTGTGGGGGCCGGCCGCGCGAAAGACCCCCCCGTGCGCACCCCCTATGGTGTCGAGAAGGTGCCACGCCTGCTGGGCTTTTCGATAGTGTCGTGGATAGCGGCCGCGCTGAGAGACCACCCAGTGCGCACGCCCTGTGGTGTCCAGAAAGTGCCACGCCTGCTGGGCTTTGCGACAGTGTCGTGGATAGCGGCCGCGCTGAGAGACCCCCCGCCTGCGCACCCCCTATGGTGTCCAGAAAATGCCACTCCTGCTAGGCTTTGCGACAGTGTCGTGGATGGCGGCCGCGCTGAGACCACCCCCTGCGCACCCCCTATGGTGTCCAGAAAGTGCCACGCCTGCTGGGCTTTGCGACAGTGTCGTGGATGGCGGCCGCGCTGAGAGACCACCCCGTGCGCACCCCCTATGGTGTCCAGAAGTGCTGTGCTGTGCTGTGGTGTGCTGCGCTGTGCTGAGCAGTGCTGAGCTGTGCTGACGTGCTGTGCTGTGCTGTGCAGTGCTGTGCTGACCTGTACTGTGCTGAGATGAGCTGTGCTGTGCTGCGCTGTGCTCTGCTGCGCTGTGGTGCGCTGTGCCGTGTTAGAAGGAGAAGGAGGAGGAGGAGGAGGAGGAGGATGAGGAGGATGAGGAGGATGAGGAGGAGGAGGAGGAGGAGGAGGAGGAGGAGGAGGAGGAGGAGGAGGGAGAGGAGGAGGAAGAGGAGGTGAGTGAGCCTCGCGGGTGCGCCGCGGCAGGGAAGAAAACCAGAACCCCACGAAACATGTGGGGAACAATACCATATCTGCCGGAATTGTTCTAAGAACATGTCGTCCAATCCACAAAACATATTAAAACATTAGCCTGGCGAAGGACCCAACCATATGCTGTTGTGAAAATACTGCAATTGTGAATACCATCTTGGCGGAGCCCGACATGCTCAGGGACACGTTCGTGGCCGTCTTCGCGGGCGCCGACGACTACGACAAGGACGGCGTCCCTCCCACCGAGGAGCAGAAGCAGGAGAGGGCCTTGAGAGCCATGAGGGAGGAGGTGGCGTTGCACGTCGACAAGGCGGAGTACGACGCCCAGGCGCGGTTGTTGAAGCAACACAACTATGGGGCCACGATCCTCGTGAGGGATGTGCCGCAATGGTCCGGGGCCGCCATGCAACCCTGCCACTGGCGCCTTCGGTGGAGCTCCCTATGGGGCCACGGTCCTCGTTAGGGGTGTGTCGAAATGGCCCGAGGCGGCCATGCGAACTCTGCCACTGGGGCCTTCGGTGGAGCTCCCTATGGGGCTACGATCCTCGTGAGGGGTGTGCCGAAATGGCCCGAGGCCGCCATGCGAACGCAGCCACTGGGGGCCTTCGGTGGAGCTCCCTATGGGGCCACGATCCTCGTGAGGGCTGTGCCGAAGTGGCCCGAGGCCGCCATGCGAACGCAGCCACTGGGGCCTTCGGTGGAGCTCCCTATGGGGCCACGTACCACTGTGAGGGGGTGTGCGAAATATGGCCCGAGGCCGCCATGCGAACGCAGCACTGGGGCCTGCGGTGAGAGTCTCCCTATGGGGGCCACGATCCTTGTGAGGGGTGGCCGAAATGGCCGAGGCCCGCCATGCGAACGCAGCCACTGGGCGCCTTCGGTCGGAGCTCCCTATGGGCCACGATCCTCGTGAGGGGGTGCCGAAAATGCACGAGGCCGCCATGCGAACGCAGCCACTGGGGGCCTTCGGTGGAGCTCCCTATGGGCCACGATCTCGGAGGCGGTGTGCCGAAATGGGCACAGGCACGCCATGCGAACGCAGCATTGGGGGCCTTCGGTGGAGCTCCCTATGGGGCCCGTCCTTCGTGAGGGGTTGTGCCGAAATGGCCCGAGGCCGCCATTGCGACGCAGCCACTGGCGCCTTCGGTGGAGCTCCCCGATGGGGCCACGATCCTCGAGAGGGGTGTGCCGAAATGGCCCGAGGCCGCCATGCGAAACCTGGCCATGCGAACCCTGCCACTGGGGGCCTTCGGTGGAGCTCCCTATGGGGCCACGATCCTCGAGAGGGGCGTGCCGAAATGGCCCGAGGCCGCCATGCGAACCGTGCCACTGGGGGCCTCCGGTGGAGCTCCCTATGGGGCCACGATCCTCGTGAAGGGGTGTGCCGAAATGGCCCTAGGCCGCCATGCGAACCGCAGCCACGGTTGCCTGCGGTGATCTGCTTCCAGGAGGGGCACGATCCTCGTGAGGGGCCTGGCCGAAATGGGCCGAGGCCGCTCAAGCGAAAGCAGCCACTGGGGCCTCCGGTGGAGAGCTCCCTTATGGAGCCACGATCCTTGTGAGGGGGTGCCGAAAAAATGGCCCGAGGCCGCCATGCAGGACAACGAAGCCACTGGTCAGGGGCCTTCGGTGGAGCTCCCCTTGGGGCCACCGATCCTCGTGAGCGGGTTGTGCCGAAATGGCCCGAGGCCGCCATGCGAACGCAGCCACTGGGCGCATTCGGTGGAGCTCACTATGGGGGCCAACGATCCTCGTGAGGGGTGTGCCGACGAGGGAACCGAGGCCGCCATGCGAACGCAGCCACTGAGGCCTTCGGTGGAGCTCCCTATGGGGCAACGATCCTCGTGAGGGGTGCCGAAATGGCCCGAGGCCGCCATGCGAACGAGGCCACTGGGCGCCTTCGGTGGAGCTCCCTATGGGGCCGCGATCCTCGTGAGGAGTGTGCCGAAATGGCCCGAGGCCGCCATGCGAACGCAGCCACTGGGGCCTTCGGTGGAGCTCCCTATGGGGCCACGATTCCTGCTCGAGAGGGGTGTGCCTGAAATGGCCCGAGGCGCCATGCGAACGCAGCCACTGGGGCCTTCGTGGAGCTCCCCTATGGGGCCAAGAATCCTCGTCTGAGGGGCCATTTTGTGCCGAAATGGCCACCCCGAGTCCGCATGCGAACGCAGGCAATGGGGCCTGGTGGAGCTCCCTATGGGGCCACGATCCTCGTGAGGGGTGTGCCGAAATGGCCCGAGGCCGCCATGCGAACGCAGCCACTGGGGGCCTTCGGTGGAGCTCCCTGTGGAGCCACGAAGCGCTGCACTGGGTGGGTGAAACGCAGGGAGGAGGGTGGAGGGGGAGGAGAGGAGAGGAGGGGAGACGCGGGCCACCGTCTCTTCAAAACGAGGACGCAACACCACAGGATGGTTGGGAATTATTTGGTAGGCCTATCGGCAAGCCAGGACGCTTCGCCACAGCTTGATCTCTGGCTAATCCATTTGATTCCCCTGGCCCACCGACGTCATGTTTTTCTCATAAAGTAGACCTCCAGAGATCTCGACCCATTCCCTGGCACCGGTTAGTCATCTGGGGTAATTTTGCCGACGGCCGAGAAGAGCTGAACACCTCCTGTCGTGTTTTTCCATTGTAAAACAGGGCTACGATCGGGATAAATCGCTCCAGAGCGTTCCGGAGCGCTCTCAGAGCGTTCCAGAACGCTCTGGAGCGGCCGCGGCGCCCAATACATCCTCCAAACCCGCCGACTCTCAGAGATTTCGAGTGTTCCCGATCCGATTTTGTGTCGATCTTCGCGTCGTTTTACATGGCCCGCGAGGGTCTGGGTCAGACGACCGAAAGACCCCCTGTGCGATTTCTCTTGCGTGCGCACGTGACCCTTGCAGCGCGCAGGGCCCCCAGGGGGCGCGCCTCGGCGCGGGAGCTGGCCCGGGCCCGCCGGCAGTGGCACGACGGCCACGGGCAGCATCGCGCCGTCCCAGCCTGCGCGGGGGAGGGTCGGCCGACGGGGAGGCTTCTTTCTTTTTTTGTTGTTTGTTCTCTCTCTCTCTCTCTCTTTTTTTTCTCTCTCTCTCTCTCTCTCTCTCTCTCTCTCTCTCTCTCTCTCTCTCTCTCTCTCTTCGCGCATCTATATATATATGTGTATATATTTATACATATGCACATATACACACTAGGACCACGCGCGTGCTTCGCGCGCTTAGGTTCTAGCTAAGCTTCACGGTCCAACTTGGCCCTGTTTGTGACTAATCCCTCTGTGGCCCCTTTTGGAGACCTCTTGGATGCCGTCCTCTCCGGTTTGAGCCATCTTGGGGCCTCGTATGGACCTCCTTGGGGTCTCTTGGGGTCTCTTGGGAGTTTTCGGGGCCTCCTGGGACGAGGTTCCCCCCTCGGACCCCTCCTGGAGCCGTTTTTGTCGGCCCTTGGGCCGTCTTGGCGCCCTCTTGGGCTATCTTGGGGGCCTCTTGGGAGCGTTTTCGTTTCGCTTGGGGAAAACTTGGGGGCCTTTTGGACCTTCATCAAAACCGGACGGCCCCCAAATCGCACTTGTTACAAATTTACGTTTCGCCTACAACCATGTCGCGAATTTGGTTTTGTGGGATCCCATTGGGGGAACTCTTGGAGGCCTCTCGGGACGTTCCGGAGCTTTCTTGGACCTTCTTGGGGCCATCTTGGGCAGTCTTGGGCGACTCGGCGACTTTTTGGGCATTCTTGGGCCCGTTTTGGGGCTAATTTGGGCCGTTTTGGGCAGCCCTTGGGCCGTCTTGGTCCCCTCTTGGGCTGTCTTGAGGGCCTCTTGGGAATGTCTTAGGGTCTCTTGTGCAAATATGGGGAGCCTCTTGGGGCGTCTTCAAAGCCGTGAGGGCCGAAGAATCGCATATGATAGAAATGTACGTTCCCCCGTGGGAATGCAACGATTGTGGCTTTTGGGGGCCCTCCTGGGGGGTTCTCTTGGAAGCCTCTTGGGGCGCCTCGGAGCCTTCTTGGATCGTCCTGGGGCCATCTTGGGCCGTCTTGGGCGACTCGGAACCTTCTTGGGCCGTCTTGGGCGCCGTCTTGGGCCAACTTGGCCGTATTTGCGCCCTCTTGGGCTGGTTCGGGGGCCTTTTGGGGACGCCTTGGGCCTTCTTGGGGAAGTCTTGGGAGCCTCTTGGAGCGCCTTGAAAGCCACGAGCGCTGAAAAGTCGCACATGCGAAATAGGCAAGATCCCCAATAGGAATTCAATGATTTGCGCCTCTTGGGTCATCCTGGGTCATATTAGGCAGCTCGGGACCTTCCTCCGCCGTCTTGGGAGCCTCTTGGAACCCTCTTGGCTCGTTTTGGCACCCTCTTGGCCTCTCTGGGCCGCCTCTGGGGAGCGCAATGGGGTGGTATCAGCGGACTTCCGCCGATGGCTGCGGGGTCGGAAAGCCCAGGCCAGGGGGGGCCTTATTTTCATATAGTGACCATATAATTATGTACACGTGAATATATTTTCACTGTTTTCATATACAGATGCCCCTCTCAAGATATCCCACCATTGGTCATGATGGGGTATCCTGGGCGGTGGCGGGGGGGCGTACATACATGATGACACACGCACATATATATATATATATACATATATATATATACATACGTGTATGTATACAACTGATCATGAATATTAGCATGTCGCTGCGCACGAAAAATTACACCGGACCCACCGCATTGCCAAACCATTTCGATGTCGGATGTACCTCGAACTCTTCCCGCGCTTACCCAGGAAGCAGCCACGTCCCCATAGCTCCATCAGTTCGTATCAGACTATGAAAACGTAACGACGCGCGACCTGTTACAGCGCACCTCCCATCACAACCACATCGGACCAAACGCGGAAGCCCACGCCTGCTTCGCATATGCCATGTGGTTAACAGGTGAACGCATCATAGCGACCCGGAAAATGATTCCGTAGTCCGCGGCCGCGAAACATACAGGACGAGAGAAACCAGCACGGATGCCAGAGCGCCACCCTGTGAACTCTTTCGGCCGAACAACAATCGGTGGTTCAAAGATGGGGTCCTAAGGGATGGGAAACTGAGGACGAGGTGCCTCGAACAGTGAAAATCCACCTTGGATACCCTCCCAAACTTAGGGCCCCATCCTCCAGGACCCCATTCTTGAACCACCGGAACAGCGCCGCGCCCGCCTCGGAAACTGTTTGCTGCCACGCCGCCAGCGAGCGTTCAGTGCGGGAAGGCCCAAGTCGGTATCTGCTGAATCGGCACATGGCCACAGAAAATGGGGGCGTGGAAGGCGAGTGCGGCAACGAGCGCGGGATTGCCGGCGGGCAGTGCGCTCACAGCGTGCAGTCCTTTGGCCGGTGTGGCGGCCCAAGCTCCGAGCAGAACTCGTGCGAAGCGGCACGCCCGGGAGAACACAGCACGCTGCAACGCTGGGATCACAGGAGTGGACCGTGCGTGCATCAGCGGCGTCCTCAAGCTCCAGGCTGGGGCTCCAGAACAGAACGCGCTCGGACCAAGTCTGCTCGCGCATGCGGCCACACCTGACGAGGAAGACGCGCGAGGGGGGGACGGTTCTGGAATGAGGGCGGAAAAAAGACACGAGGAAAGAGGTGTGGGCGAAGTGGCAACAAGCGCAGGAATGGGAGGGGGGCAGGAGACGAAGGCATGGGGGATGCACTGATGGAGGTGGAGAAGAGGGACCGAGAGAGAGAGAGAGATATATATATATATATATATATACACACAAGACTGCAGTGGCGCTTCGCGCCATGCACCTTGGTCCTTGAAGTTTGGCATGCAGGCGGAATGGCAGGAAGGTCAAACCGACAATTTAGCGATAACTCCTGGTTGCCTTTTCCGGCATCGCCGCTATAATGATGTTATTCGTTATATTCATCCATGCTTATTGTTCCTTATTTTCGCCATACCCTGCGCATTCTCCCCATCCTCCTCAGCTTTTTTTTTGCGGAGGCTCCTCCTTGGAGAGCCTCTAGGGGCCTCACAAAAGTTGTTCCGGGCTTTCTTAAGGCCTTCTGGAGGCCTCCTGGGCGCATTCTGGGGGCCTCCGGGGGCTTCCTCAGGCCACCCTGCCTCCAACCGCCGTCTCCCTGAACGACCGAATCACGATTTGGAATTCTTCGGAGGGTGTCTTTGTGCCATCTTGGGCCGCCATGGGGCTCTCTGAGGGCCATCTTGGACCCGTGTTGTGCCGTTTTGGGTCTCTCTTGGACTGCCTGGAAGCCCTTTCGGATAGTTGTGGGGCGATTTGGGAGCCTCCCAGGCGGCTCCGGACGCCCAGAAGACCGCCGTCTTAGAGCGTCGGGAAGCCGAAAAGAGGAGAACACCAAAATTCACCAACAACCCATAGAAAATCAATGATGTTTGCCTCGGGGGGCCTTCTTGGGAGTGCTCTTGGAGGCCTCTTTGGGGCCGCCCTGGAGGCCTCTTGGGCCATCTTGAGGTCACGTCGGTCACTCTTGGAGCGCTCTTGTGCTGTCTTGGGGGTCTCTGGGACGTCTCCGATGATCCCCTGATCGCCGTAAGTGTGCTGGGAAGGCTTGGCAAAACGCCTTGCGAGGCCCGGTGGCCGCTTCGAGGCCCGTCCGGAGGGCCCCAAAGCCCCAGGTCCCGGGAGACCGGTTTGGGGGGGGGGACGGATTTTCCCCCCGCCCGGGCTTATAAAAATATAGGATATATATATATATAGAGAGAGAGAGAGAGAGAGAGAGAGAGAGGGAGAGGAGGGGGAGGAGTGGGGACATAAAGGGGCCAGAGAGGAACGCGAACGAACAGGTGGAGAGGGGAAGACGGAGCGTGGGGGGAGCGAAGCGAGGGAAGCGGAAAAACAGATGGAGCAAGCAAAGCCTGTCGACCCCCGCGCCGAGACATTTTAGTAGCCTCAGGTCGGGCGTGTCCCCCTACAGGCGGATTTGGGAGGAAACATAAATCATAGCAAACGAATATTCAAAATAGTCAACAAGGGCTAAACAATCGTCCCCAGACTACATTTTGACTATGTTTGAATATTCCTCCTGTAGCGGGACATGCCCGATGAAATGGTGGGCCCGGGTCGTCTGCCATGGCACCCCGGGGGGCCCGAGAGGAGCGCAGGAGGAGGACGCGAGCCCCGAAGCGTGACAGCGCGACGCTCCTCCTCCTCCTCCGCCTCCGCCTCCCTCCTCCTCCTCCTCCTCCTCCTCCTCCTCCTCCTCCTCCTCCGCCTCCGCCTCCTCCTCCGCCTCCTCCTCCTCTTCCTCCTCCTCCTGGGCCGCCCGAAGCGGGCCGTGCGGGTCGCGGGTTGTTTTTTTGTTCGCGGTGGAGCAGGCGGGGCGCAGGAGCAAAAGTGGCAACGCCGCCAAGAAAGCCGACGAGGGAGCAACGGCGCGGCGCGTCCGGGTTGGGGGCGCGCAGCTGATGCCCGATGGACTTCCAGCGTACGCAGCGTGTGCGGGCGGGTGCCCGGGTGGCTCCGGAGGATGCAGCTGGTATGAGGAGGAGGAGGAGAAGAAGCGGAGGAGGAGGAGGAGGAGGAGGGAGGAGGAGGAGGTAAGGAGTGATGAAGGAGGAGGCGCAGGAGGAGAAGCAGGGGGGGAGGGGGAGGAGGAGGAGTGAGGAGAAAGGAGGGAGGAGGAGGAGGGGAGGAGGAGGAGGAGGAGGAGAGTTCAGGAGGAGGAGGAGCAGGAGGAGGAGGAGAGAGAGAGAGAGAGGGAGGCAGGGGCAGCCTGCAAGCAGCGCGCACCACTCCGCGGCGGTGGCTGCCTGCGGGATCCTCTCCCCCCTCCATCTGGTGCAGCACTTCGTCCATGCTCCCCCCCCCCCTCCCCACGCCCCTCCCACCTGGGGGAACACAAAGGTACCGATACCGCTACTCCACGGACCTCTCCGGGGGGGAGTTCTGACCAAGATCCCGAGGCGAGCCCAGCCATTGCAACGGCGGAAGGGTAGCGCTATTCGAGAAGGGGATCGACTACACAATTAATTGACCTCAAACTTGCTTTTTCCGTCGATTCTACAAAATATGCGTAGAATGCTCCGAAGATCTGCGGAACATCCTACGCACTTGTTATACATTCGAGGAACACATGCGTTCTGGGGTAGAGATCAATTTTGCAGTCCATCTCCTACTCGAGCTATGGGTACCTTTCCCCCCCCCTGACCCCCACCCCTGTTCTCCCACGCCCAACAGGACCTCCCCTGGGTGAAGTCCCTTGGGGAAGCCGCCCTTCGAGTCTCGCGTGAAGACGGCGAGTCAGATTCGGAGGCCTCTGACTTCGGCTGAGATCGTGGACTGCCTGGCTCTGGTAGAAGCAGAAAAACGCCATGAACATATACTTTTGGCACTCCGCGCGGACTTCTTGGATCCGCGCGGAACCCGCCTCCCTGGCGAGCGGAGCGCGCCAGGGGCGGCGCCGGAGGCGCCGCCAGGGGGGGCCCAGCGCGGATCCAAAAATCCGCGCGGAGCGCCAACGTTTTTTGTTTTTTTGTTTTTTTTGTTGAATGGCGATTTTTCTGATTTTTTTTTTGTTGAATGGCGTTTTTTTGAGGGGGGGGTGAATGGCGTTTCTTCTGCTTCTTCGATGTAGGCCCGCCCCACGCAGACCTCCCCCCCTTCCCTTCGGTCGGGCGTGTCCCCCATACAGGCGGAGTTTGGAAGAAAAGTGGAGAACAGCCAACCATATATACATATATATATATAGATATATATATATATGTACATATATATATATGTGTATATATATGTACATATCTATATATACATACATATATATATATATATATATATATTCAACAATAGCCGAAGATAATCGAACCATCGTCCCCAGACTGGTTCTGGACTCGTCTTGAGTGTCCCTCCTGTCGAGGGACGTGCCCGACTGAACCCTTCCCCTTCCCCTGCCCCTGGGGCCCCTGGACGGGCACGCGGCACATGCCACCAACCGTCCTGCTCCAGAACGGGGGGCCCAGGCAGGACGAGGCCAGGACGAGGACAAATCCCGGCGGGGATACATCGAGAATCTCCGAGGGCCCGCGGCTCTGGAAGATGCCTCGGGCGCCGCGGCCGTCCCAAAGGGTTCCAGAGCGCTCTGGAAGCGTTCCGGAACGCCCTGGAACGCAGTTGTCCTCGTCCTAGCCCCGACCGACGTGTGCCCATGACCGTCAGTGCATGGGATGGTGGACAGACAGACAGACAGACAGACAGACAGACAGACAGACAGACAGACAGACAGACAGACAGACAGACAGGCAGGCAGGCAAGACAGACAGGCAGGCAGGCAGGAAGGCAGGCCATGCAGGACAGACAGGACTGACAGGACAGACAGGACTGATATGACAGACAGACAGACAGACAGACAGGACAGACAGGACAGACAGACAGACAGACAGACAGACAGGACAGACAGGACAAACAGACAGACAGACAGACAGACGGACAGACGGACAGACAGACAGACAGAGGCCGCTGTCGCGCCAGAGTGCGCCCCTGGAAGGGTGGGAAGGGTGGTCAGGGCATCAGCGTTCAGAAGGTTGCGAACTCATTCTCCAGAGATTGCCAGTTGTCGACGTCTCGTACAGACGTGTAGCAATCCTCGGTGGACACCTCGTGTCCTTCAGCTCTGAGAACATCCGCCGACCCAGTAGGCGTGCGTGAGAGGCCCATCGGCGCGAGGCCGGCCCAACCCAAACTGACGCACGCCGACCTCCTGTGAATCGTCCTCGTCTCGAATGGACACAGGCCGCGGCGGCGTGGACAGCGAGCCCTGTTCAAAATGAACAGGAACCGCTGTTGGGCATCGTACCCATTCTTTCCGTACCCATTGCGGGCGTCCAGAGTCAAAGGGAAGCCTCTTCCCTTTGTCCCTTCCCCGCCCGGGGGAGGGGGGGCCCCGTGGGTGCTCCCGTGGGCGTCCCAGGAGGGCTCTGGTGGCGTCCCCGCGGGGCTGTGACCCCTGCCCCCCCCTGGGGGCTCTCACCCTCGGCGTTCGCCTCCCAGACGCCTGCCCCCGAGGAAACACAC
>CAUYUJ010014478.1:7068-19568 GCA_963575745.1 Prorocentrum cordatum
TGATGCTGAGGCAGGCTGAGGCTGAGGCTGAGGCTGATGCAGGCTGAGGCTGAGGCAGGCTGAGGCTGAGGCCGAGGCTGAAGGCAGACTGAGGCTGAGGCTGAAGCAGGCTGAGGCTGAGGCTGAGGTAGGCTGAGGCTGAGGCAGGCTGAGGCTGAGGCTGAGGCAGGCTGAGGCTGAGGCTGTGACTGCGACTGCCGTTGCCACTGCGACTGTCATCGCGAATGCGACTACGACTGCGAGAACAGCAGAATTCTACAACTGGCTTCTCATCTGAATCTTAAGGGGAATGCTCCCAGATATGCTCCTACACATCGCTGTTAGGTTACTTTGCCGGGATAACTTTGCAAATCAGTTCATCCATCCATCCCTTTTTCCTCCCAGCTCCTCCCACCTCCCTCATCTCCTTCTCCTCTCCCCTTCTCTTCCCCCCATCGCAAGGGGTCTGGGTTCGGAACTCCACAATCGGCCTCTGGACTTTTCCGGGGGCGCCGTTTGATCAGAAACTTGAGAACGACTCCCAGAAGTCAGGGAGGGTGAAAAAAGAACCCAGGAGCCCCGATCCCTGAAAACTTCCCCCCGCCCCCCCTCCCCCCCCCACTCCCACCAGGACGCCCCAGCCTCCCCGCGCCCCTTCCGGCCGCGCGCCGCCGCGCGCCGCCGCCGCCGCCGCCGCCCTCGGAGGCCGGCCACTTGCAAGAGTGACCCTTCGCCGAAGTGGCCTGTGG
Source organism: Prorocentrum cordatum (assembly GCA_963575745.1). NCBI lineage: Eukaryota > Dinophyceae > Prorocentrales > Prorocentraceae > Prorocentrum > Prorocentrum cordatum. The sequence goes on from CAUYUJ010014478.1 coordinate 7,797, forward strand.
CGCGAGCCTGCAGGAGCCCCCGCGGCAATATCGTGCTCGCTTAGACTGGGCCTGCCCGAAGCCCCTTTGGAGCCGCGCACCAAAGGTCACTCCTGCATTTCGCCGACGAGGCCCTTCGGCGGCCTTCGGCTGCCCATCTGGCCGGCATCCGCTCCGCGGGCCGCCTGCGCTCCACGACGGCGGCGGCCCCACCCCTCTGCGCGGAGGCGGACGCGCTCGCGTTCCCACTCCGGGCACAAGGCCGCCGCAGACCTGCCCGACCTGCTGCCGCGGACCCGTGGGGGCGCAGGGCCCTCTTTATAGCGGGCCGACGTTGGAGCCGTCGCCGTCGTCGTCGATGCCGCCGCCGCCGCCGTCGACGCCGGCGCCGTCGATGCCGCCGCCGCCGCCGCCGCCGCCGCCGTCGTCGTCGTCGTCGTCGTCGTCGTCGTCGTCGTCGTCGTCGTCGTCGTCGTCGTCGTCGTCGTCCTCGTTCTCGTCCTCGTCCTCGTCCTCGTCCTCGTCCTCGTCCTCGTCGCCTTCGCCGTCGCCGTCGCCGTCGCCGTCACCCTCCTGCTCCTGTCGCCGCCGCCGCCGCCACCGCCATCGTCCTCCACCTCCTCCTCCCGTTCTTTCGCTTTTCCGTCCTCCCCCCCTGTCTCTCTCTCATCCTGCTCTTCCTCGTCCCCCCTAGCCACCTGTCCCCCTCCTGGCCACAGGGCAGCTCGCCGCTTGGGCCTGAGCAGCGAGAGTGTGCCACCAGTGGGGTGCGCAGCGGGTTGCGCCACCGGTGGGTCGAGGTTGCGCCATCCATAGGTTTGGCCATCCATCGGGTGCGTCCCCGGTTGCTCCATTCTGGGGTTGCACAATGAGTTACTCCATACAAGGGCGGGTCGCGCAATGGAATGCACCATGAATGGGTTGCGCCAATTGGCTGCACTATGGGTTGCGCCATGTGTTGACCCGTGGGAAGCACTGTCGTTTGAGCCGTAGGGTTCGTCATAGGTTGCGCCATCCGTGGGGTGCGCCATGGGTTGCGCCATAGGTTGTCCACTCGGCGGCCGAGACTGCAACGGCCTACTATTGATTGCGCCACAGGTTGCGCACTCGGCGGCTGAAAATACAGTTGCCTGTTACTGGTTGCGGCTTAAATTGCGCACCCGGCGGCCGAAAATGCAACGGCCCGTTGATGGTTGCGCCATAGGTTGCGCATTCAGCGGCCCAGATACAACGGCCAGCTATTGGTTGCGCAGTGGGTTGCGCGCTCGGCGGCCGAAAATAAAGCGGCTTCCTGACGGGCTCGACCAGTCAGTCAGGCAGACAGTCGGTCGGCAGCCAGCATATTTCGCTCAAAACACAGCCGGGACGCGCCCAACACACAAGCCATGAAGATCAGCCTTCGGACGTCCGCGCAGATTTCTTGGGCCCGCGCTGGCACCCCTCCCCACACCCCTTGCGACGCCTCTGGCACCGCGCCGACACAAGAACTCATCAGTTGCGCCTCGACGAGGGCCTCTGCTGTGGAGCCCGGCATCGCCCCAAGCGGCAGCCTGAAGCCAAGCTATGGCCCGCCCTGTCCCTCACCCTTCCTCGTTACTAGTTTTCTGGCCTTCGAAGGCCCCCCTTGTCAGTGTCACGGCTGCACGCGGCTGGGAAAACGGCTCAGGAAGGTACCTCGGGAGGGGTCCGTGTACAGTTTCTGAACGGACGTATGGCCTACATCTTGGTTTCGTGATAAAATCAGGGTGGGAGGGTTTGCCCGGGTCGGGCCCACTCCACGGGAGCGATCTGGCGCGAGAGACGCCGCACAAAGATAGGTTTATCAGGTTGGACTGCGTTTTTGCCTCGAGAACGTTTGTTTTGGGTCCTCGGGGGCCGCATGATTTGGAGCAGGTAGTCGTGCATGTAATTACGTGCAGGCGCGTCCCATAGCTAGCAGCAGAGAGTCGAGGTGGGGGAAGCGAGCCCTCGTCATGCTGCTCATGTTGTTGTTCTCTCTACCTTTGTTTCTTCTAATCCTATGTGTTCCCCTCTCCTTCCATAATGTTAGCCAACGTGGACCCCAATCAAGTTAGTGTGTGGCATGTTATGTGATGTAGCCTATGTGGTTAGTAGTTGGTGCAACATACGTGGTGGAATATTCGTTGTCTAAGCAACGTGGTGCAACCTATGTGCGGTTTTCATGTTTGACTGGTGCAATGCATGCAAGGTCATTTATGTATGTGTATAGATATAGCGATAAATGTGTATATAGGGGGTAGATCGGATGTGCAAGCTAGATGGTGCAACCGACGTGGAGCTAACCTACTCATCTATGTGGCCTGATATACGTGGTGTAAGCTGTCTGGTGTAAGCTATGTGGTCCGATCTATGGGGTTTGAGGTATGTCCTGCAATCTATGCGAGTCATCTATATGGTGTTGGCAGTGTGCGACATGTCTGTATATGTGTATGTATAGATGTATGCATGTATGTATGTGTATGTATGTACGTACGTGCGTACGCATTTACGTATGTTTGTTTGTCTGTCTGTTTGTCTGTATGCATGTATGTATGTAAGTACGTACGTAGGTGGTGCAGGTGTCCATGTGGTGTGCGCTATGTGCTGCATCAATTGCTATATCTGTAGGTGATGTGAGCCAAAGTGTGTGGTGCAATATATATATAGAGAGAGACAGGCTGCAGCCGATGTGGTGCACGATATGTATATATATATATATATATTTATATATAGATGCTGAGCTACGTTGTGCAAGCTATATGAAGCAATACCTGTGGTGCAAGCGTTGTGGTGCACCTCATGTGGTGCGACCTACGCGGTGTATGGTATGCGGTGCTACTTGTTGCAATACATGTAGTGCAGTATACTTGGTGCAAACTATATGATGTAAGCTACCTGGTGTAATCTATGAAGTGCACTCTGTTGCAATCGATTCCGATTGCAATGTAACGGGGTTGGGCGCACCGGGGCGGCAGCGACAGGAGGTGACGGGTGGCGACGAGGCGGCGACGGGCGGCGACGGCGATAACAAGCGCGGCGACCGACACCCAGACCAAGAAGCGGCGGCCACGGACGGCGTCGACGGGCGGCGACGGCGACAACACGCAGGCCAGACCGACACCCAGGCCCAGTTTCGGTTGGACCTGGTGAGAGCCCCAACGTGCAAGTAGTTGTGGGGGAATTGCAGAATTTGAATGCTATTCCCCCGCTCCACTGACGATAGCCTCAGAGTAGCGCGCCCCCTTTCCGCGTATTGCTTATACGCAGGATTGTTCCGAGATGGTGTTTCTCTGGTGTTGTTTCCAATCCGGGCGAGCTCGGTCCTTCCAAGACGGAGCCCTCGATGTAGCGTCAGCATCGTTTTAGGATCGGCGTTTTGCTCCCGTCGTTCAGCATCGCGCTCTCGCCAGCGCGGGCCACAAGTATGAATTGCGAAGTCCTCACGGCCAGTGTTGCCGACCCTGAAGATGGCGACGACGAGGACGACGAAGATGTGGAGTAGCAGGAGGAGGAGAATGCGGAGCAGGAGGAACACGAGGAGGAGGAGGAGGCGGAGGTCGCTGTGGAGCAGCATGAGGAGGAGGAGGAGGAGGAGGAGGAGGAGGAGGAGGAGGAGGAGGAGACGTGGGAGCAGGGGCAGGGGGGAGAACGGGCTGTGGAATGAACAGCAGCAGGACGGGGGGAGTGGGAGCCTGAGGAGCAGGAGAAGGAAGAGAACGCGGAGGAGGGGTAGGAGGAGGGGCAGGAGGGGCAGGAGGAGGTCGGATGGCGAGCATGATGAGGATGATGATCAGGAGGATGAGGATGATGAGGAGGATGCGAAGGGCCCACGCAGATGGAGAGCGCGGCCTCCGTGACGGCGCTCTCCGTCTGCGTGGCGCGTCGCCGCATGAGCGGGGGAACGGCGGAAAGGACATGGCGGCGGGGTCGGCACCAGCGGGACGGTGGTGGGAGATTTTGGATGTTTTTGTCTGCGGGTTTTCGTTAAGTTTTTGATTCGCTCGATCCTCTCAGGGCCTGCAGAAATTTGAAAGGCCTCGGGTAGTGTTGCTCGGAAGGGGGGCGACAACGACGACGACGCTGACGCGGGCCGGAGTCCTCAGGGATGCTTCATGAGGTGTCTCGGGAAGGTTGTCTGGGGCCTCTGGGGAGGAATTTTGGCGTCTCTGGGACAGTCTTGGAGGGCTCTTGGGAGCCTCTTGGGGGCCTCGTCGGGCTTCCTGAGGGATTTGGGGGGGTCTCTTGGGGCCTCATTGGAGGCTCTTGATTCGGGACCCCGTCTGGGCACGCTCTTGGAGCTGTCTTGGGGGCATCTCGGGCCGTCTGAGAGGCATTATGGGCTACCTTGGGGCTCTCTTGGGCTATTTTGGAGCGCTCTTGGAAGCCTTGTGGGCCGTCTTGGAGCGATCTTGAGGTTGTTTTGGGTTGTTTTGGAGCGGCGGGAAGCGGAAAAGGTGAGAACGCTGAAATCTTCAAACATTTATAAGAAAATTAGATCATGTTCTCTCTTGGGGCTCTCTCGAGAGTGTTCTTGGAGGCTTCTTGGGGCGTCTTGGAGGTTGCATGGGCAGTCTGGAGAGCGTGCAGCCGTTTTGAACCGTCTCGGGGGCCTCTTGGGGCACTCTTGGGTTGTCTTGGTATTTGTTGCGGCCCCAGGACCCCCAGGGGAGCCGCGGAATGCGTAGGGGGGGATGCGTATCTGACCCAGGACCCCCCCCCTGGGCGGCTTTCGCCAGCGCGGGCCACATTTATGGCTTCGAGTGTTTCCTCGTCGTTGCCGCCCTCTTCTTTTTCCCTTCCCGTTTTCCCCTGGGCCTCGTGCTTCACCTGTTTCTGTTGATTTCCTCTTCCTTTTCGTTTTCTTCCTGCTCATCCTCCTGCTCATCCGCCACCTCCCCAAATATACACAACTCCTCTTTTCGCATTGACCGCGACGCGATGGGGCCACTTTGGTGTTCCAGGTCCGCTATGACACCCGTTGGCGAATCAGTGCCATGAGAAGGGATGGGAGGGAGGGCTAAAGATGTCTTATGTGGCGCGAGCGCACCTGGCCTGCCCCCCCCCGCTCGCAGCCCAATCTCCGTTTCCCTTCCATTCTTCGCTGTCCAGGGAGTTGCAGGCTCCACGCCGACGCGCCAGCCTATCGTCGGCTGGGCATCATCCTTCTCTTCTCTTCCTCCCTCCTCCTCCTCCTCCTCCTCCGCCTTCTTTTCATCTTCCTCTTCATCCTTCTGCTTCTCCTCCTTCCTTCTCCTCCTCCTCCTCCTCCTCCTCATCCGCCTCATCCTCCCTTCCTCCTCCTCCTCCTCCTACCTCCTCCTCCTCCTCCTCTCCTCCTCCTCCTCCTCTTTCCTCCTCTCTCCTCCTCCTCCTCCTCCTCCTCCTCCTCCTCCTCCTCCTCCTCCCTCTTCCCCTTCGTCCGCCTCATCCGCCTCACCCTCGCAACCCGGGCGCGGGCCTGCGCGTCTGCGCCCGCGGGCCGCAGGCTCGCTCGGGTGGCCGGTCGGGAAACCACGGCCTCCGATGCCGCCTCCCCTCGGGGGGAGGCGAGGCCTCGGGAGGCGCACGAGCCCGCCCGCGTCCCGCCCTCCCCCTCCCCTCCCTGCCTCCCCTCCCCCTCCTTCCCCTCCCACCTGCCCCCTCCCTGCCCCTCCCTCACTTCACTCCCTTCTCCCACCTCCCCGGCCCTCCCTCTCTTCCCGTCCATTTCCCCTCCCTCCCCATTCCTCCCTGGCCCTCCCTGCCGTCGCAGTCGTCGTCGTCGTCGCCGCCGTCGTCGTCGTCGTCGTCGCCGTCGTCGTCGTCGTCGTCGTCGTCGTCGTCGTCGTCGTCGTCGTCGTCGTCGTCATCCCGCCTCCGCCGCCATGGGTCGGGGGCTGGCCGGCGCGAGGATCCAGAAAATGGGTGCCTATGGAGACTACATGGAGTTCAGGACGGGGTATCTGAATTGGCGCCAAGGCCTGGGAGCATCCCCCTCCTCGCCCCTCAACGCTCGTTGTCGCTCCTCCTCGTTCTTCTGTTCTTTCTCAGCCTGCTCCCTTGAGAGAGGAGAAGGGGAGAGGAAGGGGGTACCAGCAGCAGCAGGAGGGACTCGGAGCAGCAGAGGTAGCAGCTGGAAGAGGGAGCAGGAGGCGTCGGGATGAGCAGCAGCAGCAGCATCAGCAGCAGCGGCAGCAGGCGACATGTGAGAGCGCAGCAGGATGAGGAATAACAGCGGGAGAGACGGAGCGAAGGGATCGGGAAGAGCAGCAGGAGGCGGGAGTTTGCGAAGGGAACGTATCTGGCACGCCTCGCGCAGGCGGTTTCCGTGGGGCGAAGAGGTCCATCTTCATCGACAACAAAACGAACAGTGACTTCGAAGATGAGCAGCCGTGGTACCCCGAGGAGGAGGAAGACAGGAAGGATGGGAAAGAGGATGGCAAGAAGGGGGTAGGAGTGGCAGAAGGGATAATACGGTTGAGGACGTTTGGGGGACGAGGGGGACGATGCGGAGGAGGAGGAGGAGGCGGAGGAGGAGGAGGAGGACGAGGATGAGATGGAGGAGGAGGAGGGCGGAGGAGGAGGAGGAGGAGGAGGAGGAGGAGGGCGGAGGAGGGGGAGGAGGCGGAGGAGGGCGTGACGGAGTGGGGACAGCGCCAGCGCTACCCGCCAGGGCCAACGACGCCAACGGGCCGACGACGCCATTCGAGGTGGAAACAAGAGGCCTAATTGGCCCGGCCACCAAGCAGCTGGTCCTAGATCGCCTGGACCGCGTGGAGCGCCAATGCTGACGCCACGGCCTTCTGGCAGGAACTCTCGACCACCTTTCAAACAGGGGTGGCCGAGCAGAACCTGACAGTCCACCAGCTGGCGACCGCTGGCGGACGGCGCTGCAAAACCGACCGAGGAGGCGAAGGGCGAGGCCAGCTTGAGGGCCGACACATGAGAACGAGAGGGTGCAGAGCACTGAGGACGAGGAGGAGGAGGAGGGGGAGGGGGAGGGGGAGGAAGGGGGGGTATGAGAAGGCTGATGGTGTGGGGCAGAGGAGAAGGCGGCGGAGGAGGACGCAGCAGCACACGGACAATGCCGAGGAGGCAGAGGAGGACGAAACGGAGGAGGATACGCGGCGACGAAGGCACTAAGGAGACACCGCCAGGATTGCAGCCAGGCCGCGAACGCCGGATGACGGCGACGGAGAAGCGGAGGACGAGGGGGACCAGGAGGAGGAGACAACAGCGAACCAGGGCCAAGAAATCGCGGAGAGAGCTTTGCAAAACGAGGGCCCAGGCCAAGTCTGGCGCGGGCCACACAGGTCAGAGGCCGGCGCCAGCGAGGACCGAGAGGATGCCGAGGCGGTGGAGGTCGGGCGCGTCGCTGTCCAGAGCCCGGGGTCAGCGCCATTTTTCTCGTACGTGGCCCGTAAATCCCATGGGACCATGTGTCCACCCTTCCTGGGGTACAAACCCAGTTGCGCGTGCCAGGTGTTTCGGCAGGGTTGAGGCCGCTTAAAAGTCATCCTACGCACCAGCCGTCACGCTTAGGTTGCGAGTCACCGTTGACGCGGTCACCCCTCTGTGCCCTGACTGGTTTGCGATTGAAGCCACGTGCCTGGTAAGCAGCATGCTCTAATATGCTCCCGCGCAAGCGGATCGTATAGGCCCTGGCTGGCAGACCCTTCCCTCAGGATTGGCTTCTGCTTGGGACGCTGGGACAACGGGCCACCCACGGGGGGCTGCCCTATTTGACGGATGGCGAGCGCATCTGCCGGCTCCCGATCAACACGCTCCAAGCGCCGCACGGACACGCGGCCGCAGGATGATGGTGATGATATTGATGATGATGATGATGATGATGATGATGATGATGATGATGATGATGAATATGATGAGTATGATGATGATGATGATGATGATGATGATGCTGATGCTGATGGTGATGGTGATGGTGATGATGATGATGATGATGATGATGATGATGATGATGATGATGATGATGATGATGATGATGATGATGATGATGATGATGGTGGTGATGATGATGATGATGATGATGATGATGGTGGTGATGACACGGGTGGGGATGATGATGGTGTTGTTGATGATGCTATTGGTGCTGATCAGGAGGAAGACCAGGAGGAGGGGGATGATGATGATGATGAGGAGGAGGAGGAGGAGGAGGAGGATGATTGTGATGATGAAAATGGTAATGCTGATGATGATGATGGTGCTGATGCTGATGATGCTGCTGTTGATTATCATACTGATGATGATGATGATGATGATGATGATGATGATGATGATGATACTGATGATGCTGATGATGCTGATGATGATGATGATGATGCTGATGCTGATGCTGATGCTGCTGCTGATGATGATGATGATGATGATGATGATGATGATGATGATGCTGGGGATGCTGATGATGAGGAGTAGGCGGAGGAGGAGGATTGGGAGGAGGACGAGGAGGAGGAGGAGAAGGAGGAGGGACTGGAGGCTAGAGGCGGAGGAGGAGGGGGAGAAGGAGGAGATAGCAGCAGGAACAGGAGGAGGAGCAGGAGGAGCAGGAGGATGCAGGCGGAGCAGGAGGAGGAGCAGGAGGAGCAGGAGTGAGGGAAGAGGGGTAAACTGGAGTGTCCTGGAAGGCATACGGGACTTGGAAGCGGAATGGGGGAGAGAGGGGGAGAGAGGGAGAGAGAGAGAGAGAGAGAGAGAGAAGATACGAATGCGGAAAAGGAGCAGAGACAGCATGTCCATACACTGCGAGATACCAGCCGAAATATTGTGAACGGAAGACACGAGATGGCGCCCGCTATGGAGTGTTAGACTCGTCGATCTCCGGGTTGCTATCGCATGCCAGTGTGCCGGGGACATGAGCCCATGATCCGATGAGGTCCAGGTGTTCGTCTTTCGACTGTTCGATTAAAACCTAATTTGCTGAATCTGTGTTCCGCCTTGCTTGACGTGGTCCTTCCGTGGCAACTCAAAACAGTTCTCCGCGTGTGAGCAGGTCCTTGCATTTTTACGCTCAAATCATGCTCGCCCTCTGCTTGCATATGTTGTGTTTTCTGTCGATTCACTGTACGGTCTGCATCGCGTACGAACTTACACATGCATCGCGCACTAACTTAGACCTGCTTGTTTCCTTTCCAGGACGGAGTCCTGCATTGCGGAGTCTGTTGTGTGTATTCCAGTCGTTCCCAGGTTCTGCTCAAAAGCCGCGGAAGGGGCGCGTCAGTTTCTAGCGTTCCGACGGCGAAGAGCATTGGAATTTCGCGTGTTGTTCAGGCAGTTTCTATCCCAGAAGTGCGGTAGGACTTGTTGTGCATTGCGACCATTGGGTTTCAGTACCGTTTGCCCCCAAGGGGAAAAAGACCCCTCTCAGATTCTCGGGGCCAGGACGGAAACAATATTCAACAGCGATGTTGCGATACCGTCCCGCCAGAAGTCCCCTTCAGAAGTCCCTGCAGGCCTTCCCTCCCGTTGCAGAGCGCACCCCTCAGATAGTCCAGTGTCCTATGGGCCTGCTCGTGCGGGAGCCCCGTTTTGAAAAAAGACTGCCTGGCATCCTGTCCCTTTTGGGTAAAGCGGCTTGCTGGAACGTGCGATCAGGCCTCCTCCTGCCCCTCCCCCCCTGCTCCTCCTCCTCCTCGTCCTCGTCCTCCTCCTGTTCCTGTTCTTCCTCCCCCTGTTCCTCCTCCTCCTCCTCCCCCTCTTCCTCCTGCCCCCTGCTCCTCTTCATGCATCTCAGCGAAATGTCCAGCGATACCCCCGTTCGGAAAAAGGTCAGCAACCCATCTGCGCAATTGCTGCATGATCTCTCAAGGTGGCCATGGACTTCGGGTAAGTCCCAGGCGAGCGCCCCATGATCAAAAGGAGCCGCCCTCCAACCGCGCAGCTGCTACACGTGTTCAAGTTAGCGGCACTTGGGCTATGCGGCTTCCATGCGGACGCCCCACATTGAAGAGGATTCGTGTTGCGACCGTTTGGCACGCATGTGCGCGCCCCTGTTTTCCCCCTGCACGTGGCGCAATAGTTTAATAAGACGCTTGTGCGTGGTGCGACAACAGCGGGAGCCCCATTATGTAAACGACCGCCGTTCCATCCTTGGAGCCGTTGTAAATTCAAGTTTCAGGATGCCTTAGTGACATGGAAAGCCTTAGGCTAAAAGGCTCGGCCCGCCCTGCCAACAAGTCTCGGGGTGCGAAAGGGAGGAGGCGGATGCGAAGGAGGAGGAGGAGAAGGAGGAGGAGGAGGAGGAGGTGGAGGAATAGGGAGAGGTAGCGGGAGTGGGAGATTAGTAGGAGGATGGGGAGAATACTAAGTAACATAAGGAAGATGCGGAGGGAAAGGAGAGGGGGGAGCAGGGCTTGGAAGGGACAGGCATGGATCACCAAACCCGTTGTTCATTGATTGTCCGTTCATTGATTGTCCGAGGGTTTTGACATCCGGGCGGGCCCAGGCGCTCGAACACACGTTCGAAAAGACCCAAGATCCATAAAGCATTCGTGAACCCCGGGCCACGTCCGAATCACCATAGGATGTGACCATTTTGCCAGTGTGGTATATCCGAGGCAGGGGGGTGAGTGTGGGGAACATGTAGATTTCAGAGGGAAGGGCAAAGAACACCTATGAGTTGCAATAGCGGAGGCGTCATTGAATTTCTCATGATAACTGGGGAGTGAGGAGACAGACGAGGATGAACAAACATGAGAGTAGAAGGAGGAGGAGGAGGAGGATGAGGAGAAAGCGATGCCGACGACAGGGAAGAAGGGGATGCGGCACAGAGGGAGGAGAGGGGGAACATACGATGGTTGAGAAAGGAGGTGGGGGCGTGGAGGAATGTGAGGGTGGGGAGTTTGAATATTGTATGAGAGAGAAGGAAGAGGAGAGAGAGGAGGGGCGTGGGGGAGGCGGGTAAGGGGGACCGAGGTAGGGAGGAGGAAGGAGGAGAGGAGGAGAGGAGCGGATGGAGGTGGAGGGCGCAAGAGCGATGCATTGATGGAGATCGGAGGAGGATGGATGATGGGAGGGAGGATCATTTTGGACGGGGAGGGAGGAAGAGGAAGACTAGGGGAGGGGTTCGAGCATGCGGACGCTGAGGTACGCTCAGGGCGCCGCGTGGAGCTTCAACAACACGCTGTCGTACTGGATTGCCGTGACCTTCCTGGAAGGCTCTTGCCGCACGGCTGTGCGGCACTCCGCGGGGGGGCGTCCCCGCCGGCGCGGCAGCCGCTCGCACGGTGTGCCAGCGGTGCGCCGCGTGCAAACCTTCTCCTCTCCTCTCCTCCTCCTCCTCCTCCTCCTCCTCCTCCTCCTCCTCCTCCTCCTCCTTCCTCCTTCCTCCTTCCTCCTACTCCTCCTCCTCCTCCTCCTCCTCCTCCTCCTCCTCAACCGCAGTGCGCCGAGCGGCGGTGGAAACGGTTCCGACAGCGCGGGCACTCGCGCGTGAGGTTCCCGCGCAGGTTCGCGCGCGAGTGCCCTCCTCTCCACGCGCCGTGCAACGCTGGCGACCCGCGTGAGCCGCGGCGTGGGGTCGCTATGTCGTCTTGCGCAGCACCCGTGTCTTTTCTCCAGTTGAATGGGCTCTTGCATCCATGTACGTACGTCGCACGTAGTAGTCAGGGGTCTTCCCACCCGACGACTACTACTACTACTACTACTACTACTACTACTACTACTACTACTACTGTTACTACTACTACTACTACTACTACTACTACTACTACTACTACTACTACTACTACTACTACTACTACTACTACTACTACTACTACTACTACTACTACTACTACTACTACTACCACTACTACT
>CAUYUJ010014478.1:22068-97068 GCA_963575745.1 Prorocentrum cordatum
TTACTACTACTACGACGACTACTACTACTACTGCTACTATTACTACGACTACTACTACTACTACTACTACTACTACTACTACTACTACTACTACTACTACTACTACTACTACTACTACGGCGGCGACTACTACTACTACTACTACTACGACGACTACTACTACTATTACTACTACTACTACTGCTACTACTACCACTACTACTACGACTACTACTACTACGACTACTACTGCTACAACAACTACTACTACTACTACTTGTACTACTGCTACGACTATTGCTACAACTACTAACACAACTATATATCCTCCTGTTCTTTTTCATCCTTCTCGTCGGTCCCTTCTTCCCGAAAGCACCAGTCATGAACCCCCCTGTGCTCCGAGGCCCGCGCTGGTTCTGCGAAGGGGGGGCCGCACGGGCAAACCTCGCCACGATTGGCCTTTTGGACTTCTGGAAAGATTCGCACGTGGCGCGTTCGGATTTTCTTGCGGGCCATCGTTCGAAGCATGCGTTTGCATACCGCAGGTCGGCTCGCGTGAGGTTCGCGGTTTGCCTGGCTACGTTTGCATTCGCACAACGGTAAGTAACAAGCGCGCCACCCAACATTTTTGCCTGGTAAAGAGGGACGTCTGACATGTCAACTCCCTGACGACGCCAGCGCGGGCAAGGCTTCCTTTCGCCAGGTGCCTGAAACGGGTGCCTGGGCTCGGCGAGCATGGAAGGATCTCCAATATCGGCGAGCCGCGATCGTCCGAGGCTCGATGGTCCGCGCGGTGTCAGACACCATCGCCGACGTCCTGGCGACGTTGCCCAGCCGCGCCCTCGGGGCTAGGTGCCGTGTGGAGATCGCGGCGGGCGTGTCTGCTGTGTTTGGATCCTCCGGGGCTCCCCCGAGGGGCCCTCCACGGGTCCACCCGGCTCGAGACGTGCCGCTGTGGCCACGAAACCCTCGGATCTGGCCGCTGCGAAAAGACCGCGGCGGGTTCACCCTTCGGAGAAGGGGCACAATCGTTTCCACCCTTTTGGGGCCTTCTGCGAGGCACTCGTCGTCATCTTCAGCTTCGCCTCGAAGTCCTGGTCAGACCGCGCCCGGGAAAGGTCTGGGGGGTTGCGGCGTCGGCACCTCCGAAAGAGCGTGTTTCGCCGCTGCTGGCAGGAAACCGAAGGGGGTCACTTGGGGTTTCCAACCCTTTCCCCCCCCCTCGAAAACCGGGAGGGGTCACTAGGCCCACCCCCCCCCCCTGGTCCATCATGAAAAGGGGGGGGGGTCAGTACCTGTTCGAGCTTCCCCCCTCCATCCTCGCCGCCGGCAAGCGACTCCCCCTCCTTCCCCACTCCAGATGGGGGACTGTGGTGGGACAGTGGTTGGGACGATGGTGGGGATGGCGGTGGGGAGTGGGAACAGTGGGACAGTGAAGGGAACAGTGGAGACAGTGGGACAATGGTGGGGACAGTAGAGACAGTGCGACGGTGGCGGGGGACAATGGTGGGGACAATGGGGACAGTGTGGGAGGAGTCGGGACAGTGGGACAGTGGTGGGGACGGTTTTGGTGGGGACAGTGGTGAGGGCGGTGGTGAGGCCGGTAATGGACAATGGGACAGTTGTAGGAACAATGGGGACAGTGGGACAGCTGTGGGGGCAGTGGGGACAGTGCGACAGTAGTGAGGACAATGGTGGGGACGGCAGTTGTTGGAACAGTGGGAAGGGGACAGTGGGACAGTGGTGGGGGCAGTTGGGACAGTGGGACAGTGGTGGGGAAGGTGGTGGTGGGGACAGTGAATGCGGTGGTGAAGACGGTAATGGACAATGGGACAGTGATACATTGGGGAGAGTGGTGGGGACAGTGAGGACAGTAGGACAGTGGTGTGGACAGTGGGGGCAGTAGGACAGCACAATGGAACAGTTGTGCTGTCAGTGGGGGCAGTGGGACAGTGGTGGGGATTGTGGGGAAAGAGGGGAGAGTTGGGACCGTGGTGGGGACAGTGGTGGGGACAGTGGGGACAGTGCGACAGTGGTGGGGGCACTGGTGGGGACATTGGTGGGAACAGTGGGGAGAGTGGCACAGTGGCGGGGACAGTGGGGAGAGTGGGACAGTGGTGGGGACCGTGGTGGTGACGCCTCGGCGAGGGGACAATGGGACAGTTGTGGGGACAGTGGGGCAGTGGTGGGGACGGTGGTCGTGGGGAAAGTGGTGAGAGCAGTGGTGATGACGGTGTTGGGACCATGGGACAGTGGTACAGTGGGGACAGTGGTGGGGACAGTGGGAAAGTGGTAGGAACAGTGGGGACAGTGGGACAGCATAGTGGGACAGCTGTGGGAACAGTGGAGACAGTGGGACAGTGGTGGGGACTGGGGACTGTGCGACAGTGGTGGGAACAGCGGGGACAGTGGGGACAGTGGGACAGTGGTGGCCACTACTGGTGGGGACAGTCGGGGTGCGACAGTGGTGGGGGCACTACTGGTGGGGACCGTGGGGACAGTGGTGGAAACAGTGGGGAGTGGGACAGTGGCGGGGACAGTGGAGACACTGGGACAATGGTGGGGACGGCTTTGGTGGAGACAGTGGTGTGGGCGGTGGCGAGGAGGTGGCGGGGATGCGAGAGTCGTTTGCCGGCGGCGAGTGTGCGGGCGGGGGGGTTTAGAACCGGACACCCCCTGGTTTTCCGGAAGTGGAGGGGGGTTCGAACCAGTAGACCCCCCCGGTTTTCCGGAAGGGGTGGGGGGTTCGACCCGGTAGTGGTTCCCCACCCGGTTTTCCGGGTAGAAGGAGGGAGGGGGTATGTTGAGGGAGAGGGGGGGGAGGGGTTCGAGCAGAGGGGAGGATTTTCGGAGGGGGGGGGGGCCCCGGGTTCCGGAGGGGGGGCATTTTTCACAGCAAAGCGGCGGTGGATCACGCTCTCTCGTACCTCCTGGCACCCCGGGGAGCGGCGCTTGAGGCTCCATCATCTTCATGATCAGCTGCTTCATTGGGTGCCTGCCAGAGGACGGAGCTCGGTCCGCTCGCCTCTGCCACCGTCTCACCATCCTGGCTCGGCTCGCCAGAACTCGCTCTCAGTGGCCCGAGGGCGTCCTCCTTGCCGTCGTCTGCGCTCTCGGGTCGCCCCGCCCTCCTCCAGTCCCGTCCTTACCCGAAGTCCACCCTGCCAGTGCGAAGGAACGGAGTCTTGGAAGTGCTTCGCGGTTGTCTGGCCCCTTGCCCCCCCCCTCTGTCACCCCGCGCGCGTCAGAAGACGGTTCTGGGTCCCGGGTGAAGAGTTGGAGCCCATGGGGTTTAGGACCCGTTTCCACCAGGACCCCCGCGCCTCCATGCCAATCCTCCAATGTTGTTGCTCTTCTGGGCGTTCGCCAGAGGAGGCGTTCGGCGCCAACCGCGCGCCCGTCACCTCCTGGGCCATGGTGATTGGCGGTTCGTTCTACACCATCTGCACCTACCTGATGTGCATCGAGACGGCGAACCTGAACAAGGACGAGTTGTCGCTGAACCCCTTCAACTGGCGCCGCGCTGTGGAGGCCCTAGACGAAGCGGGAGTTGGGCCGGAGCCATACATTGCCTCCATCACGTATTTCCTGGGCGCCTTGGTCTACACCGTGCCAGTGGTGGCCGATCTCGTCTACCCCAGCGCCTCTGGTGCGATGGACGTCGTGCTGTTCACAGGGCCCTACATTGTGGCCGGCGCCTTTTTCGCCGTCGGCGGTTTCGTCGAGTGCATCGAACACGAGGTGTTCTCAACTCCCCCCGACCATCACGGCTGGTGGGGTGCGTTCCTCAATTTCGTGGGCGGTTTTTTCTTCACTATCGCAGGCGTCGCGGTCGTGTGGTCAGGATGGTGGTGCAGCTTTCTCTTCGGCATCGGCTCATCAATTTATACTATAGGGTCGTTGATCATGGTCATCATGTGGAAGGACGAGCAGTTTGGCCTCACCTTCCTTGCGGCCATCAACAACATTTACCGTCCCCCTACGGCGAAACCGCACTTCTCCTTCCGCGGGCTGGCATTCCTAATTTTATACATATGCGTATCGGTGATGGTGGTGTATAACTTCAACTTGGTATTGCGGGCCGTGATGCAGAAGCCGTCGTGGCTTTTGTTGGGTACCCTCTTCAACGAGGGAGCTCCGTTCGTCGCCTTTCACATGATGATGGCAGTCTTGTCAGCGAACTATCGGGTTCCCAAGGAAGAGCCGTACCATTCGCTCATGATCGGAGCTCGTTGTTGCTTGGTGTTGTGCGCACTCAAAGCCTCTTTCACGTTTTATTTCTCTGTCATTGACAGTCACTTCTTCGACCTTGACGGAAAAGGATCCTTCTATGAGTGTGCTACCAATTCTGCATTGTAGATTTTGCAATGAGGATGATTATGAGGCGAGGTTGGCGAATGTTCCGAGCGGAGTTCTCATGATGCGATGTGAGTGTCTCTGAGCCGAGCTTGCCTGTGGCCACGAAGGCGAGGAGGAGGAGCAGGGGGGAACGGAGGGAGGGAGGGAGGGAGGAGTTGTTCGGGGGGCTGCGGCATTCACGCGCCTTTCCGTCCAAATTTATGTGTCCATCTATGTAGCGTCCTTAGGCGCAGAAGCCCGAAGAGACAGTTACGCCGCCGCACGCCGCTGCGCGGTATAGCTTGCCTGTCGCCTCGCTTGCAGCGCGAAGCATACAGAGGCAACCCCAATGCAGTCGCATGGGGTGGCGTTTGAGCGCTCGTGCCCGCGGGTCCTCCTGACGTCCAGGATCCCCCCCCCCCATCACGCCACGAATGTCGGGCCCCAGGGCCCACTGAGGCCCCAGGGGCCCCAGCTCAGTGAAGTGATGCTCTTTCCCGCGGGAGGACCCCGAATCACTTCACTGAGCCGAACCCAGGACGAAGATCAGGGGCCGGATTGCTGCTGTGATGCAGCATGGGTCTCGTGTCATGAGCGTGCACGGGCTCGGAGAGCCGCCCAGACTCCTTGGGCCGGCACTGGACACCCTTGGCGGGGCCTCCGCCGCGGCCCCCTTGGCCCGCTTCCTCGCTTCGGGTGGGGATGGGGTGTCCGGCGCCGGCGCGCGAAGTCCGCGCTGGTCGCGGGAGGGTTGTCGTTCTGCCGCGTCTCCTCCCCTCGCCCTCCTTCTTCCAGACCTTCCGTGCTGACCTTCCACACTCTTGCGCTTCGTGAAGCGCCGACTCGTGCTGCGCTTCCTGAGGCTTTTAGTAGTTTCAGTGCCTCACCTTCCGCGCCTTCCGCAGAGGTCGGAAGGTATGGAAGATGGAGGTGCAGGGTCATTCTGCCTCAGCCCCTCGTCACCTGCCGAGGCCTTCCGGGGTCTTCTGCAGAGCTCGCTGGGGACCTCCGGGAGCCTGCCCCCCGGCCTCCCCCCACCTTGGCTTAATCTTCCCCCCCCGGCGGCGAGGCGACTCCGACGTTTGCCCCCAGCACGATGCTCCTCTTTGATTCCCCCCCCATCCCTGCTTCTAAGGTTTGATGAAAACGCCCCGCCCTCGCACTGCACTGGAGGTTGCCATCCCGCGCGAGTGAAACGGAAGGCGTGCGGCGTGCGGACAAAGTGGGCGGCCCTCCGCTGTCCGGGCGCGTGAAAGAGAGCAGGCTGGTCGTGAGTCTTTCATCCATCGCCTGGGGCGCAGCCCGTCTCAGAGCTTGTACTCCAGTTCGCTCGCAACACAGGGGTGTAAGGCGATTGCTCCTCCTCCTCCTCCTCCTCCTCCTCCTCCTCCTCCTCCTGCCTGCCTCTTCACGTTTCTAATCCTCCTCCCGCCTGCTGAGGGGTAGCAGGCTGCTTGACAGCGCTGGAGTGGAGCACATCCCGACGCCAACCCCCCCCCTCCACAGGAAGCCGGCGGCGGTGCGCTCCCCAACCGGTCCATGCTTGCCCTCGCCCCCCCAGGCCGAGTAAATTGCAGCCTTAGCTGCGGGTACCCGTGTCAGGCTGCCCTCTCTGTACAGGTCTCGACGGGTGTACGTGGCTTGTTCTGCTGGGTTGGGAGGAAGAAAATGAGGAGCAGGAGACGCACGGAAGGAACTGATGATGATGAGGAGGAGGAGGAGGAGGAGGAGGAGGAGGAGAGGAGGAGGAGGAGAAGGAGGAGGA
This sequence comes from Prorocentrum cordatum, assembly GCA_963575745.1. NCBI lineage: Eukaryota > Dinophyceae > Prorocentrales > Prorocentraceae > Prorocentrum > Prorocentrum cordatum. Next base: position 28,151 of record CAUYUJ010014478.1, read on the forward strand.
GGGACCGTTTTTTGTAGGTTTCTGGCTACTCCTGAAGATTACCAGAGGTTTAGGGATGGTTGGGCGTTTATGGAGGTTCTCTGCGAGGGCTCTGTCGGTATTTTGAGGTTTTGCGGTGCTGACAAAAGAATCCTAGAGGAAGCAGGAGGGGAGGGGAGGGGTGGGTTTTTTTGTTGTCAAACTCTCTCTCTCTATATATATATATATATATGTATATCTATATGTGTATATATATATATATATATATATATAGATGTATCTACAATGTAGTATTTTGCGTAATACACAGATCCACGTACATCAAAGAGTGCATTCTGTCGACGCTTGGAAGGGGGGGGGGGTCACCGCACGGCTGGGGCTGAGGCCCACCGGCCGCGTGCGTGGCGGGCGCCACCTCTTCCTGCGCTCCCTCCGCGACGACAGACGACGCCCCAGGCCCGCACCACCGGCTCGTCCGCCCACACGCCCTCATCACTTGCGATCGGCTCAGATCAGGAGGCGGTCCTCGTCCGAGGAGGCAATTTTTGACAGCATTCTCGGTGCAGTGCGACGGGATCGTATGGACCGCCGTTTCGTCCAGCTCGTCGTGGACCTGGGCCCACCAGTGAGCCCTCGGATTTTGGGGTCCAGCCGCTGTCCGAGAGTCCGTGGCGCAGGCCACTGCCCCAGCGCAGCCAGTATGAAGCTGGACGCCCGAGCACAACACGGCATTTAGCACAAGCGGGAGGACCGCACGGAGGGCAGGGCAGGGGCGCGCCACCGCCGACGTTCTCAGCCGTTGGGTCGCCTGGCGCGTCAGAGGGCTCGCGCGCCCCAACGGGGAGGGGTCCCACCGCCTCGGCCCGCGGCGCTGGTGCCATGCCGAGCGGATGAGCGGCCCGATGGGGTCGTCAAGCACGCGTGGAAGAGGAGGAGGAGAGGGAGGAGGGGGAGGAGGGAGATCATGTTGTTGTTCCTGTTGATGATGATGTTGCTGATGATGCTGATGCTGATGCTGATGCTGATGCTGATGCTGATGGTGATGGTGGTGATTGTGGTGGTGGTCATGATGAGGATGACGATGACGATGGGGATGAGGATGATAATCATGGTGATGGTGATGGTGATGGTGATGGTGGAGGATGATGGTGATACTGATGATGCTGATGATGATGCCGATGCTGATGCTGATGCTGATGATGCTGATGATTATGATGATGGTGAGGCTGAGGCTGAGGATGAGGATGAGGATGAGGATGGCGATGGTGATGGTGATGGTGGTGGTGTTGGTTATTCCCAACCCTCCTTGTGTTGGGTACTCGTTTTGAAGAGGGCACTGTGGTATCCACTTCCCGCCCTCTCCTCCTCCGTCTCTCCTGTGTTCGCGGTGCCCTGCGGGGCTGCGATCTGCGCAACTGTCGCCACTTTCGTGGGTTCCTGGCTGTCCCCTGCGGGGCTACGATCTGCGCAACTGTCGCCACTTTCGTGGGTTCCTGGGAGGCCCAGCGGAGGTACGTCATACGCAGATCACTTTGAGGCCTCCCTGTCCCCTGCGGGGCTGCGATCTGCGCAACTGTCGCCACTTTCGTGGGTTCCTGGGAGGCCCAGCGGAGGTACGTCATACGCAGATCACTTTCGTGAGGCCTCCCTGTCCCCTGCGAGGCTACGATCTGCGCAACTGTCGCCACTCTCGTGGGTTCCTGGGAGGCCCAGCGGAGGTACGTCTTACGCAGGCCACTTTGAGGCCTCCCTGTCCCCTTGGCCTGCCTGGCGCGCACCTGGAGCACCCGGCGCGCACCTGGCGCACTGGGCGCACCTGACGCACCTGACGCGCTGGGCGCATCTGGCGCGCACCTGACGCACCTGTCGCACCTGGCGCACTTGTCGCACCAGTCGCACCTGGCGCACCTGGTGCACCTGGCGCGCACCTGGCGCGCACCTGGCGCGCACCTGGCGCGCTGGGCGCACCTAACGCACCTGCCGCACGTGGCGCACCTGGCGCGCACCTGGCGCGCCTCGCGCGCCTGGTGCAACTGGCGCACCTGGCGCGCACCTGGCGCGCACCTGGCGCACACCTGGCACACCTGGTGCATCTGGCGCACCTGGCGCACCTGGCACGCTGGCGCGCACCTGGCGCACCTGACACACCTAGCGCAGACCTGGCGCACCTGGCGCGCCTGTCGCACCTGGCGCACCTGGCGCACCTGGCGCACCAGTCGCACCTGGCGCACATGGCGCACCTGGCTCACTTGGCGCGCCTGGCGCAACTGGCGCACCTGGCACACCTGGGGCAACTGGCGCACCTGGCGCACCTGGCGCGCACCTGGCGCACACCTGGCGCACACCTGGCGCAACTGGCGCACCTGGCGCGCGCCTGGCGCGCACCTGGCGCGCACCTGGCGCGCCGGGCGCACCTGGCGCACCTGGCGCGCTGGGAGCACCTGGCGCGCACCTGGCGCACCTGGCGCGCTGGGCGCAACTGGCGCACCTGGCACACCTGGGGCAACTGGCGCACCTGGCGCGCCTGGCGCGCATGGCGCAACTGGCGCGCCTGGCGCAACTGGCGCACACCTGGCGCACCTGGCGCGCCTGGCGCGCACCTGGCGCACACCTGCCGCACCTGGTGCACCTTGCGCATCTGGCGCGCCTGGCGCACCTGGCACACCTGGCGCACCTGGCGCACCTGGCGCACCTGGCGCGCTAGGCGCACCTGGCGCACACCTGGCGCACACCTGGCGCACACGTGGCGCACCTGGCTCACTAGGCGCGCCTGGCGCACCTGGCGCACGTGGCGCGCCTGGCGCACCTGGCGCACCTGGCGCACCTGGCGCGCGCCTGGCGCACCTGGCGTACCTGGCGCATCTGGCGCACCTGGCGCAACTGGCGCGCTGGGCGCACCTGGCGCACCTGGCACACCGGGCGCACACCTGGCGCACTCCTGGCGCACACTTGGCGCACCTGGCGCGCCTGGCGCATCTGGCGCACCTGGCGCGCCAGGCGCGCCTGGCGCACCTGGCGCACCTGGCGCACCTGGCGCACCTGGCGCACCTGGCGCACCTGGCGCACCTGGCGCACCTGGCGCGCCTGGCGCGCTTGGCTCACCTGGCGCGCATGGGCTTCTGGGAGGCTCAGCGGAGGTACGTTCTACGCAGATCACCACTATACCATGGCGCCGAAATGTCCTTCGGTACTGAGTGGTCCTGAATGCACTTGCCACTTGTGTAGAAAGGGTTGCGTACGTCGCAGGATAATTGTTTTTTGTAATGTGGATGGTGATGGTGGTGGTGCTGGTGATGGTGATAGTGATGGTGATGGTGGTGGCGGTGGCGGTGCTGGTGATGACGACGACGACGATGATGATGATGATGGTGGTGATGATGATGATGATGATGACCATGATCATGATCACTATGATGAGGATGAGGATGAGGATGAGGATGAGGATGAGGAGGAGGAGGAGGAGGAGGATGATGATGATGATAATGATGATGATGATGATGATGATGATGATGATGATCATGATGATGACGACCTCGACGACGACAACGACCACGACGACGATGATAATGATGCCACGTGGTGGCGGAGGATGATCAAGAGGAGTGAGAAGAGAAGGAGGAAGATTAGCAGGAGGCCGGGTTGCGGGCGACTAACTGGGGGGCCAGGTGGGTCAGACCCCACGGCCGGTCTCCCGTCCCTTCCGCCTTCTGGTTTCATCTTGGTCTGTCCTTCCTCCTTCCTACCCCCTTGCTGATGCCTTGTTGGGAGTGTGCCCTGTCGGCAGTGCTCTGGTGGACTGCCGGCCTCCACTTCGGTACTACTTGTGAGAAAATCCGTTGGAAGAGTACTTGTTGTGCGGTCAGCACCTTCGACCGACACGCCTAACCACGGCGTTCACGAGTCTCTTCCTCCGCCTCTTCCTCCTCTTTTGACGCTTTGACGGGTATTTCGTTCGGCTCCTGCCGCGACGTTGCATTCTTTGCGCTTGGGGAGCAAAAGCGAGGGTGGGGGCGTGGGGAGGGCCCGAGGACTTTCCAGGTGATCGCGTCAACGGCGGGGACGCGCGTATCGCGTATCAGGTCTTATCTTCAGGTCTACCGTCTTCCGCCTGCGGTATGCCCCCTCGTCGGCATGCCCCAGGGTTGCTACTGCCATGACGGTGTTTCCTTTCCTGTGTTTTCTTGGCGTTCTCGTCATTGTCCCCGCCCGTGGTCCCCCCCCCCCCAGCTACTCGCACCGCTCTCTATCGACGTCTCTCGCTCAGCGACAGATCCCTCCTCTCAGACTCCCCCTCCCCTCTCCCCATACATCCTCGTTTGGTTTTCTTCAAGAGGCTTGCGCCGTGCCGCCGACCTTCAGAACATGACTGCAGTCCACGGTTGAGGTGTCGTTGGTCTCTTGGGCATTCTCTTGGGACTCCTGTGGGCGTCTTGGGAACTGTTTGGGGCCTGGTTGAGTCTCTTGGAGGCAGCCTTGTAGCGTCTTGGGTCAGTATTGGGGCCTCTTGTGGGCCTATTGGGGCTTAGTGGAGGCCTCTTAGTGGCCGCTTGGATGCTTCTTGGGCGGGAAGATACGATTTTTGGTTTGTGTCTCCTTTTTGGCCTCTCTTGGGGCCCTCTTTGGGTGATCTTTGGGCAGTCCTGGAGCCCTCTTGAGCCGTCCTCGGGCCCTCGTAGAGACCTCTCGAGCAGTTTGAGGGCGGTCAACGGGGCCTCGTGGGCCGTCTTGGAGCGTCGGAAGCTGGAGAAGACGATACACCTTAGACACAATGAACCACCCAAGAAACACAACTTTTGTTTTGCCTCCCGAGGCGCTCTTGGGAAGGCTCTTTGGCCTCTCTTGGGACTTCTCGAAGGCGTCTGGGGGCGTCTTCGAGCCATCGCAGGTGTCTCAGGACAATCGGTCGGCGATTCGGGACCGTCTTGGTGCGTGTTTGGGACCACGGAAGGCAGATTCGGAAGCTCTGGAGTCTCCAGGGAGTCGCCCAGGAGCTTGTGCCCTCCCCTCAAACGAGAGTTTGGACCCTGGGGGAGGAATACAGGGGAGGGGGGCAGCTAATCAGCTCATACGCCTTCCCACACCCGACAAGCGGGGGTCGGCGGATCATTTTCTCAGTATGTTCTCCTTGTCGTATTCCCCTTTCTTCTTTGCCTCCGCATCTCCCTCCCAATCCCTTCGTCCTCTTCATTGTCCCGCTTCTCTTCCTTCTCATCCTTGTCATCCTCTCTCTCTCTCTCTCGATCCTTCTCTCTTGGTCTCTCTTTCTCTCTATCTCTCGTTGTTCCTCTGCCTCTACCTGTTCCCTTTTTGAGTGGAGGAGGCTGCAGCGGAAGGAGAGACTGGCGAGGAGTTGTACCGTTGACCCGATGCTCCACGCGGTGTAGTTCTGGGGCATCCTTCGCGGGGGATCGGAAGAGCGGGCCGAGAGGGACATCGCCCACATGGAGCCGCTTGGCCGCCAGAGAGAGAGAGAGAGAGAGAGAGTAAGACGCTGCGGGCGAGAAGGGAGGAGGAGGAGGAGGACGAGGAGGACCATCGTAAGCCCACGACGTATCAACGATGTGGCAATACACAATCCTTCGCACTTCCCTGTTCACGGCTTCCTGCATGAGTGGTCTTCATTGCGTGCAATGCGAAATTGCTTCAGCCCCTCGGGTCAACGCGACTGCGCTTCTTGACGATCCGAAGCCGTGCCAAAGTATCGTGCTGGAGCTACAAAACCGCACGTCAAGGTGACAGCTGCGTCCTGGCAATCCGAAACCAAACCAGCACATCTTTCCGGGGATTTGAGCCATACGAAGTTTTGATCTGCTTCAGAGTTTGAACACGAATTCGCGCGGCGCTACAGCGAGAGTCAAACGTTGAAACTAAACCGCCCTCCGTCGCTGAATTGCTTCAAACTGTTAAGATCAATGTGCGCGGCGCCAAGCCAAGGCGATAGCCTCAGTTTGACAAGGAGCCGCTCTCCATGTTTGACATTGCTGCAAACTGTTCGAACGAATGCACGTGGCGCGAAGACGATGACCACATATTGAAAATGGGCTTCACCCATCTTCGTAGCTGATGCACACTTTTTGAGACGAACGTGCGTGGTGCTAAAGCGAGAGCCACATTCTGAAAACCTCCTGCCCTCGCGACAGGGAGGAGGCAATCACGAAGCAAAGGGGTGGTGGAGGGGGAGGCGGAGGAGTATTCGCCTCTGCCCCCCGCCCGGCCCCCGCGGCCGACCCAAGGGGGGGCGGGGGCAGGCGCCTCGCGCCTGCCGAAGCTGCAGCTGCCCCCGGGCCAGGGCGTGCGCGACGCCGTGGCCGAGGCAGCGTTCGGGGGGGGGGGCGAAAGGACAGGGGGCAGTGCCCGGGGAGGTCGCGTTCAGGGTGCTCCGGGCTCCCCCCAGCTGCAGTTCGGCCGCGTCCGCACTGTAGGAGGGTCACCAGTTCCTGCCTGGAGATCGACGTGCTCGTAGAGTTTTGTTGGGCGTTTGGGGGTCGTTTTGCATGTCTCCGGAGTGCTCCAGGGGGCCTCCTCCTGCGAGGAAGCGGCGGTTCCTCGAGGAAGCGGCGACCCCCCTGGTGGTGAGCCCCCTTAGCATTGCCCCGGCACAAGGGGCAGGGGGGATCATCTAGGCGGAGGAGGAGGAGGAGGAGGAGGAGGAGGAGGAGGAGGAGGATGTGCAAACATGGATCTGAGGCACGGGGATCCGCGGCGGGTGCCTCTTCCATGCCGAATCGGCATGCTCCGTCGCCAAATTCGGTGGCACTGGACTCATGTTTCGGGGAGGGGGCGGGCGGCCTGCGCGGTCGCGGTCGTCGGTCGTTGGCTTTAGGGTTCGCAGTCTGTGATCGATGTTTGTCCTGTCTCGTCTTCGCCATGGTCGTCGTCGGCGATACCGAAGACATCGACAACGGTGAGCAGGAAGAGGAGGAGGAGGAGGAGGAGCAGGAGGAGGAAAAGGAGGAGGAAAAGGAGGCCCACAGGAGAGGATGCGGATCATATTTGTAGTATACTTTTCTGGGGGGGGGGACGAGCAGGGTTTGACGAGAAATGTGGACCGTTCCTGGAGACGTTCTTGGGTTGCCACGAGTGGCCGCCACGTCCAGATTATGTGGCTTTCGGGGGGCGGTCTCCGGGGGTGTCTGTGAATCCGGGGCCGACGTCGTTCAGGAAATCGTGGCGCGCGTGGTCCTTGGCGGGGAGTCCGACGCGGCGGGGCCGCGCCGTGGGCTCTCTGGCCCGACCGCGCGCCGGGGAGCGCGGCGCGGTTTTCATCGTGGCCGGGCTCGTCTGCCCGAAGCTTCCCACGCGTGCTGCTCTGGAGACATCTGGCGCCAGCCGCGAGGACCTCGGACTTGGTTCGGCCCGTGCGGTCGTGGTTGGTGGTTGTCGGTCGTTGGTTTGCCAAGGTCGGTTGTCTCTTGTCGATGGCTTTCTTTTGGCCCGCCATCGCCGTTGGGGTCGCCGACGAGAACGAAAACGGCGACATCGACGAACAGGAGGAGGAGGAGGAGGAGGAGGAGGAGGAGGGGCAGGCATACGGCTACGGGAGAGGATTGGATGATGTTTTTTCGCCTACTTTCCGGGGGAGCAGAAGAGGAGGGTTTCAAGATCCAGGTTCCGTGGAGACATTGTGCGCGGCTGAAATTTCGGTTCTATGCCCGGAGTGTGGTTGCTTTTGTCATCCGTGTTCCTGGTTCCCCCGCTGGTAATTCGAGATTCTGGGTTTCACCAGACTGGTTTCCAGGTTTGGCCTTGCAATGCCGGGTTTCGCCCGGGTGAGTTCTGGGTTTCGCCTGGAATGGAATGTTGTGCAAGAGGAGGAGGAGGAGGAGGAGGAGGAGGAGGAGGAGGAGGAGGAGGGGGAGGAGGAGGAGGAGGGGGAGGACCAGGACCAGGACCAGGACCAGGACCAGGAAGAGGGAGGAGGAGGAGGAGGGAGGTGGAGGAGGAGGAGGAGGAGGAGAAGGAGGAGGAGGAGGAGGAGGAGAAGGTGGAACAGGAGGAATTGGAGGAGGAGGAGGAGGAGGTGGAGAAAGTGGAGGAGGAGGAGGAGGAGGAGGAGGAGGAGGAGGGACAGCTGCTCGGCGATGCCCGCGCGCGCGTGCGCGCAGGGGCCAAGGACGCGCGCGCGCGCGTGGCCAGCGCAGGCGTGCAAGCTGGCCCGCGACGGCGAGCTGAAGAGCGCGCAGCAGGACCGGCTCCGCCAGGGGGAAGGGGGGAGAATCGCTGAGGGGCAGGAAAGGAAGGAAAGGGGTCCTGAGGGGAACAGGTCCTGAGGTTTTCCTCCGCTTTCGGGGTCTCGGGGCCTTCCCTGGGCCCAGGACTGTTTCAAAACGGCTCAGGATGAAGACTTGGCCCTGGGGAGCGCCTGGGGTCCAGGACCCGTTTCCAGCAGGACCCGTCTCCTTTTTCGTGCCAAGAAGGGGGGGGAGGACGAGGAGCACAGGAGGGAGGAGAAGCGGTGAGGAGAGGAACCGTTTTTTCCCAACCATCCTTTGGTTTTGGGTCCTCGTTTTGAAGAGACGGTTTCCGCGTTCCTTCCCTCCTTCCTTCCGTCCCTCCTTCCTTCCTTCCTGCCTCCTCCCCCTCCTCCTTCTTCCCATTCCTGCTTCTGCCCTGCGCATGTCCTCGTAGTCGTCGTCATCACCATCATCAGCATCATCATAGGGAGGTCCACCCAAGGCCCCAGTGGCGGTGTCCACACGCGTTTCCCCCACCCAGCACGGCGTTTCGTGGCCCCATAGGGAGGTCCACCCAAGGCCCCAGTGGCGGTGTCCACACGCGTTTCCCCCACCCAGCACGGCGCTCCGTGGAGGTCCACCCAGGGCCCCAGTGGCGGTGTCCACACGCGATTCCCCCACCCAGCACGGCGTTTCGTGGTGCCACAGGGACGTCCACCCAAGGCCCCAGTGGCGGTGTCCACACGCGTCTCCCCCATCTAGCACGGCGCTTCGTGGCCTCATAGGGAGGTCCACCCAAGGCCCCAGTGGCGGTGTTCACACGCGTCTCCCCCCCCATAGGGAGGTCCACCCAAGGCCCCAGTGGCGGTGTCCACACGCGATTCCCCCACCCAGCACGGCGCTTCGTGGCCCCATAGGGACGTCCACCCAAGGCCCCAGTGGCGTTGTCCACATGCGTCTCCCCCACCAAGCATGGCGTTTCGTGGTCCCACAGGGGGGTCCCCACAAGGCCCCAGCGGCGGTGTCCACATGCGCTTTCCCCGCCCAGCACGGCGCTTAGTGGCCCCATAGGGAGGTCCACCCAGGGCCCCAGTGGCGGTGTCCACACGCGTCTCCCCCACCTAGCACGGCGCTCCGTGGAGGTCCACCCAAGGCCCCAGTGGCGGTGTCCACATGCGTCTCCCCCACCCAGCACGGCGCTTCGCGGTTCCATAGGGAGGTCCACCCAAGGCCCCAGTGGCGGTGTCCACACGCGTCTCCCCCACCTAGCACGGCGCTTCGTGGCCCCATAGCGAGGTCCACTTGCAAGGCCCCAGTGGCGGTGTCCACATGCGCCTCCCCCACCCAGCCGGGTGCTTCGCGGCCCCATAGGGAGGTCCACCCAAGGCCCCAGTAGCGGTGTCCACATGCGCCTCTCCCACCCAGCACGGCGTTTCGTGGCCCAACAGAAAGCTCCACCCAAGGCCCCAGTTGCTGCACTCACATGCGTCTTCTTTGCCCAGTACACCGCTTCGTGGCCCCGTAGGGAGCTCCACCGAGCTCCCCAATGGACATGTTCACAGGCGTCTGCCCCGCCCAGCACAGCGCTCCGTGTTTCCATAGGGAGCTCCATTGGAGGCCTCACTGGCACCATCCACATGCGTTGGGCCGCTCCATGGTACCAGGAACACAGCCTTTGCGAAAAACATGGGAAAAAAGAAAAAAGAAAAAAAGAAAAAATAGACAAGAACAAAACAAATAAACATACAACAATAACACAAACAACTAATCAATGAAAACAACATGTTTTAGAAACAAGATAAAAAGAAATAATAATACAAAATAGTAATTCGTCGATTTTCAAACGCTGCAAGAAAATCATTATCCCAGGAGAAAAATATTTCGTTTTTCCAGCGCCCTGCACTGAAAACAGGGGGGGGGCACGACGGACGATGGAATCGTTGCGCTGAACAGAATTATTTTTGAAAGCGGTGGAGCTTTCAATTGTTCCAAGGCTGTTTTTTTTTTTATTTCGCCCAGGACTGCGAAAATGAGGTGGCAGAGATACCATATAATTGGCATATTTGAATGGGGAAATGCTGTCAATTTTTTAAAAACATCGTTTTGGGTAGCCTTTTCAGATTGACGACGGAAATGATCAGGAATCTTATAGGATTGCGTGTATTTGTACATGTCGCGCCTGCCTTTTCAAACCGCAGCTTTTGCGATGTTTCATGCCTCTTTATCTTTTTCTGGAAAACGTTTTTTTTTTTTTTCTTAGGATCCAGACAGTTTGATTATGAGCTCTTGGTGTGTGCATATCTTACGGGAGCGCGCTATCGCACCCAAACGATATGACGTCTCAACGATTTTGTTCGTGCACGCAAGCGCTGTCATCCGCGACCAATCAGTAGGTGAATTTGCGCGCATGGCAAAACATGTGAAACATGAGAATCAGCGTGCAAAAAAAAAAAGATTTTGATCATATCTCCGCACCGTGGCAGCCAACTGCGCGGAACGGTTTTGACATGTGGTGTGTTTCTTTCTGCGTTTTATCCGTTTCTGTTACATTCTGACGAAGCAGAAGTCAACGTGTTGTTCATTTGTATAGCACTTGCGCTACAAATTGGATCGCGACGGATTGCATAAAATTGCAGTTCCGCTGGCGACGCGACCATTTTCTGTACCATTCCCTTATAGTAAGGAAAGTGGCGTTAACCACGTATCGATGCATGTAAAATCGGTTGCGCACCAGGTTCTGCATTGGTTGTGTTCTATAGCGAAATGCAATACTTTTTGGTATCGGGCTGTTCGCCGAGAGCGCGTTTGATCAATCTTTATGTTTCCTTTCAGCCCAAACAGCGCTTTTGTACAAAACCGTTCAGCGCGCCTGCGTGAAAAATGTGGCAACGCCTCTATGAAAACGAACTCGGCCCGCCTTGCGAAGGAAGCCTGCATGGTCGTCGGCACGCCGTTGAACTCCCAAAGCTTTCTGACATATTTGCAGCTGGTCCCTGCCACACTTCCTCTTCTTAGTGATAGTCTTTCTTCTGCGAGCCACTTGAAGGAATCTTGGGGCTATCCCAGGCGCTCCGGGGGATAGGTTGCGTGTCTTTGGGCGCTTTGGGGTCTTCGTGGTGCCTCTTAAGGCTCTCCCGGAGCGTTGTCGGGGCCTTCTTGGGGCTCTGGCACGGTCCCTCATGTAGTCGACGCCGCCCCCGCGCCGCCCCACCCACCCTGGGTGATGCTGAAACGCCTGCCCCCTGGAGGATTGCTGAAGCGTCCGGTCGCATCTATTGCCATCGTCGTCATCGGCAGCCGTGGACTTGTCAGATTTGTATGCTGGCCTCCACGCGCTGGGATGTGCCCCTAGAGACACTGATGGCGATCGGCCTCGCAGGCCAGAGCCGCAGGGGCACCCTGATGCGCAGGCTGGCGGCGCGCCAACCTTGGCTTCTCTCGCACGAGGCCTCCATCTAGTTTCGTCTTCGCCGACATCGTCGAAGTCTTCTTTTAGCGGTTCGTTGTACGGCGGCCCAGCGCACTCCCAGTTTCTGCGCGCTTGCAAGAGGCTGAAGAGATCGGAAGACCAGCGCCGCGAGGACGCAGATGCCTACGAGCCGTTCCAGACGGCATGGAACGAAGAACGCCTGCGATCTGGAACCATGGTTGGGCACGGCGACCACGCTTTGCATTGCAACCAGTACAGCCCGCACCAGGTGCTGATCAACAGCTGGCTCCAGATTGGTAAAAATAAATGCTTGAGAGAAGGCATCGATGGGCACCACCGTGGGTTGGATATGGTGGCAGCTGTGTCCGCGGCTGCCATCGAGGACCAGACCGAGTGGCTTTCGGCGGAGCTCTCACGCATGCAGTGTCTGCGAGCGTCCCCCGTGATATCAAAGTTCTACGACTGCACGCCACATCGATTTCGATTTGGTCGACTTCAGGCTGTTCTTCACTCCCACGCTCGCTACCCACTCCTCGTAGATGATCGCTGGACCACGGTGACTCTTGATGATTACCTCGCGGCCAAGCCCGATGCTGGGCCCATGCGGTTCGGCATTCTGGAGTTGCTTGCGCAGGGCATCACGTGTTCGTACACGTCGCCAGTGACGGATCAGATGCACGCCGTGCGCGTCCTTTGCAGGCCACGGATTCTTCAAAGCTGTAATGCGTCGTGCTTGTTCTCAGGTACAGAGATGGAAGCTCCTGAGTTTGCTGCCTCGGGCCTGGCAGCGTTGAGCAGGACCTGTCCTTACGTGCTTGTCAATGAACAGCCTGACGCACATTCGGCAAACCTTCGGAAGGTTGCGAAGTCGTCTTTGGACTTGCCGTCGAACTGCTTTCACGTTGCTGGCAAGTGCTCGTCCCACCAGATACAGCGTTGCATTGAGATTAACGAGGAGAGGATCCTTGGCGACGTCCACGCCATCGCTTTCTCATGTGCATGCCCGAGTGTGCAGAACAAGCTGCAGGTTGCGCTGAAAAAGGTTCTCGAGCATATGGTGTTCGTGCGCGGCAACCCCGATCAGACTCTTGAAAAGCAGCACGCGTTGATCATCAAGCATGCGTTGAGACGCAGGTCGTCTTGCATTGCCAATGACCCTGATGCGCCTGGAGAGCGCGACCTTGATGAGCATGCAAAGTGCTTCCTCAAGTTCTGGAACGGAGATTGGTCCAGCCATACCATAGTTCACGTTTGTAACGGCTGCTGCGCCGACAAGGAAGATGCGCAACGAAATTTGTTCGCTGCCGCCATCGGCATCGATCTTCTCCAGTCGCGGGAGTGCGACATCCCATGCAAAGATGATTGGGGCACGTGCGAGGCGGCTTGCGGGAAATCTTCAACGGGCATTCTCTGCCACTTCGTGCTCGTGCAAGTCTTCGACGTGTGCTTCCCAGATTGGCACGCGATGGAACCAGACGACCTCGGGGGGAACCATGATGATATTAACGCGCAGCCGGCGCGTATGAAGGTTCAAAAGAAGACATGGCGATCCAAGAAAGTCCTGCACAATGAGCAGCAGACCATCGACATAGTTTTGATGTGCTGGATTGGTGCTCCTCTCGAACGTTTGTCTTCAGAGTTACAGTGGTTGGACGAAGCTGGCAGGGGGCTATATGATATTGTACTCAGGAATGGCTTGAATCCATTCTTCGTCTGCCGCCGCAAGTTGACCGCGCTGGTCACCGATGGGCCCACTGGGCAGATGAAGCCGATCTTCGATTCGTTCCCAGACCGCTTGAAGCGCGTGATGATGGAGAGGCTTCGAGGACTCGGGCTTGATTTCGCTAGCCAGATGTATTGGCGCTTCCTGCACTACGAGGACTTCCCATACCAATGGGCTCGCATGATCCACCCAGGCGTGAGCAAGGCCGACCAGGATGCGGTCGCTGACTTCTTCTTCTCGGACGCCAGGAAGCCGCGTTGCCGCCACCGAGGTTTCTGCGCGAAGGTTGCGAACATCTTTGCCGATGCGCAGGCGCTGCGGCAGGACCCATGGGGGGCGCCGAAGCGCAGACGCCCAGCGGGGGGAAGGATGAAGGAGAGGAGGTTGGGGATGAGGAGGCGGCGTAGAACTGCGGCCCGATGATCACATCTTGCGTCGGCGCTTGCTCTTCGGCGCCCCCCCCCCCCCGCAGGATCTGGATTTCAGGAGGCTTCTAGTAACGTGGGCGACGAATTACCACTTCACGGACATGTGGACTGAGAGGCTTCTCGCCCAGATACGCCAGTCAACGGACGATGGCGACGTCGACGTAGAACGAGTGTGTAGCAACGGGTTCCTGTCGCAGCTGCTCCGGGAGCACGCTGCCAAAGGATTCGCAACTCCTGTTTCCAAGTCCAGGCCCGCACATGTAAACAGCACCCTGAACTGCCTCCCAGATTGTTTCCAGCTCCCGTTCATTCGATTTGGGCAGTCGTTTCGACTGGTAAGCTTCGAGTGACCGAGGGTCGCGTGTCCTTCGAAGGGGCTCGAGACGTCCTCGGGGGGCGCCGGGAAGCCGAAGCCGAGCCCAAGAGGGTTCAACGGGGTTTCAAGAGAGCGTCATGATGGGCCATGGTCTCGACCTGGGGCTTTTTTTCGAAAGCTGGAGGTTGCGAGAGCCAAGGCAAACGCTTGCCCCAAACCGCACCAGGAAGGCCCACGCGGGCCCCAACAGGGTCCGACCCCCTTCTGTCATGATTGCGGCCGTCGCCCTTGCAACTGAGGGGAAGGGGTGGAGGTTGATCCGAGGGCTCTCGCGGAGCCCCCTCGAAGGATTCTTGGGGGTCCTCTCGGAGCCGCGGCCCAAGGCGCGCGTAATGGTTATCGAACGGGGTCTTTTCCCAGCAGGAATGTTTCGGGTTTGCCTGTCCCCTGCGAGGAGGGCGAGTCGCTGATTTCGTATCTTAGTGTGCAGGTAGCTTACATGTGTCTCCTTGAAAGGCAGCAGCTGGTAGAGGATGGAGTAGCCCTTCGTTGCGTCGAGCGAGAGCGAACCCCCAAGCCTCGGGGGCCATTCGTGAATTTCATGATGAAGGCCGAGGGGGCTCGCAAGGAGCAGCTGGCACTTGATGGGGGCGACCATGACTAAGTGCCAGTACAGAGCTTGGCAGGCAGCGAAGGGTGAAGAGTTCAGGCAATTGGGGGAGCAGGCAAGGAAAGTCGAGCAGGCCGAAGCGCAGCTGGCGTTCGCTGGCAGGTTGGCCAGAGAGCAGGGGGAGGAGTTCGACGGCGACGACCTTCTGCTTTCTCCGAGCAGACAGCGTTTCGTCGCAGTCGACGGGGCCATCATGAATAGCGAGCAGTACGCGGCGTGGCGGACAGCCAGCGGCGAGAAGTTCCAACCGCCAGGGGCGCAGCCCTATCGCGTTGATCATCCCGATGTCATCAGGGGCGAACCACCGTGCGTGGGCAGGCGGCGGTTCGCCACGTTCGTCGACTCCGTCGGCGACGCCCGGACGCCTTACACGACGGAGTCTTTCGAGCGGCGCGTTCGCATCAAGCTGGGGCAGGATTCGAAGGGCAAGCCAGCAGGATTTACGCGCTATGCGCCTTGCTTCCGAGATAGTCATGTCGATGGCCTGTTCATTCCTGATCGCAAGGCCATCAAGGAGTCAGATGTGTTCGAATATTACATTCCGTGCCCTCTGGCGCATCCTGGACTATGTGCAGAGACCAACGCTTGGGTTGTGCAGCGAGCCAAGGAATGCGAGAAGGATCTCGCCAGGGCAATGGGCCGTCACCCTCGTGGTTCTTTCCATCGCTTGCGGTTTGTCACTGGGCCTGACTGGCACGTTGTCACTTGGGTTGCCTTGGGGCACCTGCGAGGCGGCAACCCGCGGGTGTCGTTGTTTTTGCCTTGTACTTTCGACCCGGCTTCGAGGCGCCTCAGCCTCGACATCGAGGACGCCGACGGCATCTTCCCCTGCATCACTGGCGTGTCCCTCGTGGGCTCTGTGATCATGGAGTCTCCTCGAGACCACCCTCTTGAATTGCATGTGTCACCTGCGCCAGTGGATCGGGATCGCGCAGTCGATTCAGCGAGGGAGGTATTCTTGCAAACGGATGTTGATGATAACCTTCTCCAGACGGAGCAGCGCGTGCACCCGTGCATCAAGGCGCGCGCTCCAGTGGACAGGGGGCTGAAGCTCATGAAGGACGGCTTCAAGGCCGCCTGCGGCCCGGCAGTCGCGAAGCGGCGACGACGGCCAGGCGTCAGAGCCGTCGGCCCGCTCGCGCACCCAGGCCCAGGAGCTGGAGACCCTGTGCACCTGGGCCCAGCTGGAGCCGAGGAGGGCGAGGGTTCGTCGTCCGACCATCGGGGCAGCGCTCCGAGCAGGGAGGGCTCTGATGTCGACAGCGATGCTGGCGTTCCCCCGCCCCCACTTCTACCTCCGCATGAACCGCCGCATCTTCCAGGCGGTCTTGCCGTTGAAGGGGCGCCTGCCGAGGGCGAGCCGCCGCCGCCTCCTGCGCCCCCGCCGCCTGCTGCTGGGCCGTGGGCGCGCTGGCCGATCGGTGATCACGGCTCGTACATCGTCTACGATGCCATTGATGACCAGCTGGGGGCCCATTGTAAATTCCCAGGCCACGGTCTTTGCAGGGCTAACAAAAAATGCAACCGCTTAGGCTTAGGATACTTGGTAGCTTTTCTCCAGCACCCTCACCTGCATCCAGAATGCGACACTCGTGCGAAGCACTCGGGCATTCTAGGGGAGTTGCGTTCTGCCGCCCAGTGGCAGACGAGAATCGACGCCCGGAAGTGGTTGGTTGATCGCGAAACTGAGAACAATTATAAGGAGCTCCTCGAATTAGAACGGCGGCACCACCCTGCGGGGTCTTTCGAGGAACCATTGCGCATTCGGCACAATTAGTCGCCCCAGCCAAGTTGAGTTTGGCATGGAGCATGGATGAGACAGGGGAGGGGGGTCATGGGAGGGGGAGGGGGAGGGGTGCGTCACCTGGAACCATGGTCATTGTCTCTTCGGCCAGCGAGTCTTACATTACATTCAGGGGTTGGGTTGTCATTCTCAGTAATGCACGTCGTACAGGCACTTCCTCTCCGCGCAGGCACGGCCTCGTGCGTCAGCATCGGTCTGGCTATCATTTGCGAGGGCTCGCCGCGACAACGCGTCAGCCATTGGCAGAGTTCATTGAGAAAGCGCTGCGAGGGACGGTCGTAGTTCGGAAAACAAGCCACTTGCCGAGTTGCTGGTCGCGCCGTTCGGCATGGCCCATGGCCCCATGGCCAACCCTCCCCCGCCCGAGGTCCTAGGTTAGGCCTCCGAGGGTTTCTGGGTTTCCAGGGGTCTGGAGAGCTGGAGGTCTTCAGAGTCTCAGGGCAAGGCCGCGGGGGCCATGGGTCTCCAGAGCCTCTGGGCTTTTCAGGGCCCATGGGCTCTGGCGTCAGGCGCGAGGGGATCTCGGGACTCGGACTCTCCATAGCCTCAGGGTTTCTCGGGGCATATCAAGGCCCGGGGTCAAGCGTCGGGAGCTCCAAGGGCCCGGGGCCCCCGCAGTGTCAGGGCCTCCCAGAGCCTTGGTGTCAGGCGTGAGGGGGGGGGGGGGGGGGAGAGGTCTTCGGGGGGTATTGAGAGCCTCCAAAAGGCCATGAGGTGTGTGAAACCACGAGGGCTCGGGGCCACCACAGTTTCAGGGCCTCCCGCTGCCCATAGGGATTGAGGCGTTGGAGACGCCATGCAAGTCCAAGACGGCCCGATTCACTTCCAAGACGTATCAGCTTGGAACGCATGTTGTTGCATGCGTCTTGGTCCTTGCGGCGCGCCCCTTGGATGTCGATCGGCTTTCCGACGGTCATCGCGCTGTCGCCGCCCCTCGCGCCTCGTTGCCGCCTCGCGCGCCAGGCAAGCCCACAGAGGCTCAGTCGCGCTCGGCCTATTGCCATGCAGTCGTGGCTGGATGCAGCGCGCTGCGAGTAGATTGCACCGAATAGCTCGCAGCTCCTTGCTCGCCAAGCGTATCTATCGAACCCATCGTGCCAGTCATCGTTGTACTTGGCCGACGGTGGCGCGCACTCCTCCCCATCGTCCATAGCCATTCGGCTTCAAACAGATTTGGCAATATGGCCAAGCGGGCCAGGAAGCAAGCGAATCCCACCTCTCCATCTCGAGGCTCTGGGGATGGCGGAGACACTTCGCAGGACAAGAGACAGAGGACGAGCGACGTCACAGGCGCAGGGTCAGTTCAGGCGCAGAGCTCAGCTGCAGACGGAGGAGAGGAGCAGGGGGCATTTGGCAAAATCAGGGTCTCACTAGCAGACGCTAAGACCTACACCGAGGAGGGCATCGACGCTATTGTCGAGACCGCCATCGCCCGGGTGAGGAAGTGGCAAGAGAAGAAGAAGGCGGCGCTGCGCAAGCACAGAGATGATCCAGGCGGCGTTGCGATAGCAATGGCGCATACAGACCCGCAGGATGATGCCGATCGTCAGCCGCCAAGCTTCGAGGAGTTGACTAAAGCGTTACTTGCACCGCCTGTGTGCGTGGCAGTGCGGCCGCAGGTGAGCGGCCTCCCACCCTTGAGGAAGGTGCAGAGCGCGGTGGCCAATGAGGATGGCGAGCTCGGAGCGTCGGCCCCGGCGCTGACCGCTGCCGCCTCGCCGTCGCCGCCGCAGCCCGAGGGCCGCGAGGATGCGGGGTCGGAGAACCAGACCGAGCAGCTCGCTGTCGAGTCCTCGGTCGGCGCGCCAGCCCCAGCGCCCCCAGCCTCGGCGGTCCGTGGCGCCTGCGAGCGCGAACCAGCGTCGCCCAGCGTCCTCGGGGATGACGACGACGCGGTCGGCGCCATCGCGGCGGTGGGCGGCAGCTTGGCCGACGCCTTGGGCGCGGACTTCG
Organism: Prorocentrum cordatum; assembly: GCA_963575745.1. Taxonomy (NCBI): domain Eukaryota; class Dinophyceae; order Prorocentrales; family Prorocentraceae; genus Prorocentrum; species Prorocentrum cordatum. The sequence continues at coordinate 46,628 of CAUYUJ010014478.1, forward strand.
GCGACTCCAAGAGCTGCATGGGGGACGAGGAGGGCGGCGCCGATGACGATCACTGCCAGGTCGTTGGCTAGCTCCCCAACTCGCGCGTTCATCTCCATTTCCGTCTGCTCTTCCTTCCCTCCCCCCTCCTCCACCCGCCCGTCCCTCATCGTGCTTATCCTCCTGCCGCTGCTTCTCCCCCTCTTCATCCCATCCCTTAATCTCCTCCTCGCCCCACTGGGCGGCATGTTTCTGAGGTTGCGCAGCAAGGCTTGGGCTTTTCAGGCCGCGCGCGAAACATTGCGGACCTGGAAGAGGAGGAAGAGGAGGACGAGTTACGTTTCACATGCAGGATGATGAGGAGAATGAAGAGGAGGAGGAGGCGGAGGAGCGGCGTTGAACACTAACTCTTGGACAAGGGGGGAAGGGGCGAGGAGGGGGGGGGGGCAGGGGGGGTCGGAGCAGGGCCCCCTCCCAGGAGAATCGCATCATGGCGCGGGATGTCTTTTGAGGTTAGCAGGCGCTGGCGCGTGATATAAGCATGATACAAAAATGTTTTTGAATATCTTAATTGTTTTATTTAATAGTTGCTTGATTTAATAAATCATTTTTCTCAGAGGATTTTCTGAGATTTTGGTTCGCGCGGTTTGCGAGGATGTCTCAGGCGTTTCGCCTGTTCAGAATCCCCCGAGGATTTTCGGAGATTTTCGTAAATAATGTATTTGATGGTTTTAAAAAGATTTAATATATCGATGTGAATAAAAAGTGCTGACTGGATTTAAGGTTTGAGAGATTTCTGGTTTGCTATTGGTAAGTATCCGCAGCGACGATCGATTGAGAGCGACCCCCCCGATGTAGACAGTTCGCAAGCGTTGGCCCCCTGTGAATGGCAGCGCCTCAGAACTTGACGCCCCGCCCCTCAGGTCGACGACCCGCTGGAGCGGGAGGCTGGCGCCGAGGGCGACGAGGACGCCGTGCAGATCATCGGGGAGTCCTTCTCCACGCCCCGGAGGAAGCTGCGACCCCACGTGAGCGCGTGCTCAGAGTTTGAGCCTCGGAATCTGGCCGAGCACATGGTGCGCCGCTGGCTCGCGGAGCTCGGCCCTGAAGTCGAAATCGATTGCATCAACGGCTTGAGGATCTTCGCTTCCAAGGTCCCGGAAGGCATTGCCGCGCGCTGGAGTTTGTTCGCAGGTAGCGGGGTGGGGGCGCATTTCTATTCGGCGCTGCAGACCGTGTTGAACAGGGAGTTCGGAATCGAAGTGGTATTCGACACGACGGTGTACAGCGAGCTCAGCCCAGAGAAGCAGCAGCACATCATGGACCAGTTCAGCCCTCGCTTCTTGGTCGGGGACGTGAAGAAGCTCAAATCTCCTTCGAGTGACAACGACGCCCGCGGCGGCACCGAGGAGCTATTGCCGTGGTGCTTCATTTTAGACGCCGGGCCGCCTTGCACTTCGAGGACGCCGTTGTCGTGCCGGCGGGCTGCCAACCTTGGCTGCGTCCAGGAGAGCCGCGAGGCGACGGGCGTCGGTTTCAATGAGACCCTCAGCGTCATCAAGCAGCATTGGCCGACTATCGTTCACTTGGAGTGCGTTAAGGAATTGAATCAGGAGGGTGGCGTTCAGCAGGATTCGGATGCTTCTTGGGTTACCAGCGAGCTGAAGAAGATGGGGTACTGGGCTCACCACGGCACGCTTGACTCCTGCGACTTCGGGGCTTACCCGCGGCGCGTGCGGACGTATTGGACTGGAATGCTGCACATGAAAGGTTCGCCGGATGAGATCGCTCACCATTTCAATCGAGTGCTGGTGGCGTGCAGGCTGCCCAACGCCAGCGATGCCGACAACCCGAAAACCTGGCCGTGTATTGAAACCAACGACGAGTTTCTCAAGCGCATGTCGACAGTCTCTGGGATCCCACTGTGGTCCGACTTCGGCGTTGGCAGGGAGAGCAAGTCGAAGAAGGATGATCCGAATTGGAAGCACGAGCACAGGGAGATCTTCCAGGCGAATGGCATTCAGTGGCCTTTTGACCATGCGGCGCCGCCCGTTGGCGGCGATGTCATCCATAGGTCGGGAATGCTGCCTCGCGAGTTCGAGCTCGCAGTTATGTCGCACGTCCTCTTCCCGATGGCGATCGGCACCCAGATGGAGTTCTTCGACGTGAACCAGAGCACGCAGCGGACCATCAAGCGGCACCTGGACGAGGACACTTACCGCCCGAAAAGTGTTACTGGTGATGCTGTTGCGCCGTCGCCGTGGTCATCGAGGCCCCCGACATTGGTTGGCAGCATGGCGATGATCGTGCGGTACCGCAGCAGTGGCGTCGTCCATGTCAGGGCGGTTGAGCCGATCGAGCTCTTCACGATGATCGGCTGGGACGCCGCGATGTGGAAGCGCAGGAATGACCAAACCAAGGATTTCAGCTACCTCGACATGATCTCGAACATGGCGGGCAATGCGTATTCGCTCTTCCACCTGGGCCCGTGGGCGATCGCAAGTCTTTCGACGTTCGGCCGATTCTATGAGCCGAGCCCGTATGCAGCCCAGGGCGACAGTGGCGCCCCGGATGAGGGGGGCGCTGAAGATGTTGTTGATTCCAGCGACGTTTCGGCCAGCAGCGACTGAGGGGTCGCAGCTCCATTCTCGGCGCCGCATGTCGCGGCGTTCTCCGCTTGCAGCCGCTTTCAGCGCTTAGATGTTTCTTGTCGAGGCGCTCGCGATCATAAGACGGAGTGACATATCGTTTCGGGAGTTCAGGGGAGGCCAAGCGTCCTCCCCAATTTCTCCTCCCCCTCTCCTCCCCCTTGCTTCTCGCCCAATGCCTTTTTGCGGACCGTGCCTGGGTCGTGGGCATGCGGCCGCGTGCTTGTGCGCGGGTCGGCCGTCTGGGTTTTGTATTGGGGGCCTTGGGGGACATCTTGGGGGCCTCTTGGGAGTCTTGGGCCGTCGGAAACCGAAAAGAAGAGATTGCCCCAATCTCCAATTCTGATGTAAACTCGCATGTTCTATTATATGGGGCCTCCTGGGCCGCTTGTCCGCTCTCGCGTGCCTGGGCGCGGGTCTCAACTCGCGCGCCTGGGCGCGGGTCAGATGGTCTTTGGGTCCGCGTCGGTCGTCTTGGGTTCAGCTTGTCCCCTGCCTGGGCCGTGGGATGTGGAGCCCGCGCCTGGTTGTTCTCAGTCTCTCCTGTGATTGGGTGCTGGTCGGTCGTCTTGGGCTCAGTCTCTGTGGATTGTCTTGGCGCTTTGCCTGGGCGCGCGTCGCTTAGACGCATCGTTCCATGACGTGGGCAGTTCGATAGCGAGTTGCCTTAAACGTTTTCGATTGCATCCTGGTTCAGTTGAGCCCGAATCCTCTTGGGCCCCATCGCGTTTGTAGCAAGCCTTTTTGGCTGAGTTTGCCGAGCCCCGCCGGCCCTGCGAGTTGCGTCGCCGGGCCATGGGGGGGCCCTCGCAGCCCTCGCAGATGGGCTTGGCTCTCGGGCCAGGACAGAGCATGTCGAGACATGGCGCGCGGAGTGGCGGGTCCAGGAGAGCTGCGTCGCGCGCGTCTGCCGGGGAGGAGGAGATGGAGCGGGCGCTGGCCGATGCCAACCCCGAACCAGTCCCTGCGGTGCGGAGGCCGCCCCACAAGAAGTGCCTCATTTGTGTATTCCATGACGATGACGAAGACCCAGTCGAGAAGCACTTCGGGCGGACCGTGTATATGTCCTGGGGCAAGCCGGCGGGGGCCAACGGCGAGACCCAAGGCAAGTCTTTGCGCTTCGCGCACCCCCGCCAGCCCATTCCCAAACAACAGCCGTTGCGGCGCGATCGTGGCACCAGAAACGGTCGCACTTGAGACGGCTAGTCCAGACCAAGTTTGGTCTAGACTAGCCGTCTCAAGCGCGACCGTTTCTGAGGCCGCGGTCGTTGGCCATGGAGCAAGCGAAGGGGGCTTGGGGTTCTGCGGATAGATGCGGGAGGTCTCTGGGCGTCATCTTGGAGGGCATCGATCTGGCCACGGAGGGCTTGTATTAGGCCCTAATGCAAGCCCGCGTCGTATTTGGGGCGGGCAAGCACCGTTACTAAAACAGCGTTTTCTTGAGTGGATGTCAACCTTTGCGCGCGTCGTTGGCTGACCTTGGATGCTCCATGCCCTGGGGGAGAGGGCATGGGGGGGTTAACCTTGGAATCAGGGCCTTGATCAGAGCTGGCAACCTAACCCACTCAAGCCCTGAAGGGCTCGCTGGATTTTTGCTTCTACTGCCAGCGGATTTTCACCTCCAGGCTCAGGGGCATCAAAGGCTTGACGATGACGGTGTACGCTAACAACCTGGGCCGGGACGACGCCCGGCACCAGCTGCACCTCAGCTTGCAGAAGACGCTGATCAAGGCCATCATCGATCGCGGTGGCAGTCGCAATGGCCACGTTGACTGGGAGTCCGTGGAGGATGATGCGTGGGTTGGCAAACGGCACAGACATTGTAATGCGTCAGATCCGTCGGGGGGAGGAGGAGGAGGAGGAGGTGCAGGAGGAGGGGGAAGGGCGGGGGAGGAGGTGGAGGAGGAGGAGGAAGAGGCCTCCTCCTCTTCCTCCTCCTCCTCCTCATGCTCGTGAGGTGGCGGTGGATTGACGCCTTTATGTTTGTCTCTGTTGGATTTGCCTCGGGGCTGCGTTTGGTCCCTGCTGGACTGGCTTTGGGGCTGTTGTTCGCGAAAATTATTGGGCAAATCTTCTAATTGGGATCTCTTCTGGATCTGCGTCGGTGCCTTTTTTCTTGTCCTCGCGGGAGGAGGAGGAGGAGGTGGGGGAGGCGGGGGGGGGGGGGGGGGGGGAGGAGGAGGAGGAGGAGCGGGGGGGGCGGGGGGGAGGAGGAGGAGGAGGAGGAGGAGGAGGAGGAGGAGGAGGAGGGAGGAGGAGGAGGAGGAGGAGGAGGAGGAGGAGGAGGAGGAGGAGGAGTATGACCCGATGCCGTAATGCGAACCCTGCCGATGAGGCCTTCGGTGGGGTTTCCTCGTCTCGGGGCTCTCTGGAGGTCGCAAGAAGTAATCTTTTGGGCCCCATTTGGCTCCAGGAGGGCTCGGGAGAGCGCGAGGGGCTTCCCGCGTGGCCGCATTGGGCGCCCTCTCGTCGCCATCTTGGGATTACATATGAGCCTTCCTAAGGGCCCCGAGACTGCCTTTGGCCATGGGCAGGCCCGTGACGGGCCTCGAGGGTTTCAAGAGGTTCCCAGGTGGGGTGGCCCCAGCGGTGGCCAGTGAGAGGCCGATGTGGGGGTGGGGGAGCTCCCCTCAGGATCGCGCGATCACGTGCGCCTTTCGGGGGAATCTTCACTCTTGGGGGGCCCTCCTCGGGATCGCGCGATCGCGTTATCGTGCGCTTCTCGGGGGGGCCCTTCCTCGGGGTCGCGTGATCCATTCCCCCCAGGCTGCTGCGCAGATGGACGTCGCGGAGAGCTTGCAGGCTGTCACGAAGAAGCCTGGGTACGAGGAGTGGGACTACGACGAATACATGGCTGAGAACGACGGGAAAATTCAAACGCAGAAGGGCCACTACAAGTCTGTCGACAGCGGGGGCGCAACGGTCGTTATCGTCCCAGACAAGAAGTTCAAGCGAGTAGAATTCAATTCCGTGCAGAGCGTCAACAAGAAGATCAAGCTCGGCCAAGTGGCGGACGAGGGGGGCAACGTCGACACGCGCATGAGGGCCATTGCGGATTCGTTCGTCCCAGACTTCGGCGGCACGTTCTTGCAGGGCGATGCCGTGGGCGCCGTGCTCGCGGCTTCCGACGGCGACCCCGCCACGTCGCCGCCGACGTCGGCACGGGCGAAGGGGGCTGGCATCAGTGGATCTATGCTGGGCGCGCGCCTCGCCCCGCAGCAGGCCGACGATGGAGGGCCCCCGACGATTGCCGGGGGGGAGTCCAGCAACGCGGCCGCGGCCAAGCCGAAGGCGAAGCCGAAGGGCAAATCCAACCAAGGGCAAGGACCCCGCGGCCGCCCGAAGAAGCCCTTGGTTCAAAAGGTTGAGGAGTACGAGGGGCAGTTCTCTTCGTCCCTGCCGACAGACGCTTGCTGGTGGGGGTCCGAGGTCAAGTCCATCCTCGGCAGCTTGAGGGACATCGCCAAGGACATCGACAAGCGCTTGAAAAAGGAGCCCGACAGTGAGGAGATCGATAAACTGACGATCGCCAGGAAGAAGCTCACAGCGATCATGGCCATCGTGGAACAGGCACTGATGCCTTCCATTCTTTTTCATCCACATTCCAGATCTTCTGTTTCGCCTCCCTCCTCCTCCTCCGTTTCGCCTTGCCCTCCGATCGCTTTGCCCCTCGCTCTCGCGCAGGCGAGCAAGACGAGCTTGGACGACGACTCCTTCAAGGACACTTACGACATGACCGTCACGAAGCTCCAGTTAGAGCCAACGGCCACCTTGCAGTTTCCACCGCACGTATCTTATGCGCGGCACAAGTTCGACATCCGTAGCGTCTCATCGATTGACGCGTGGCTAGTGCAAGTGAGTTCAGCGTCGTTGCGGAAGGCTGGCCTGGCGAACGTCTCAGAGGAGCAGGAACGCTTGTGGTCCGAGCGTATGTCTACAATTTTGAAGATGAAGGACGCTGACATGAACTCGACCTTCGACGAGCTGTTCGCCGAGGACCGCGACTTCGACTTAGAGGATGACGCCATGTCGTTCCTCACCGCCTTCGGGGTGTGCTGGTGCATGTTCTCGTATGTCGACCTGGACCTGCTCGTCGAGCTGGGGAAGGAGGCCGTGGATACGCTTGACAAGGCCGCGAAGCCCACGACTGGAACCCAGCTCGGGGGCGCGCTCATGGGCCTCCCCAAGGGGCGGAAGCTGCTCGAGTCGTTCCGGGCGCACGTGGCCAAAGCAGAGCATACGCAGGGGATCATTGCATCTCTGGCAGCCCCCATGAACAAGTTCAAGGAGACCGCGGACGCCGTATTGCCACACATCGGCGCAACCAACGTCGCGTCGCTCGGCGAGCTCCGCGCGGCGTTACTTGAGCTGCGTTCGGACTTCGAGGCGAAGGTGCCGCTGCGCCTGGCGTCGTTCAAGCCCGACTTCTCGAAGGGCGAGCGTTGCGAGCACTTCTTGCACCTGGCGTCAAGCGTGCGCCTCGCGTGGGTTGACGTCCTGATGCCCGTCATGAGCGGGGGGGGCACCTTGGAGACCTTGGCGACTTGGGTAGAGCAGTCCAGCGCATCACGAAACAGGATGCTCGACCTCACTTTCACGCTTGTGCAGTGCAAGGTGGTCTTCGGCAGTAGCGCTGACCTAACAGCCTGCGACTTCTTCCTGAAGTTGATTGAGTGCCTGGTCGAGGTCGGTGCAACGATCACCAAGCAAGATGCCACGATTGAGGACGCCCAGAAGATGCAGAACAACTTCGAGGCTGTCTTCCGTTCGAGCAACGACGCCGTCGGGGAGGAGTTCAAGAAGTCCATGCAGGATCTTGCGTCTTCGCCATTGTTCTCGCCTGATGGGGCTTTTCATCAGAAGATAGCATCGTGTCTGCATGCCCACGGGCGCCCCATCGTTCAGGCCTTGGCTGACGAAGTTCAGAAGATCTTCAAGGAGTTCCCACTCGATAATTTTTCTTTGGCAGGGGCAGACGCGCAGAAGGCCGCGGCGCTGGTCGACAGCGCCCTCCCGGACCCGATCGTGAACAACGTCGTTAAGTGGGCCACGTCATGTGGAGATCCCGTGCTCCTGCAGCAAGCGCTCTACCTGTCCAACTCGCACGCGTTCGCGAAGTCGCTGGCCGCGGCTCGCGTCCTGGGCGAAGAGGTACTCAACCATGCCAAGATCGACAAGACGGCGATCACGCAGGCGCAGGTTAACGTCTTGAAAGACACGCGGGCTCGCCATGCTGGATTCGATGCCTTCCTGAAGGAGAATGCCAAGCAGCTCGGCGACTGCGAGTCCGTGGACGTGGCTTCCCACATTCCGATCTTAAAGCAGTTCGTCAATCCCAAAGCTCTCGGGCCTGTCTTGTTGGAACAATCGCTGACTATCCAAAGTCGGTTCGCAGAGACCTGGACCAAGGACCTCGAGTCCCTCTGCGAGCAGGTTGAGGCGTCTTGCCCCAATTATGCACCAGTGAGGGAGTCATTACTCCGTAATGACGTGATGATTGAGACATTGACGAACAATCCCAAGTACGGCGGCATCGGCAAGCTCACGTCTTTGATGAAGGAGTACAGGCGCTTGGTCAAAGTCCTTCACGCCGATCGTCAGCCCGCCTTGATATCAGCGGAGGTGATGAAGAAAACCAAGGAGCTCATCGACCTTGGAGTTGAGACAGTGGCCTTTACATTCTTCATATGGAAAGTGAAGGTCGCGTGGAAGGACGTGGTCAACCCCACGCTGGCCAAGAAGAACGTCGAGCAGCTTCGGCTCGAGCTCAAGCCGAGCGGCGTGACGCTGACCCAGCAGATGGAGGACTACTTGAAGGCGTGGGAGGACGGCGCCGCGCCGTCGGACGCGGTCGCCGACCGCGACGGCACCGCGAAGGCTCGGTGGCGCGCCGAAGGGCAGGCGAATGGGGAGTAGCCTCACCACAGATGTGCTGTTCCAGCGGGCCCTGGGGGCTTCTTATAACCGCGTCTTCGGTGGCGAGGCCTTCCCCCGTTCACCATCGCCCCTCGGCGTCCCGCCGAAAGGCTGCAGACGTCGCCTCTACCCCCGCCAGTTCGACGAGCGGGCCTCCTGCCGCGGCCGGGGCTGCGCCGCCAGCTGAGGCCGCCGTCGGGAAGAAGAAGTCGCTCGCCGAGCGAGCCAAGGAGGCCAGGGCCAAGAGGGTCCGCGCGGCTTGAGGGCCTCGGCAGGGTTTGGCGGCAGTGGGCGCCTCTGCCGCCGCAGCTAGGGCCTGCTGCGGGCGGCGGCGCTCAGGGGTTGGGCGCGCAGAGTTGCGCTCAGAGAGATCTTGCTGGGGAGCACGTTCGGATGTGTTGAGATCGTTCCTCTCCATCGTTGATGTTACCATCGATGTCTTCATGCTCGTGGACCCTCCCCGCTCGACTGAGAGGGGCGGGCCAGTGGCGTCGCGGCGGCGGCGGCGACGCGGGCAGGCCATCTACGTTGGCCAATTCTGGGGTCTGAAGGCTGCGAAGGGGGTGGGTGGGAAAGAGGGCTGAGACGAACGGGGTCCCGCCTTTGCCAGATGCACTCTGTGAGATCAGAACAACTTGCCGCCACCCGGCGCCATCCCGTGGTCGCAATTTCCAAGTCGTTGTTTGCACTTAAGACGGGCATCGTTACTCCGTGGGGCTTGCGCCATCCCGCCGATCAGAGGGAAGTTTGAAAGCTTGAGGCTGTGGTGGCAAAGATGTAGCGGCCTTCGGTTCAAATGCCGCTGTGCTTGGCCGATGGGTTCAGGGTTAGGGGGTTCCTGGGCAACGCGATGTCTATCCTGACCTGTCTGCGTCCTTGGGTGGAGCTTCCTTACAGAAGTAAGCTTTGCAATCGCACCTGGGAGGTGTGTAGTTGCTTGTTGGGGTGATGTATGATTCCTGTGACATATATCATAACTGTCCGTGCGTGAAACGCATTGAGGTCTTCGGGTGGCTCTTGCGGCGCCCATGGGGCTTTGAGGCTCCAGATGTGGGCTCGGGAGCCTTAAGTTTGTCGCCATGCTATCGGTGGTGCCATGCGTCCCACTTTCGTAAGTAGAATGAGATCTTTTCGTGTGTTGCATGATCCAGGTTTGTATGAATAGTAATGTTGCAATGGCAGAATCGTATTTCACTATCATTCATAATTTATGATCAATGGTATCCATAATTATATATGCTAATAAATACTACTATTGGTATTTATAATATAAGAACCTCACTTATATTTATTCCTATGCATTATTAATAATACCGCATATGTGTTTATCACGCAGGTATTTTTTGGTGATGTTTTTGTATTTTCCCCGACCCTTCTGCGTTGTGGTATGATCGGGCGCACCAACACATGCGCCTCCCCCACCCAGTGCAGCTTTTCGTGGCCCCATAGGGAACTCCACCGAAAGCCCCCGTGGCAAAGTCCACATGCGGTTCCGCCCCAGTACAGCGCTTCGTGGCCCCATAGGGTGCCCCCCAAAAGCCACAGTGGAACCGTTCACATGCGTTTTTTTCCACCCAACACAGCTTTTCGTAGCCCCATATGGAGCTCCACCGAAGGCCTCAATGAACCCGTTCACATGCGTCTGCCCAAATCAGTACAGCGTTTCCTCCATAGGGAGCTCCACTGAAGGCCCCAGTGGCGGTGTCCACAGGCGTCCCCCCCGCCCAGTGCAGCGCTTCGTGGTCCACAAGGAGCTCCACCGAAGATGATACCCACAGCTGCGGTTCTGCCGGGTCATTCGCCGGGCTAATTTATTGCGGGCCGATGGCGGCAATCTTCTGGGGGGGGGGTTGTCGATGACATCACGTTTTGCGCCGTCGGCGTCCGGGAATGCTTAGGAATGACCGAGGATGGATAGCAACAGCATCTAGGTTGCGATCTGCACCACAGCTCTTGTGTACACCACAGTGCCTGCGTGCACCACAACGCACGCCGCCTATGTACACTACAGCTGCCGCGCGTGCACCACAACGCACGCCGCCTATGTACACTACAGCTGCCGCGTGCATCGCTGCGCCTGTGTACACCACAGTGCTCGCGTGCACCGCAGCGCGCGTGTACACCACAGTGCCTGCGTACACCACCTCAGCCGTGCGCAACACAACACCAGCGTACACCACAGTGCTTGCGTGCACCACGGTGCCTGTATACACCGCGGCGTCTGTGTGCACCACGGCAACCTCGTACAACGTACCACCATTGTCGCAGATAGAATGTTCGCAGGAATGAGATGACAAAATGAGCGCTTGTGGACCACAGAAACAATCGTTTTATATTGACTTATGGAAAGATGAGCGCCGTTTGAAGGATGAACGAGTCTTCTCAAGTCCTCCCGCATCACGGGGCTCCCGCAGAATTGGCCGGCCGATAACCAAGTGGACTGATTCAACCGGCCATTCTGCGGTGCACGCGGATGTTGTGGTGTACATAGGCGCTGTGGTGTGCACAGGCGCAGCGGTGCCATTTTTGTACAAGCAACTGCATACCTTCTGCTTCGGCCGTCTTCCGCATGATGGCCGCGGCCACGCGTGGGGTTAGAGGGGGCCTCGCGGCTGCCGACGCCGCCGTCCTCGTGGACGCGGCTGTCGGCATTGCGATTCGCGCCCAAGCGCCGCGCCGCACCGTCGCGGCGGTGGCGCGGTCGGCGATCGCCGTTGTTGCATCGGCGGTCCAGGCGCAGTTGGGTGCGCCTGCCGCTGCTGGTGTTGCGGCGCCCGCCGAGAGGTGCGGAGACGAGGACGGAAGGCGAAGCGGGCGCGGCGGCCGCGCCGCCGCTTTGCCGAAACCCGACGCGAAAGACGACGTGATGCTGACCATGGAGGTGGCGGTCGCGCCGGGAGGCCAGGGCAGGCGCAAGCAGTTGGAACTGCCGTGTTTGGGGAGCTCGCTGGCGGCGCAGTCGCCATGGAGGGCACCGACGACGACGACGACGACGACGACGACGACGACCTGGCTGACGCTCCGCCCGCTCCTGGGCGAAGGGGCGCGCTCGGCGGAAGACCTACGGCGCGGCGGCGGCGGGGGCGGCTGGAGGGGCGGACGCGGGTTGCGGCCATGCCGTTGTGGTGGCTGCGCCTGCTGCTGCGGCGGGGGCGGCCCTTGGGGTGGGTCGCGGCGGCGGCTGCCGCGGGTTTCGGCCCGCATGCCGCGGCGGCGTCTGCTCCGCTCAGGGCGCTGGATCTGGTCAACCTAGCGGCGGCAGCGGAGACGGCGGCGGCGGCGAGCCCGCTGGAGGCGTTTCGCCTGGCGCTGTCCGCGGGTGGGCCCGCGGCGCTGAACTTCCCCGAGGGGAGTCAGCGCGTGCTCGCCGCGGCCGACGCCGCTTTCTTTCGCGCGGTGCCACCGCCCCCTGAGGCCATGCGCTAGGAGCTGCAGCGCATGCTGGACCAGGTGCTCCCGCACTACGTCCTCGCGCCAGTCAGGAGGGCTGCCTTGCGAGACGCCACCTCTGGCTCGGGAGAAGATCCAAAGAGCTTCGCAGGCGGCCGGTGCCCTCCTGAACCTCTGCGACGGCCCGTCCCCTCTGCCTTCCGTCTGGGCGCGCCGCCGACCCTTTCGTGGGAGGCCCCTCCCCAGCCTTCAGTCGGGCCTGGAATATTCAATAATAGATAATAAAACATGTTCAGGGGGCAATTTGTTTGAGTATTTTTTGGTATATCTTCTGACTATTTGTAATTTCTCATCCAAAAATCCCCCTGTAGGGGGACAGACCCGACCGAACCCCAGCCTTGGGATCGCTTTGAGGGTTTGCGCTCGTTTGCGCTGTTCCCGTATTGGGTGGCCTGGCTTCGGAGCCCCGAGGCCTTCAAGATCGCCCCGCGACGGCCCACGAGGCCGTCGACGGCCCACGAAGCCTGCGCGTCTCCGCACGCCCTCGCCGCCGACGCCGCCGACGACAGCCGACGACGACGACGACGCCGACGACGACGCCGACGACGACGCCGACGACGACGACGCCGCCGCCGCCGACGCCGACGACGACGGCCGCCGCCGCCGACGACGACGACGCCGCCGCCGACGCCGACGACGACGACGGCTGCCGCCGCCGACGACGACGACGACGGCCGCCGCCGACGACGACGACGGCCGCCGCCGTCGTCGGGTGCCGCTAGGCGCGCGCGCGCGCGCCCTGACCGCCTCCCGCCGCGGAGCGGAGGCCCTCAAGGGCGCTGTCGCGGGGGGCTTGCTGCCGCCAGCGGCGCAGCGTCAGGCGACCCTCCGACCGCCGTCGTCGGCCTCGCCGTCGCGCTCGTCCCGGGCCGCTGCTGCGCCGATGTCGACGTCGTCGTCCTCGGCCTTTGCAGGAGGAGGAGGAGGAGGAGGAGGAGGATCGAGGATCGAGGATCGAGGAGGAGCGGAACGGACCGGAACGGAACGGAACGCACGTGCGGGCACGCGCCCGGGCCCCTCGAGGGCCAGGCGGGTGAGGCCACGGCCTCGCGTGAGAGGCTGCGCGCGCCGGGCGCCTGCGCAGGGAGACGCGTACTTCCCCACACTGTTACGATTTCACGTAAGAGTTGATGGGCCTGTTTTCCACCACCATCATAAAATGGAGGGGGAGGGGGTCCTCCTCCTTCTCCTCCTCCTCCTCCTCTTCGTCCTCCTCCTCGTCCTCCACCTCCTTCCCCCCTCCAACTTATGGTGGTGGTGGTGGTGGTGGACAACAGGCCCATCACGAGTGACCCTTCGCCGGAGTGACCTAGGGTGCGGGCCCATTGGGGTGCCCCGACCGTCGAACGCGATGCGATAGTAGCGTCTTGCGCGCTTGTGCTTGGTCGCCCCGCGGCCGAGGTCACTCTTACCCAGGGTCACCCTTGCGAGTAGACGATTGTTTTCCAGATGTTCCCACTCCTTTGTTGTAGCCGGTTGTAGCCATGTGGTGTCATTGATATCGTACTGCGTTCTCGGTGCCTGGCGTCGGTGGCGGCGGAAGTGGAGAGTCGGCTGCCAGAGGTGGGAGGTCGGAATGCTGAGCTGGTGGAAGCTGGAGGTCGATAGATGGAGGTGGGAGTGGAGAGTCGGATGCTGGAGGTTGGAGGTCAGGATGTTGAAGTGGTGATCGTCGGCGGTCGATTGGCGGAGGTGGGAGTGGAAGGTCGGATGCTGGAGGTGGGAGGTCGGAATGCTGAGCTGGTGGACGCTGGAGGTCGATAGGTGGAGGTGGCCAGAGGTTGGAGGTCGGAATGCTGAGCTGGTGGACGCTGGAGTTCGACTGGTGGCGGTGGAAGTGAAGAGTCGGATGCTAGAGGTTGGAGGTCGGACTGCTGAGCTGCTCGACGCTGGAGGTCAACTGGTGGAGGTGGAGGTGGAGAGGATGATTGAGGGATGATTCAGGAGGTCGGATGAGTGGGGAGCGGAATATGGGGGGGCACAGGGAGATTGAAGGCGACGCCACAGGATAAAATGATTCAGATGCAGCAGAAGGGTAGACCTAGTCGAAGATGTCGGAATAGTAGTAGCCGTCGTCGTAGCAGAAGTAGTAGCAGCAGTAGCAGTAGCAGTAGCAGTAGCAGTAGCAGTAGCAGTAGCAGTAGCAGTAGCAGTAGCAGTAGGAGTAGGAGTAGGAGTAGGAGTAGGAGTAGGAGTAGGAGTAGGAGTAGGAGTAGGAGTAGTAGTAGTAGTAGTAGTAGTAGTAGTAGTAGTAGTAGTAAGTATCAGTATGTTTAGTAATAGTAGTAGTAGTAGTAGTAGTAGTAGTAGTAGTAGTAGTAGTAGTAGTAGTAGTAGTAGTAGTAGTCGTAGTAGTAGTAGTAGTAGTAGTAGTAGTAGTAGTAGTAGTAGCAGTAGTCGTCGCACAAGTAGTAGCATGAGTAGTATGCTTATTATTAGTAGTAGTAGTAGTAGTAGTAGTAGTAGTAGTAGTAGTAGTAGTAGTAATAGTAGCAGTAGTAGTAGTAGTAGTAGTAGTCGTCGTAGTCGTAGTCGTTGAGCATACGTAGTAGTAATAGTAGTCGTAGTCGTCGTAGTAGTAGTAGTAGTAGTAGTGGTAGTAGTAGTAGTAGTAGTAGTAGTAGGTGGTGAGGGCAGTAGTAGCATTAGTAGTAGTAGCAGTAGCAGCAGCAGCAGCAGTAGCAGTAGTAGTAGTTGTAGTAGTAGTCGTTGTAGTAGTAGTCGTAGTAGTAGTAGTAGTAGTAGTAGTAGTAGTAGTAGTAGTAGTAGTAGTAGTAGTAGTAGTAGTAGTAGTAGTAGTAGTATAAGTAGTCGTAGTAGCAGTAATAGTGCTAGTAGTAGTAGTAGCAGCAGTAGTAGTAGTAGTAGTCGTAGTAGTAGTAGCGAGGACAGTAGTAGCAGTAGTAGTAGTAGTGGTAGTGGTAGTAGTACGAGTTCAGTAGTCGTAGTTGTAGTAGAAGCAGTAGTAGTAGTAGTAGTAGTAGTAGTAGTAGTCGCAGTAGTAGCCGTAGCCGTACTCGAATCAGTGGTAGTAGTAGTAGTAGTAGTAGCAGTAGTAGTAGTAGTACTAGTATTAGTAGCAGTAGTTCTCGTAGTAATGGTGGTCGTAGTAGCAGTCGCCATCGCAGTCGTAGTGGTAGTGGTGAAAGTAGTCGTTCATGTTGTCGTAATCGTAGGGGTAGTCGTAGTAGTCGTTGTTGTAGTAGCCTTGGTCCTCGTGGTAGAAACAGTGGTCGTTTTATGTGCATCAGTAATCGTAGTAGTAGTAGTAGCAGCAGTAGCGGTAGCAGTAGCAGTAGTAGCAGTAGTAGTAGTAGTAGTAGTAGTAGTAGTAGTGGTGGTGTTGGTAGTAGTAGTAGTAGTAATAGTAGTAGTAGTAGTAGTGGTAGTAGTAGTAGTAGTAGTAGTAGTAGTAGTAGTAGTAGTAGTAATGGTAGTGGCAGTAGTAGTAGTAGTAGTAGTAGTAGTAGTAGTAGTGGTGGTGGTAGTAGCCGTAGTTGTTGGAGAAGCCATAGTGAACGTAGTAGTTTCGGTCGTCGTCGTTGTAGTAGTGGTCGTAGTTGCCGCAGTCGTAGTAGAAGTACCAGTAGTACAAGTCGCAGTAACAAACGTAGTAGTAGTAACAGTAGTAGTAGCAATCGGAGTTGGTACTAGTAGCAATGGGGGTAGTGCTAGCAGTAGCAGCCGTCGTGGTAGAAGTAGTAGAAGTAGTAGTAGTACTAGGAGTAGTAGTAGTCGTAGTCGTAGTAATAGAAGAAGTAATAATTGCGGTATTAGTAGCAGTCGTAGTCGTCGTCGTAGTAGTAGTAGCAGTAGTTGTAGCAGTAGTAGGGGCAGCAGCAGGAGTGGTACTATAGTAGTAGTAGTAGTAGTAGTAGTAGTAGTCGTAGTAGTCGTAGTAGTAGTAGTAGTAGTAGTAGTAGTAGTACCAGTGGCAGCAATGGGAGTAGTAGCAGTAGTACTGGTCGTGGCAGGAGTGGTAGTAGTAGTCGTAGTAGTAGTAGTAGTAGTGGATGTAGGCGTGGCTGTCGCAGTCGTAGTATAAGCAGTCGTCGTGGTAGTAGTAGTAGTAGTAATAGTAGTGGTAGTAGTAGTAGTAGTAGTAGTAGTAGTAGTCGTAGTAGTAGTAGTAGTAGTAGTAGTAGTAGTAGTAGTAGTAGTAGTAGTAGTAGTAGTAGTTGTAGTAGTAGTAGTAGTAGTAGTAGTAGTGGTAGTAGTAGTAGTAGCAGTAGTAAAAGTAGTAGTAGTAGTAGTAGTAGTAGTAGTAGTATTAGTAGTAGTAGTAGTCGTAGTAGTAGTAGTAGCAGTAGTAATCAACAGCAACAGCAGATTACTAGTAGTAGTAGTAGTAGTAGTAGTAGTAGTAATAGTAGTAGTAGTAGTAGTAGTAGTAGCGGCGCTAGTAGTAGTAGTAGTAGTAGTAGTAGTAGTAGTATTAGTAGTAGTAGTAGTAGTAGTCGTCGCCGTAGTGATAGAACTACTCGAATCGTCGTCGCAGTAGTAGTCGTAGTCGTAGTCGCCGTAGGAGTAATAGTAAGTTTAGTAGTAGTAGTAGTAGTAGTAGTAGTAGTAGTAGTCGTAGTCGTAGTAGTCGTAGTAGTAGTAGTAGTAGTAGTAGTAGTCGTAGTGGTAGTAGTAGTAGTAGTAGTAGTCGTGGTAGTCGTGGTGGCGGTGGTGGTCGTAGCCGTGGCCGTGGTAGCACGAGTATTCTTCGTAGACGTCGTATTATGAGTAGTATTAGTAGTAGTAGTAGCAGTAGTAGTAGTAGTAGTTTAATTTGTGCTAGCAGTGCCAGTGGTATTAGTAGGACTGGTAATACTCCTAGCGTCGTCGTAGACGAAGACGAAGTCGTAGTCGTAGTTGTAGCCTTGTCCAACCACAGAGAACACGACATCTGGACAGCGGACTGTCCAAAAGGTCCAAGGGCGCCCTTGATGATGCCACATGTAGCGAAAAGCGGTTGCCACGGGGTGCCGGGAACGATGCCGAACACGATCGCGTCTTGCACGCCGCCTAGCCGTCTTGGGCTTCGAAACGTTGCTAGGTTTCAGCTGGTCAGCGGAATGGCTATTGTTCTCAGGGGAAGAAACGTGGGGCGAACGCCCTGAAGCGAGCTCTCGAACGAAGTCGTAGTAGTCGAGTCGTAGATGTAGTGTTAGTAGTAGGGGCCGTTTGTGCGCGGTTCTGAGCCCCTCTTGGGGCTAGTGTGGCTGATATTGGAGCCACCTTAAGGCCTGCCTCAAAAGCCCTTGGGATGCGAAAAGCCGAGACGGCATCACATACCTGAAACACATCGATGTGTGTTGTGCAATGTGGGCCTCTCGGGGTTATCCTTCCGAGGCTCCGTCGCCGTTGGGAGCAGTCTTGGGGCCTCTTCGCCATGCATGGGGCTCTTCTAGAGCCTGCTCAGATGGCATCTTGGGCGTCTTGGAGGCGCATCTTGGGTTGTTTTGGAAGCTCTGGGGGCCACAAGGATGCGCTGACGAGCTCGTAGACCCCCCTCCCAGGCTAAAAGGCAGTTTGGACCTCCGGGGGGAGTGGGGGGCGAACAGGGAGGGGGAAACCACTCATCATACATGTCTTGTCGCCCCTGGCAAGCGGGGGTTCTGCGTATCCCTCCTCCCCTCCATCCTCCTTGTCTGCCTCGTCCTCCTCATTTCTCCTCCTTCCTCCTTAGCGCCAGTTATGGCCAGCGGCCATCGTTCCGTGGTCCGCTCTCGGTGTGTGTGTGTGTGTGTGCTGCGGCGCGGGCTTCTCGACTTCGGCAAAATGAAAGGGGATCGATGATGAACGCTCTGGGAGTCTCTCGGTGCGCGTTGAATCAACAGCGCCGCTTCCCACGTCATTCCCACCTCCCCTCTCATCGCCTCTGCCCTCCGCATCTGTCTCATTTCGGCGCGCCCTAGCACGTGCCAGGCTGCGTGGTGAGCTCCACCTGCTGTCTCAGCGGGGCATACCGCATGGTGTACGCCTTTTCATTTCGGCACACACACGCGCATATCGCAAGTTTCGTGGCCAGAAGGGTGTTCGACCTTATGTCCCGTTGGGCGCGATCGCATGGTGGCGCCGCGCCCTTTGTCGGCAACCCTCACACGTTTCGGGCCCCATGTGGGGTTGCACCTACGGCCCAGTGGGCCCGACTGCATGATCGCAAGTTTCGTGGCCAGAAGGGTGTTCGACCTCATGTCCCAGTGGGCGCGATCGCATGGCGGCGCCGCGCCCTTTTTCGGCAACCCTCACGCGTTTCGGGCCCCATATGGGGTTGCACCTGCGGCCTAGTGGGGTCGACTGGATGGCGTACGCGCCACACATATAGCCCACGCCTCACACGTTTCATGGCCCTCCACAGGAAGCTCCACCTACGGTCCCAGTGGGCCCGACCACACGGCGTACGCGCCCCCATGTACGCACACCTCTCACACATTTCGTGGCCCCATAGTGAGCTCCACCTACGGTTCGGCAGGCGCGACCGCATGGCGTGTGCGCTCCTATGTCGGCACACGCCTTACACGTTTCGCGGCTCGTGGAGTTCCACGTGATGATTCAGTGGGCGCGACCGCATGCTGGCGCCACGCCCTTTTCGGCACACCACAAGCGTCGCGTTCCCTACCGAGCTCCACCGAATGCCCTTATGGCGTATTCCGCATGGCGCCACCGCGTCATTTCGGCACAACCTTCACATGTTTCGTGGCCTCACCTGCGGCTCTTTCTAACATGGAGCTCATGGCAGGGTTCGCCTGGCAGGGCCGCCTCATTTCGGCACAGCGCTCACACATTTCGCCCCCTCCATCCACATTGCCCAAGATCTCATCCTTTTCGCGGCGGGCTACCGATTAGGACTGGGCGATCTCATGCAGTGCTCGCAGCTTCATAAGATTGGGTCCTTCGCCATGCTAATTGTGTGTGTTTCTCGCCTCGGGATCCTTTCCCGAAGCTGCACCTCGCCGAGAGCGTTCTGGGGGTGCCCGAGTCACCCCGAACGGCCGCCGGAGGCAAGATTTACGGCCCGAAAGCCACAGGGAGGAGGGCTCGAGGTTTGTTAGCCAGCGTTCTGTCACAATCTTGAGCCTACAGGAGGCTTTCCGTCGCCGCGGCAGGATTCCGTTCGGGCTCCGCTTCAAAGCGCACCCCTGGAGAGGTCGAGGGGTAGTTTTTTGAGCGGGGGTGCGGCGTTGACCTTCCAGTCTCAGCACGGGAGAAGCAGGATGAGGTGGACATCGAGAGAAGAATGGATGAGGACGTCCTCGCTCCCCATGCCCCTCGTCGGCATCCTGCTCTTGTTCCCGGCCCGATGGATACAGCCACAAGGCACTTCAATCACTGCCTTCTCTAAATCACCAAATTACACACAAACACCATTATCAGTAATGACTCTGTTCTCTGCCAGCATCTGTGCCGCGTCGTGTCCCTCAGTGCGAGTGGGGGCTGCGCTCATATTGCTCTCCGTGTATGCGACGGATACGAGTGCCGCAGGCATGAGTGTTTCCGACGGCACACTCGAATTGCAGGGGTCTGGGATTGTCGAATTGGATATTTCCATGATGCAGACCTCAGTGGAAGCATCGCGGACCTCAGCGGCTGTGTCGCACGAGGGTCACAAATATGCACGTGGCGGTCATTCTCAACGCGTTTCGCGCCATAATCATGATGGAACATTGTCGCGCATGCTTGCGTCAATGCGATCATTTCTGTCACCAGAAGTAGCTACACCAGCACCGACAGCATGTGTGGATTCTGACGCGACAAATGCTTTTGGCAATTCGTGCGACATCTATTCGCACAATTATTCTGAACCATTTGACGGCATTTGCTTCGACCCGTATTATGACGATGAAGATTTCACCTCTGCAACAAGTTGTTGCGTGTGTCCAGAAGCATGCCCCCCGTCACAGCCATTTGACCGCGTCATAGATTGTGAGGATTGGATTGAATTCGTTGATCTTCACGCTACACAAGTCAGAATGTCTCATTCAAATCTTGGTGGCATGGGTCCAGATTCGGATAGACCCAGGGAGCTCAGGTATTATGGAGTCGGGCGTCTTCCAAATGGAGTCTTGTACGATCTAGTCATGGTGAATACAAGCGCGTATGTCCCCAGAAACACAAATTGGAACCAGATCAGTAGTGGAGGCTGGGCGCTTGTGAATCTTCTTGTTGGGGAAAGGACAACTCTCAAGGGGGAGTTTGTGAGATTTCACACCTGGTGTCCTGAGGTTCCACTGGTGCCCAAGATCACAATCTGCGATATCGACCATTACATAGACGGGGAGAATGAAGTATTTTTCCTCGACGGCATCACCGCCGTCTACACGGTTGATGGTGACATCGATTTTGATTTGAGGATGTACGAGTTTGGAACTACAGTGACCGACAGCCCAGTTGCATTGTCATCATACACCATCGAGTCTATCCCAACAGCGGTTTCGGGCAGGACCGCCCGGAAATATGTTTCCAGCTCTGGTGGTAAATTTGGAATCAAGGCAACTTCGATGATGTTCGGCCATGGCTGCGACAACCCAACGGATCCAAACAACCTGACCAACATCACTTGTCCGGATGCGACGTCGGCACCCGTTGACCAGGCGAAGCGGTGCTTCATGGCCGAGTTCAACAACACGAGCGAGTTCGAGCTCGGCTTCCAGGTCCTGACCTACCATCCCGAAGACCACGTCCAGGTGGGGAGGAGCGAGAGGCGAGGAGGGAGGAGGAGCGAGGCCCGCGGCGGGTGGCCGGTGAGCCCGCCCGTTCCCGCTGCAGGCGCTAGGATGGCCTATTTTAAAACACCTGTGCCTCGTCCAGTGTTTTCTGGCGTGGCAATTTTGTTCACTCTGCGGCGCAGCCTGTCGCTGGGTTGTGCTCGAGAGCGTCCAAAGGAGCAGGCGCGAAACGATTAGGAGGAGGAGGAGGAGGAGCGAAGGCGAGGAGGACGACGAGTAAGTGGCCAGGTGTGGGGCCGCAACTTCGCCTTCGCGGGGACGTCCGACTACTTCGTCGTCGAGGGGGCCGCGACGTGCCGCCCCACGGCCAGGGAATACTTCGAGAGTCTGGTCACCCCTGCGCCGACGTCCTCGCCGACGGCAGCACCGACGGCTTCTCCGACGCCGTCTCCGACTCCGCCACCGACGTCTGCACCGACACAGGTCAGAGGCGGCAAAGGCACTGATACCGCTCATTACCCTTCCCTTCTTGTCTTGTCGCCCTTTTCGGCCTCACTGGAGGCCCTCGTCGCCGCGGCTGGATTCGCTCTGAAATTTTGGTCGGAACGCACCCTGGAAGAGGTCTGGGGAATGGCGGTATCGGTATGATTCGGTTTCCCAAACGAGAGGCAGGGGGGAGGATAATTGCAGGAAGATTGTTGAAAAAGACGAGGACCGTCAGAAGGCCGCCCAGGGATGGTGGATAACCAGGGGTCCATCGTCGAGGACGTAAGGCGGGAGTAGCGGTCTGGTGGTCTGGTTCCTCTTACAGGATGGAAAGGGGGGGGTGAGGAACTGTGCGCGTGAAGCAACCATGGCCTCGTGGTGCGGCCTCATCAGCCGTGCCCTTTGGGTGCAGGGCGGTTCTTGCGTTGATTCCACAGCGCGTGTCGCATCTCCAGGGGATCGAGCACCCGTGGGATCGAGAATCGTTGTCCAGGCCGCGAGAGCACGGATGTGACTGAGGCCGTCGCTCGCGACGCAGGGTATCGGGCTGGACTCGGCGTTCGGAGCAGTTTTCGGTCCCTGTCGCCAGTGCTTGAGGGCTCTGGCAGGTCTGGGCTTGTGGGACGGGTGTTGTCGCATGGGGGGGTGCAGCGGCAGGCGGAGGGGAAGCAGAGGGAGGAGGCACGAGGAGGTGCAGCAGCAGGGGAGGAGGGGTACGACGAGGAGCAGGAGGAGGAGGAGGAGGAGGAGGAGGAGGAGGAGGAGGAGGAGGAAGAGAAGGAGGAGCGCAGGGATGAGCCCAGCCCCTCCTTGGGGTGCACGGGGTGGTTGTTCTGGGGGCCACCCCCTTGCCGGACGCGTCAGCGCCTTCAGGCAGCTTCTCCTCGAGGGGGGCCATCGTCGTCAACGAAGCCGATTTGACGTCGTACGCTTCCCTGCTCCTTCCTCCTTCATGCGCACATCCATCGTCATCCTCCATATTCTCTCCGCCCTGGCACTTAATACTCCTCGTTCTCCCCCCCGTTAATCCTTCCTCCCCCATCACTCCTCATCCTCCCCCCTCCATCCCTCGCGCCCTGTCTACTCCATGTTTGTTCCATCCTCCCTGATCCTCCCCTTCCTCCAGCCCCACCTTTTCTTCTTCTTGACCTACTATCTCCTTAGCATCTATCATTCGTCTTCTGTCCTCCTTTTCCGACCCTTTCTCCTCCTCTTCCTCCTCTTCTTCATCATCATCATCCTTCTCCTCTTCTTCCTCCTCTTCCTCTTCCCCCCTCCTCCTCATGCTCCTCCTCATCCTCCTCACTTTCTCCTCCTTTTCCTCCTCCTCCTCCTCCTCTTCCTCTTCCTCCTTCTCCTCTCTCTCTCTCTCATCGCTGAAGGTCTCCTCCACCTCTCCCCCCCGTCATCCTTCCCCCTCTGTCTCGTACCCTCCTGTCCTTCTCCAGCCCTCCTCCTGCCCGCTTCCTCCTCCCTCCCGCCGTTCTCATCCGTTTCTCTCCTCCTTCTCGCCCCCCTCCGCCCTCCTCTGGAGCAGGAGGAGGAGGAGGAGGATACCACACGACACGATACGATACGATACGGGAGCACTAAGGGCCAGTTCATCCCGATCGTCACTGTGCTACACTCGCTCAGCCTAGCTTGTATTATGTAGGCTGCGAACAGCATCGTACAATATTGATAACTTCAGCATGTAGCAGTTTCGGACCCTATGTGGCGAAGTTGACCCTGCGGCGGCCACATAGTCGCTAGGATGTGGGGAACGCCTTGGCGGGGAAGGCCCCGTAGCGACCCCGCTGGCACCAGCAGCACCCTCAGGACTCAATTCCTTTCCCAAGACCACCACCCCATCACGACGACGACGGTCCCCCCTTTTCCCCTACCCACAGAAAGGGCAACTATGGATTTGCACAAGGCAGGCCCCCCCCAAACCCCTGGCAAGCAACTCCTGACATCTGGCACTGTTGGCGAAAGCCTCACGTACATTCGCTTGCTCGAAGAGCAGGACAGCATGGATGAGATTTAGCGCTCGAGCGGACCCTTCGGTGCTGTGCCCACGAGCATTGTCGCCTGAATGTCCAAGAGAATTTGTTCCATCAGCACATTGACCACCTTCGCCTCCGGATTCGGGCCGAGAGCGAACTGCAGGCGCACCTTGCCCTCCATCTTCTTTGAGCCAGGCCTTCGGGGAGTCATAAACGAGAAGTGGCGAATGATGCCATCATGGCCCGCACTTTCAGGAAGAACATCATGACGAACGGGGGGGGGCAGGACTGCTGAGGTCTACATCCTCCCCTGCATTTGTTCGATCATGCGGCTCACTCACCATGTCCGTGCAGTGTTTGTTGGCTGCAAAACCGGTCTTCGCACGGTAGCAATCGAGCGGCACTTCGAAGGTCGACAGCACGACGGCGCACAGCAACGCCTGTTCGCGAGCCGTGGCCAGCGAAAACACCGACCTTCGCGAGAAGATCCCCTTCGCCTTTTCCTGTTCCCTTGGCCTCCTTCGGGCTGGGCTCCGATCCTGCCACTGCTCCATCTTCTGCGGGGCGTTTCGGGCGTGTCGCGAACTGCACTCCGACCCACGGGGGCATCGCCTCTGCTCCGAACAGATCCGCGTCCACGTCTTCGACCTGTGGCATGCCAGAGGTGAGAACAGGCGTGGCGAGTGCTTGCTTGTGCACCTCGTGCCGCTTAGCCACAAGCTCTACATGTCAAGGCCTCTGATACCTGGAACCCCTTGAGGGTCGACGCTTTGTTCCCAAGGAAGCGTCTGTAAAGCAGGGCCCCTGCCAGGTGTTTGCAGGCTGTCAGGCGCTCACCAAAGACCTCCGCACATACTATATGTGTATATCGTTTCAGTTGTATGTGCGATACGTATACGATTTGCGAATCCAGACCTACAACTAAACGTTTCCACACGGGCCTTTTGCTTCATCTTCCCAGGGGCAAGTGAGCATACGCGCAGTCGAAAGGATTCCCGCTTCCTCGGCTTCAGGGGAGCCCAACAACGGGCCTGTTCCAGGAGGGGCAATATTCACATCGAGGGGCGCACTACGCAGCAACTTCGCATCATACCATCAGGGCTAGAACGAATGTGTGGCTTGACAGCGGGCGTCCTGCAACAGTTCAGTTGCCTCCCCGGACACACACAAGCTGCCGAATGCCCGCAATAACCCACACCGCCCAAGGATTCGCATTCTGGCTGGGGACTGCCCCTCGAACACAGCTTCCCCTAGAAGCGTGCCAAGGCAAGCAGCGATCAGCTGCGTGTGGGATCTGGAGATTGCAGAAATACGCTGGTACTGCTTGAGCCGTGCGGCACGAAGCTCAACACAGAACAAACTGCTCTCCAGTGTTCGAGCATGTGTTGGGAGGACAGCGATCGAGCGTGGCATTCATCTTCCCACTTCGGTTTGCCCCTCATCGCTCTGCGAGACAGGCCAGCCACCGCAAGCTCGAGTTTACGAAGTTGGCCCGAGCTGTGTGAACAAACTACATTCCACCGCTGAAGGGACTGAACTTACAACATGGCAGAGCAAAACGCATCGCTTCCATCTAAGCGGGGTGCCCGGTGGCTGCCAGAAGAACCCCATGCCGCAATGCGCCGTCTTCGCGGCCTGCATTGGTTTTCCGAGTTCGCATTGAGACGATTGGGTGGGAGTCAGACGCGGGCCCATGTCCCGAACAGACTCGCCGCATCCTCACTGTCTCTTGCTGGGCAAATTTGCCACTCTACGCTTGGCAGAAGGCGGGGCAGCAAATGAGGCCTCCTGCTTCTTCTGGCTTCGCTGGAGACCGACACTAGTAAGCCCAGCATCCAGCAGCTCGCCCCTTGTGATCAGGCTTCGCCTGGCCAGATCCAAGGACAAGACGATGCCCCAGGACGAGTTGTTCTCAGCACGTTATCGGCACATTCGGTGAGCCTCAGTCGACCTTCCGCGAATTCCGCCCTGCTCCAGGGGGTCCGCTGGTCTTACTCCAGGGGGTCCGCTTCGCGCCATTTCGAAGTCCAACGGTCGACGGCGGGGCGAAACGCGTGAACGCACGACGGCGCAGCGAAAGTGCCCCATTGGAGCATGCCGCATCCTGTCCTCAGCAGAAGGTCACCACCCTCCGCGCGAAGGGCTGCGCAGGCTTTCTTGTCTCGCTGATGGCAGCGTCTTTGCTCCGAGCCTCTCGCCGCGCCGTCGATCGCTTCGTCGACCGCAGGCTATGAGGGAAGGCCGGCTCTGTTGAGGCGCCAGGGCGTGCAGATTAGTAGAAGCATCGTCTTCCGTCTTATGCTTTTTCAACAGGATTGGTGGTCCATCTCAGAATGGACGCATGTTGGTCCACACTCCATTACGCGTTTGAGGAACGCCCTGCAAAGGTCTAGTCTGCGCACCGCTCCATGCCCGGCAGGGCCAGGGGGCGCGCATTTCTGACGGGCGCGCACTTGGCTGCACGATCATAGGCTAGGCAGAAGACCAGATTGACGGATCAGAGAACAAAAAAACTCAAACAAACCAGTTTCCAGTGCGTTCACAGACAGAGGGGGGCAGTTTCTAGCCCAGACCGGCGCGCCGACGAGGACGCTCCTCAGAAGGCACACCGACCCCAAGGCCCCGCAACTCAACCGGCAGAGACGGCATGGGCACCTCTTCCCTCTTAGACGCCGGCCTCAGGCACCGCAGCGCGACCGCAAGGCCCCCAATCGCATCTTTGTGGGATTGGGCAGCTCTCTCGTGAGAATACCTCCGCGGAGGAGGGGGCCGCTGAATTTTTCCACGACCCCGAACCAATCCCCCCCCTTTCCATCCTCGACGCGAGCCCCCTCTCTCCCCGCCTGGCTTGGACCAAGTCGCAAGCCATTCACCGTCAGTTGGTCGGGCTCCTTGCAGTCCAGGGAAATCGCGCTTGCTACTGCCAAATTATCCGCCTGCCTGTCGCAGGCTCAGTCGATGTATTTCAGCCCGCCTGCGCTTCTGCTACGCTGCATGTGTTTCCTCCTCTTCATCTCGAAGGCGCGATTGCGCTGCTCGGCGCAAGCCCTGGTCAATTCCGTAATTTGGCCACGGCTCTTGTAAAAATCACAACAGCCAGCTTTGGGGCCCCTGCGCGCGGCCAGCGCGCGCAGTGGCATCTTCTTTTCTTGATGTTGTTTCCGAATGGCTTCTGGCCCCCCCCGTTGCAGCGCGTCGCCCGCCCAGCCTTTCGAGAGCTAGCCTCTCCAGCGGAACCGCGCGATAGCATAGTCCCCGCGAGAGAAAGAGAGAGAGAGAGAGAGAGAGAGAGAGAGAGAGAGAGAGAGAGAGAGAGAGAGAGAGAGAAAAACAAAAAAAAAAAAAAAAAAGTTGAACGTAGCGTGATCCACCATGCTCGAGTTGCCGTGCGCGTTGATGAAAGTTCATGCAACTCGTTCCCTTGATATAATCGATGACAACCCAGGTTCCTCCATCAGTTCCCTCAGTCTATGTCCAGCTCCCCAGGGGCGTCGTTCCTGCGCGACTCCAAGCCCCGCTGATTTCGCGCCAACGTTCGGCCGCTGCCCCTCCTCTCCTGTTTACTGATCCTCAGACCATCATTCGCATCAGTCATGATGAAAACAACAGCCGAGTGCGGGGCCTTCCCAACCGATCGCGACGTCCGTCTGTTCAATTTCTCACGGCAGGGCAAATAGTTCGGCATGGTTTTTCTCTCTGACGGTCTCGGTGGACAGTGCAATTCTTGACGCTTCGCGCATTCTTGACGCCGCCCGCGCAATCAAGAGCGCGAGAGACAGCCCGCAAAGAGCAGACAGCGCAGCCTGGAGCATCAACGACGTTAGGGACGAGCGCACCCTCAGCCGCGCGAGCGGTGACAAGGGCCGCCAGCAACCCGCGTGGGAAGACGCCAAGGAAGGGGGCGGCCGTGCCACCAAATCCCCAAGAGGCGCCCCAGCGCGGGTGCACGTTTCCGAGGCGCCCTGGAAGGATGCAAGGGCCACGCAGCCACCCCGAAACAACCCAGGCGACCCCATGGGGGGCATCCCCATGTACATGTGCCCTGTTGCCGATGTGGACGCCATGAAGGATGAACCCGCGCAGGAGAAGATAATGCGCCTGCAAAAGACGCTGGGAGGAGCGTTCAACGGAGTTTGGGCCGCATGGGTGGAGGAGGCTAGGCTGCCGTGAGACAAGGGGCCAGCGGAAGCAAAAAGCACGACCCTAAACGGAGCACGGTCCAGTCGCGCAACGATTGTATCCAGGCGCGGGACAACGCAGGGTACGACACCTACAAGATGGACAGCGACCCAGGGCTCAGCGTCCACGGCCGTCGGTCAAGGACAAGCACATGAAGCTCCTCCAGCGCGAACCCAAGACCCACGCTCAGCGCGGACCTGCCAGCAGCAGTGGATCCGCCCCGTGGACAGCAGAAGGCAGAGCAGCCGCGGCGGCACCCGTGCATGATCGCTAAGCAGGTGCCATCGGCTCCGCCACCCCCGCCCGCTGGCAGGATTGGCAGGAGTGGGGCTCCTGGAACCACCAGAAAGCATCGTGGACGGAAACAGATTGGACAGGGAAAGGCAAACGCTACTCCCCCAGAGGAGACGATCGATGCACAGACAAGCGTGCACGATGGTGGGACAGGGAGCGCTAGTACGCCCAGGGGTAGCAGGCTCGGGCTGGCCTGACAGCGTGTCCACCGGCACTCCCGGCCCGTCGCCTGCGACCCCCCCCCCCCCTCGCCGCCTGCACCTCACCCCGCTGGGGGTGGTTTCACCTCGCAGCGCCTGGCCTCGGCCATGATATCCTGGGGCAGCTCCCGCTGGGGCGGGGGCCTCCCCGCGTCTCGCCCCTGGCGCAGCATAGCTAGACAGCCCACGCTGGATAAGTGGACCTTGCCTGGACCTCTCCCCCCCCGCCTCAGCAGATGGGGGCCGGCCCGCAGGCCTCGCCAGCCCCGGGGCCGCCTGCTCTGCTGTCCCTCAGCGACAGCCACTCTTTCTCGGTGACAAAAGGCCGGCCGCGGATGCACCCCCCCCCCCAGCGCACCTTCCTTTGCTGTCCACTTGACAGCCGCCCGCTATCGGTAGCAGGGGCCACTCGCCTGAAATAGTCGCCTCCCTGCACGCCGCTCAGCCGGTACCTTGGCAGCTTGCAGCTCCAGCTATGTTGCGCAAGGGTGCTGCGCAGGTACCCCCCATGTGGCGCGTCCGACGCTGGCGCACTCCAGCTCGGTCTGCATCGACGTGGTCCTGCCGCCCCCCATCTTTCTAAGTGTCTTCTGCGGCGGTTAGCTGCACCCCCCACTTGTGTAAATGTTCTCGGCGTGCAGCTGCTATCAACTCACCTGCATCTTGCGGCGGTTAGCTGCGCCCCCCTTCTCCGCGGCAAGGTGTACTCTGAGGTTCGCACCCAACCGGGCAACCAGGTTACAAGGGGCGCCTCGGCGCGGCCGCAGGCCGGCCACGGAGTGGGACGGCGCCATACGCGTGGCCTGGTGGGCGCCCCCCACAGCGCCTCCGGGGTTCGCCCGCGGCGGCTGCAGTGGCCAGAGCGGGCGACCAGTGGGGCAGGCTGCTCGGAGGCCCCCCCCCCCCACGGGCCGAACCTATGCGTCGTCTGCGGTTGGCACTGGTGGCCCTCTTCGCAGCAGGTCGACACTGTGGTGCTCGGACAGTCGCTGGTGTCCACCGACATTGAGGGTTACTGTGCCTGAATGCCTCGCCTTGAGTGTTGCTGCCTGGTACAGCCCGCGTTCTACGCATCGTCGCACCATCCCCGGGCCATCCCCGCAGGTGCCGGACTCGATGCGTTGGTTGCCGCCGGCCCCCCCCCGCTCTGCGGTGGAGTTTGATGGCTGCGCGCTAAGTGGTTCAGCCTTCCGCGCCTTCGGCCCTTGTTTTCCACCGCCAGCAGCCTGTTAGCCGGGCTCGTGCATCGTTACTAGCCTGGCCAGCTGCTCGGAGCTTGGCGCAGCAACGGCGACTTACTCCGTTGCACTCGCACTCGCGGCCGCTTGTGCACTTTGGTTTACTGGGCGGCGCCTGGGTGCGTCTGCGAGTGAATGTGGAGCATTTTGTTTTGTGCACGTGCACCGCGCGCTCTGTGTGCAATTAGCTTTGCGCCGCCCGCCCCGGACATTGCCCGTTGTCGCCAGACCGTGGTCGAGCGGCCGCCGACCGCAAACATTATAATGGCGAAGTACCCAACCATGTGCCGCTGCGAGCACCGCTACTGTGAACATCTTCTTCGGTGGCGAGCCCTATGGGGCCGCGAACCGCGTGGGGGGGGGCGCCGACATGCGCGGCCGGATACATGGCGCGAGCGGAAGACGATCGGCCTGAGTATGAAAGATTGAGCGCGGGTGAGTCTGAGCGCGAGAGGGTCTGATTATGAATGAGTCTGCGTGCGATTAATTCTATTTGCATGACTGCGAGCATGCATACGCCTAGTGTAGATGTACGCGAATGTGAATGGTTGGGGTCTGCCTGACTCTGAGAGCTCGCGACGCTGAGCGTAGCCTCCGCAGGGGGCTTCCCCGGGAACCCCGACGGCAGCGCCCGCGCGCCGCGACGCCCATGTCGGCGCGCTCCACGCGAGGATCGCGCCCGCTTCCCCCCCTTCTTTTCTTGCCTCTTTGCCCGCGCGCTCCAAAGTCCAAGGCTGCGGGCGCAGCGCAACGCGGAGCCCTCGCGACGCGCGCAGGTCGCCCCGAAGGGGTCGCAGTGACGCGCGCGGTTCGTCCGCTGTGCGGGGCAGACCGTGCTTGCTGGCTAACTGATAGCGCGCATGGCTCTGGCCGCTGGAAAAGCGGCGAGGGGCGCTCGAGGCGCTGGGCAGAGCGCAGCGCGGAGTTTGCGCGACGCGCGCTGATCGCCCCGAGAGGGCCCCAGCGACGCGCGCGAGTCGTCCGCGGCGCGAGTCCAAACAGTCGGACCGCCAAGAGAAGGCGCGGCTGGGGCGGGCCGTTCCTCAGGTCAGGCCTCGCGGATAAATTCGGTGAAGCCGGGCTCCCTGGCGAGGGCCGTCGCCTCCCTCCTGCGCCGCTTCGTGCGCGCCGCAAGCTGTTCCAGCTGCTTGCGCAAGCCCTCCGGCGGCCCGGCCAGGAAGAACTCGATGCGCGGCGCGCGCATGAGCAGGAGGCCCTCGTGGCGCGTGGCGCGCGAGAGCAGCGCGTAGAGCTCCAGCCACCAGTCGTCGTCTTCCTTCTTGCCGTTCCCGACCTCGTGGCGGCCGCAGTCCAGGATCACGCCTGGGCGAAGTCGGCCGAGGGAGCAGCGCGCCGGGCAGCCCACGGCCAGGGCGAGAGTCCACAGGACCCAAGGATGGCTGCGAACTGCTCGCGCCCCGGAGGTCTGGCCGTCCCCGGAGCGCCGTTCCCCCGCCCCGTCGCCTTCTCGCATGGTGCGAAATGGGTGTGCGCGACGCATGCGGGCGGCGGCGCTGGGGCCTTCGGTGGAGCTCCCTACGGGGCCACGAAGCGTGTGAGGGGTGTGCCGAATTGGGTCTGCGTGACGCATGCGGGCGGCGGCGCTGGGGCCTTCGGTGGAGCTCCCTATGGGGCCACGGAGCGCGTGAGGGGTGTGCCGAATTGGGTGTGCGTGACGCATGCAGGCGGCGGCACTGGAGGCTTCGGTGGAGCTCCCTATAGGGCCACGAAACGTGTGAGGGGTGTGCCGAAGTGGGCGTGCGTGACGCATGCGGGCGGCGGCGCTGGGGCCTTCGGTGGAGGTCCCTATGGAGCCACGAAACGTGTGAGGGGTGTGCCGAAGTGGGTGTGCGCGACGCATACGGGCGGCGGCGCTGGGGCGTTCGGTGGAGTTCCCTATGGGGCCACGAAGCGTGTGGGGGGTGTGCCGAATTGGGCATGCGCGACGCATGCGGGCGGCGGCACTGGGGCCTTCGGTGGAGCTCCCTATGGGGGCACGGAGCGTGTGAGGGGTGTGCCGAATTGGGTGTGCGTGACGCATGCGGGCGGCGGCACTGGAGTCTTCGGTGAAGCTCCCTATAAGGCCACGAAACGTGTGAGGGGTGTGCCGACTTGGGTGTGCGTGACGCATGCGGGTGGCGGCGCTGGGGCCTTCGGTGGAGGTCCCTATGGAGCCACGAAACGTGTGAGGGGTGTGCCGAAGTGGGTGTGCGTGACGCATACGGGCGGCGGCGCTGGGGCCTTCGGTGGAGCTCTATGTGGGGCCACGGTTGAGGGGTGTGCCGAGTTGGGTGTGCGTGACGCGTGCGGGCGGCGGCACTGGGGCCTTCGGTGGAGCTCCCTATGGGGGCACGAAGCGTGTGAGGGGTGTACCGAACTGGGTGTGCGTGACGCAGGCGGGCGGCGGCGCTGGGGCCTTCGGTGGAGCTCCCTATAGGGCCACGAAACGTGTGAGGGGTATGCCGAAGTGGGTGCGCGGGGACGCATGCGGGCGGCGGCATTGGGGCCTTCGGTGGAGCTCCCTATGGGGCCACAAAACGTGTGAGGGGTGTGCCGAATTGGGTGGCGAACGCATGCGGACTGCGCCACTGGGCCCTTCGGAGGAGTTCCCTGTGGGGCCACGAAAAGTATGAGGGGTGTGCCGACATGGGTGTCGATGATGATGGCGATATCGGCGATGATGATGGCGATGGCGATGATGATGATGCTGATGATGACGATGATGATGATAACGATGATGATGATGATGATGATGATGATGATGATAATGATGATGATGGTGATGGTGATGACGACGATGACGGGGTATGAAGGAGGAGGGGGAGGAGGAGAGGAGAGGAGAGGAGAGGAGAGGAGAGGAGAACGCGGACTCTACGACGGTCAGTCGCCGCCACCGGGAAGAACGCGGTGATAATCGCGAGTCGCAGGGTGAGGGGCAGGGAGAAGACGGAGGGGACTTGCCGATTGCCCAGCACAACCCGCTGGCAACACGACCCCTGGGAACACCCAGCCGCTTCGGATTTCAACAGATTCTGCGATGGTCGTTCACCTACACCGGGAAGATAGCGAAACGGCTCGCGAGCCACAGGAGAAGGGGCAGGGAAAAGACAGACGGGACCTTGCCGACCGCCCAACACAACCCGTTGGCAACACGACTTCTTGGAACACCCAGCCGCCCGGATTCCAATAGCTTTTGCGACGGTCAGTCGCTTCCACCGGGAAAAGTGTGAAGATAGTCGCGAGTCGCAGGGTGATGGGCAGGGCGAAGACAGAGAGAACCCTGCTGAACGTCCAACACAACCCAGTGGCAACACGACCCCTGGGAACACCCAGCTGCCCTGGGATCAATTATTACACCGGGCCTGGGTGGTGCGGTGCCTACTGGCTGCCTTAGGCCGACGCCCCCCCTTTTCCTGCTGATGGCCGAAAGGGTTCAGTGGCTTCCGATGCTTGTGTCTCCTGTTTCCTATCGCCGCAGCGGTTAGCTGCCACAACGGGTTGCCTACCGTGCCTGGCGTGCACTTCTTTCTCTCTCCCTCGTTTCACCGGGTGTATCCCACGCGGCTGGGGTTGCCGCCAATACCGCCGTTTGATGGTGTTTTGACAGCCTGGATCCCATGCGAGGTTCACACTGGGAGCGGGCGGTCAGGCGAGGTGGCCCCTGACCTGCTCCTGGCTGGTGTCGGCCTCCACTGGTGACTGGGAGGGTTCCGTGAGGTTTCGCTTCGAATTCCATGCGAGGGCCGCACAGGGGATGGGTGGTCAGGTGGCCCCTGGCCTGCTCCTGCATGGTGGCAGCCTCCACTGGTGACCGTTTGGGTTCCGTGGGGTCTCGCTACACTGCCGTCCTGTTCGGTGCAAGGACTTCGGCATGTGTGGCTCTGGGCGCCTGTCGGCTGCTTTCTCCTACATGGACTTCGCTTTCGGCCTGTGCCACCGGGTGTACATACGAGAGGATCGGCCGTTTGCAGTCTTGGCTGTGACGAGGCTGCCCCCTCTTCGCGCCAGCGCTGACACGATACTGTTGTGTCGCCCACGGCACGGATGTCGTCCAGGTGTGCCTGTCGGACCTGTTCGTTTCGGTCGGGCCTTATGCCGACTCACACCGGTGATCGTCCTCTGTGTGTTCATGGTCGCGACGCCGCGCCATTTTGGTTGCGCCTACTTGATGGTCGCCACGGGGACTTCCACCCCACCGGGTTGGGAGTGCCGTTCCTGGTCCTCTTGAGTGGCTGCCCGCGCGTTCGCTTCGCCTGCCCTTTTCTTTTCTTGCTGCCTAGTCGCGGCCCGGCTAGTTTTCGGATGGCTTTCGACTTGCTTCGCGAGCCCGCAGACAAAAAAAATACCCCACCAGCTCATCCAGAAACGATCAGCAGGGGAGTTGGTGAATCAGGGGCGACAGGGCGCATGCAGTCGCGCAGCCATACTCGGGAAAACAAGGATCACAACTAGCTTCCCGCATTGAAGTTCAAGGTGGGATCCGTGCAAGCTACGATGGTGCTTCGACGAGGGGTGAGCGAGGGGTGCTTCGATGACTCGTACAGGCTGCTGCATTGAGTTGTATATTAAACTCGCGTGCGTTTCGAAACTTGAAGCCATCTTGGGGTTCTCTTGGGGTTCTCTTGGGGTCCACTTAGGGCCCTCATGGAGCTCTCTCTTGGGTTTTTGTTAGAGGTCCTCTCTGGACCAAAAATACCCCCCCGCCACTTCGCGGGGGAGCCCGTCCAAACGCAGGGAAGGGGGAGGAGGTTCACCTCCCGCGCATGGACCGGCAGGAGGTTGGAACACGAAGCGCTCTAGAGCACCTGCGCCCAGAGGGCTGGTGGGATTCCATTGTGTAGAGCGAGATGCAATGGAATAGAAACTAAGTTGTGCGCCCCCGCCTTTTGAAGTACGCTTGGAGGCGCGCCAATGTGTCAAGTGCATGTTTGCGGTCAACGTGTAGGAAACATGCATATACAACCCGCCTTTTTGTTACTGAACTATGTGGCGTTCCACCCTGCTCGTTCATGAATGCTTGGCTCCAGTACCCTGCAGCCCAATCGATCCGAGTTTCGTAGCCTCCGCTGAATGTCCTCCAGCCGCGTGCGAGATCCATGCAAGCAATTGGCCGATATAAGGGTCCGGCTATATGTGTCATGAGCTGCTAGCCAGCAGCCACGACTAGCCGTGATAATGGATGCCGGACATGTATCTGCGTGTCCCTGCGGCGGCGCGCA
The DNA here is from genome assembly GCA_963575745.1 of Prorocentrum cordatum. Lineage (NCBI taxonomy): Eukaryota > Dinophyceae > Prorocentrales > Prorocentraceae > Prorocentrum > Prorocentrum cordatum. The sequence goes on from CAUYUJ010014478.1 coordinate 80,879, forward strand.
GCTGAGAACCAGAACGGCGGCGTTAGGAGGAAGGTGAGGGGGAAAATGATAATGGGGAGGAGGCGGAGGAGGAGGAGGAGGAGGAGGAGGGAGGAAGAGGAGGAGGGAGGAGGAGGGAGGAGGGAGGAGGGAGGAGGGAGGAGGAGGGAGGAGGAGGGAGGAGGAGGAGGAGGAGGGAGGAGGAGGGAGGAGGAGGGAGGAGGAGGAGGAGAGAGGAGGAGGGAGGAGGAGACGGGAGGAGGAGGGAGGAGGGAGGAGGAGAGAGGAGGAGAAAGAGGAGGAGGAGGATCAGGAGGAGGAGGAGGACGAGGAGGAGGACGAGGAGGAGGAGGAGGGGGGGAGGCACCGACCAGGCACCCACGGATGCGCCCACGAGAGCGCCCACAGAGGTTCCGACTCCAGGCCCGACGCCCGCGCCGACGCCTGCGCCGACGGGCGCCCCCACGGGTGCACCGACGCCCGCCCCGACGGCCACGCCGACGGCCACCCCGACGGCCGCGCCGACGGGCGCTCCCACGGCTGCACCGACGCTCGCCCCGACGGCCACGCCGACGGCCGCCCCGACGGCCGCGCCGACGAATGCCCCGACGAGCGCGCCGACGCCCTATTCCGGGGAACAAAGAACGATACAGACATAGACGTTCGGGGGTCCGCACGGACCTCCAGATGTGTATATTTAGTTGATTGGCTTTCGGCCCATCTTGCCACTGTGCCTGGGCTGCTGTGGTTAAGATGCCTCTAAGGTGCATATGGGGGTCTCTTGGGAAGCCTCTCGGGGGACTTTGGTTGCAAATGTCTTGCGGGCTTCTGCGGGGCCTCTTGGGAGTCTCTTGCAGTCTTGGGGGCCTCTTGGGTCGTCTTGGGGGCGCCTCCGGGGGGGCTCTCTTGGTGTTATCTTGGGGCGGAAGGCTCGAAATGTGCGTTCGTGTTCCCCCTCTTGATCTCCTCTTGGGCCCCTCTTAGGGCCTTCTTGGGTGCCTCTTGGGTCGTCTGAGGGGCCTCTTGGGCCGTCTTGGGGCCCCTTGGGGGATCTTCGGGCCGTCCTGGGGGCCTCCTGGGCAGTGCCAGGACGCTGGTTGGGGGCTTCTTGGACCGTTTTGGAGCTTGGGAAGCTGAAGAAGGAGAGAAGGCAAATAGCAGCCAACACCGAAGAAGCATACGTACATGATTTTGACCCCTTAGGGCCCTCTTGGGGATGCTCTTTGGCCTCTGTGGCCGTCCTGAGGCCATCTTGGGCGTCCATGAGCGATCATGCGGCGACCTGGGGCCCTCTTGGACCGTCTAGGCGGCCTCCCGCGGCTTTCTTGTCCCATGTTGGTCCCTCCTGGCGTCCAGAACACGCTCCCAGGAATCCCCGCCAATCCCCAGGAGCGCCCGGGAACCCGGGATCTCAGGCCCCTACGAATCTAGAATCCTGGCTGAAGCAGCAGCAGCATAGCTGAGAGCCTTGGGGCTCTCTACTTCGTGCCAAGGGCACGGTGGCGGATGTCACTTCGGCGGCGAGCGAGGGGGGGAAGTGAGAAAAGGAGGAAGGCCTTTCAGAAGGCGGCGGGATTTCTGAGAAGCCCTCGCGCCTTCTGGGAGGTTCTCTGTGGCATCCGGAATGGCTTGGGACACTTTTCTGAAGTTTGGGAGACTTCAGAGCCTTCTGAGATGGCCCGCCCCTCCTCACCTCCCCCCCGTGCTCGCTTCCGATCCTTTTTTGTTCCTCGACATCCGACCTTCTCTCCGACGGCCGCGCCGACGCCCGCGCCGACGAGCGCGCCGACGCCCCACCCGACCCTGCCGACGGGCGGCACGACCGGCGGCCTGCTCCCCACGCCCGGCCCGACGGAGGTGCACGGGATCGGCGACCCGCACCTGGCCAGCTGGGCACCTCAAAGCAGGGTTCCTTTCGACTCGATGCGATCTGACTTCGATGGGTTCCGATTTCGATGTGGTTCGAGCTCGGATTCCGACTGGTCTCTCGGTTTCTCAATGCACGCTTTATTTACTAGCGTGCCGATTTCTGCCGATCCTCTTTCTGCCGATTAAAGCTGCCGATGAAGAATCACAGCCACCGCTCAGTGATTCCCATGGATCGAAGACATAGACATACACAGGAGCTTTCGGAGCTCCACGCGGATTTTTCGGATCGGCTCCTGGGCCCTGGTGGCGACGCCTCTGGCGACGCCGATCCCAGAAATCCGAGCGGACCTGCGAGAACTTTTTGTCATGCCACTTTTGATTTTACTACTGGAGGGCCTCCCGGGGGGCAGAACCCACCGACCTCGACGTACGCGTTTTGGTTGTGAGTGTGATCGATTTAACCGTCGTGGGACGCCCACATCGACCACAACCAGTACTGAGCTGGCCTCGGTGTCCCTACGATTGTATTGGCATGCGCAATAGGTCCCCCAGGGTGTGTCCTTGCTGTCGTTGTGGCCGCTTGTTGTCTCCGAAGGTCAACCTGCACGGGCAGCACTTCGACCTGATGCAGCAGGGCGTCCACGCCCTGCTCCATGTGCCCCGCATGGCCGCGCGGGCGCCAGGAAACCCTGCGACGTTGGCGTCGCGTGTGTCTCACTAGCGTGCGGTTCCGCCTTTGTCTCGGGCCTAAGGGGCCCTCGCGGGTCGATCCGGCTTGAAGACAGACAGCAGAAGGATGGGGGACTCTTAAGGGAGTTGGAGCAACAGAGAGAGAGAGAGAGAGAGAGACAAAAAAAAAAAGAAAACACATAGCGAGCGTTTGTCCGCGGCCGTTTGTACTCAAGCGTGCCGGCCGCCAAGATATGACGGTGCCTCATCGCGAGTCACACAACTTGCCATCGAGACCGAACACAAATTCGCTTGGGATGGCCCGTCGCTCCCGCGACGATCTCCTACTTCTGAGATTATCGTACTACGGCACAACAGAGTTGGATATGGGCTTCGCCTTAGGCGAAGCTGCCGGGTGGGCCTCCCAACCCCTTGCAAACTTGGTAGCGGAGCTGGCCTATGGTGGTCAGCTCTTGCTCCATTCCTTCCCATCCACGGCGCTATCTGGTGGACTACTGACATGGTGGAGCATCACGGTGCAGTGGGTTTGCGCGGAGGAATGTATCTAACTACGCACAACTGCAAGGACACTTGCAGCGCCACCTCCGCTGTCACGGGGGCCTCTTACATGAGTCCCACTTCCCTGCGCTACTGCACTCCTGAAGTCCACCCTCCTACTCCTGTTGGAAGCTTGTTCGAAGACACCATGCATGGCAACATGCGGTACGACATTGTGGCGCCTCCACCCCCACGCAGGCTAACGACAGCACACCACAAACCCCAGCCACGAATGTCCGACCACGACAAACATGGCCATTGGGTCGGCATTGCCGTTTTTGGCCTTTGGTGGGTTGGTAGCGGGCGTGCTGTGGGACACATGCAGCGTGGCGGAAACGACACAAGAGCAATTGGCCCTCACTGGGACCCTGCTGGTCAGGTACCGTTCCGCGAATTCGTTCGAGAGGTACTTGCCTGGATCAGCGTGACCACAGGCAACATGACCCCCTCCCAAACAGGCTACGGCATTACAGCGCGGTCTGGGGGGCTTCGCGCGGACCATAGCCATGAGAGTACCTCCCTCAGTCATCAACGTTGGCGTTCATATTGGTGGCCGCCACACCGATGGCGCCACCTACGGCATGTCCTCTTCAGTCCGAAGTTGGAGACCTTAGAGGAGGAGCGCCAACTCAACTCGGGAACGGCTATCATCGACTTTTGCGTCCATGCGAGAGAACGGATCGACCAGGCATTCGCACGCTTCGATACAGCCCGCTACGAGGCTGATACCGCAAACTCTACAATCCCCAACTTCCATATCGTAGCCGTCATCCTGTGCAGGGCTTTCGGAGTGGGGACGTCGCGCGCACAGCAACTCCGACAGTCACTCAACCACCAAACGCCGAGGAACCAACGACAATTTGATGCCCCACTGGAACGCATGAGGACATATGCCCACATCTCCGAGCGAACCCTTGGCAACATCGATGGTCTCCTTAGTCACGGCCACCGCACCGAAGATTGTTCATACAGAGACCAATTCAGGGAAACCTGCTACAGACGTCCGGAATGATGAGCCGCAGCCAACAGAGGCCACCACCCTATTAGCCCGAAGTGGTGACCCGCCTACGGGGTCGCAAGACTCCTGGACTAGATATCAGGGGCCGTCGGCAACGGCGGTTCCTAGATAGGCCACAACCCGTGCTGGCTCATCGGGGCGACCCGCCGAGTCTGACTTTGATTCGGAACAGACACCAGCACGTCATCAGATGACGAAGCTGCTGCCCTTGACCATTCTGACATGCCTACGTATATCACAGAAAAACCACATGGATACCAGAAGCACAAACGCCGTTGGATACGTTTATAAAGAAGCCAGCCCGTAAGGTACGACGCACTCTCCGAGGGGCACTCAGAGTGCAGGATAAGGGTCGCGGCAAGGGTAAGGGCAAACGACGGCGACTGCATGGTAGAGGTATGCTGGCATCCTTGCCACCCCTTACTGGGCCACACTACGAAGTTGTATTCTTGGGGGCAGGTAGAGGCCATGGCATACCTCAGGAATGGGCAAGGGCATGGGCTGTGAAATCTGCCATAGCACGCGACATTTCCGTCGTGAATGCCACCGAGGCGATGGGAGAGGCAGGGGTCCGTCAATACATTTGGTTCAGGCTGACTCGGACATACAGTATGTCGGTTCTGAGACGCTATTAGCCGACCTTGCAGACGCCCCCGCTGCCGCTGCCCATAGCATGGATGCCAGGCATCTAAGTGCCAGCATGTCCCTCGAGAGATATGCCGACGAGCTCTTCGAGGAGACCTATGTTGGCCATGATGGGATCAACCCGGCGGACTGGTTGGGCGCGCCCATCGCGGGGCAACCTGCGCGCGTCAAGTTCATCGAGGATTTCCGCGCGCCCGCCGAGGTAGACCACGACATGGCGGGGGCACCCGCGGATTCTGACGCCAGTATTCGAGCGACGGAGGAGGAGGTATCATTGATGCTCCATCCGCAGGTCATCGGCAATCCGATAGAGCGAGAATATCACGACGACGACCTTCTGCGGGGAAGCCCGCGAGATGCTGGTGATCTTTCCGCGCGCGTCCAATGCGAACTTGGGCGCGACGAGGACTGTCACTCCACGTTCGCGGCGCATGGCAGGTTCGCGAGCCGCCCAGTGCGCAGACGGGTGATTCGCACGGACGACGAGGGCAAATGGGAAGTTAAGAGTCATCGCCCGCGGCGCCATTGCCGGAGCCGCTCACGCGGGCACTCGCGCGCTCGCCCCAGTGGCGCGCAGCGCCCGCGCCCTCGGGACACAAGGGCCCCAATGACTCCACCAAGGAGGGGGCGCTCGCAGGGGGGCCGGCCGCAGATGGGGGATCGCCCAGCTGAGCCTGCAGCGCGAGGCGTGCAGCGCCTTGCCAGCTATGGAGGTCATGGGCTGGCTCGCCAGTACATATATATATGTATATATATATATATATATATATATATATATATATATCCAAGCGCCATGCAGTGCTGGCGCGACCCAGGCTGGACTGAGCATGACATCCGTCGCTGGCGTTCACTTCGCAACGTACGCGGCGCGACGGCGGCATAATTGTTCGCGCCGGCAGAAACGAGGGCGCCGGGGCGGCCTCCAATCTTGAGAGAAGGGATCTCAAGAGGGCCATCATTTAAACCTACCAGTGCCTTGTCTGCCCTTGCGAACAAATTGCCGACCACAGACCCGCGCGTCCGGTGGGTCGACCATCGAGGGGCCCTAGCTTTGAGAAAACACTGTGGGTCTGGTCTCATGGAGACGGTCAGGGTCGCACGGTGGGCCCGACCCATCATTCACCTGCAGAATGCTTGACCGAAGATGATTACCAGCAGACCACGGAGGACGAGGCTACACGGATCGAGCGAGCGCGGCAGCATCTCGACAGCAATCACCGCCTCAAGAAGTACAACCGGTAATACCATGGAGAGGCGTCTGAGACACCGTCTGCGGGGCAACCTGCTTCCTCTTCTCATGGCCTTCCAGAGGATGATCGAGGAGTCGGCACTCCGGTTCTTGCTGGGGCAGTGGGCCCGAGCGGCGCTGCGCTCTCCGAGGCGGAGTGCACCTGCGAGACCGACAGCAGCATCAAGACGGACATAGTCGTGGATGTCTCCAAGCGGATAACCGCAGACATGGAGATTGCCCCAGGTTCGACAGTCGTATACAACTGCAGAGAAATAGGCGGGATAATTACCGCTGCGCGCAGCAGAGGCGCAGAGGCAACGCTGCACAATGCGATTTGGAGTGCAAGACCAGTGTCCATATCAAGTACATGGCAGCTCATCAGCCAATTGGCCCGCTTCCGCAAGACGAGCCAGCAGCCAGCGACGCGGGGGAACCTGCGGCGCCATCTCCTGCGAGGGGCACCCGCAGATGAACCGCCAAGGGGCCCAGAGCCTCTAGATAATAAATCGGGGAATGATGTGGATCTACCCCCAACTCCGAGCACGCCAGGGTCACCTGCAGCCGCTCAGGCCAAGCACATGGAAAGGGCCGGTTGAGTTGACGCTGATCCTGGAAGCAACGAGTCCCACATATGTGCGGGGAAACCCGCATGAAGACAGCGCTCCAGCTCCAGAGGCCTGGCAGCGGCTGCAGCAGCATCAGCGGCGCCCCATGTCGGAAGCGCGCCTATGCTTTTGGATCCTGCATTCCCGCGTGGCCCAGCGCCTGGCCCCGCCCATTGGGGGCCAGGCTGGGCGCCGTCATTGGGCGGTTCATCCAAGGGGGCTTCCTCGTTGAAGGGCGGCGCGGATGCTAAGCTGCGACTGGCCTCGAAGGCGCCGGGAGCTGCCCCCGCAGTCGCCGCGTGCCAATGCCGCGACATTCACGAGAAAGTACAGGCATCTGGGAGCGCTAGCTCATCGGCAGCCCCCGCAGCGCCTGAGCCCGTGAGGACACCTGCTTGACCCGTCGCCGCTCCTGCGGGGCAACCCGCTGCTACTCTCGAGTGAGCTGAATGGGGGCATGCGATGCTGGGGGGCCTAGGGCACCTTTAACCAGACGAAGATCAACCCAGCATACAGGCCCTTTGCTTCTTCTGGGTCTGAACGCTGCAGCGCGGCACATGTAACATTGACTGCGCCGCCGCGCACGCTGATGATGATGTTCTTGCCCGTCAGCGCGTCCTCAATGTGTCGCGGAAGGAACCTGCCCTCAGCTTCCTGTCCGAGAGGGGCCCCCTAGTGCAGGTTCTGCGGAATGAGCACCTCAGCGTGTCGTTCATGAGCGAATCCGGCAAACATCGCTGCTCGGAATGGCTCACTAAAGCCCCGCGGCACTTTCCATTCCCCAGCGATGGGCTCTCCGACTGGCTCATCGGATGAGTCACCTCATAAGACGAGTGCAACGGTTGGGTAGACTTCGGAGACTTGCTAGAAAACTTGCCGCCAGCAGAAAATGCGTCTTGGCACCGTCGCAACCAGGTCGCCATTAAGAAGTGCCTTCGAGGCCGACGTTGGGCCGATCAGGCACTGGTGGCGCTTGACCTCTGTGGAATGTTCGACGCTTCAGGCATGGCGAAGAACAGGCCCCGGGCGAATGAACTCCAGTTTTGCGGGAAAAGCGCCCGACGCTCTGCCTGCGCCCTAGCAGTGGGCGCAGCAGCCTGGGCGCTAAACGCAGAGTCTCTATGCTCACGGATAACAGACCTGACCGAACCGGGGGCGCCTTTTTTATATATATATATATTCCTTGCACGAAACGGGTGAACATCCCGAGCATCTTATACGTCGGTCCATCTTGCCGCAGCGAGGACAACGCCAAAGGCAAGATCAGGCAGATGATTCATGGGTGTCCATGCTTACCGGGTGACGGGCGGATCCCATCTGGCCTGCGAATAGAGTCTGGAGATTTGGTTATGGTGAGCCTCAAGCATTTTCTCCGCGACACTATTCCGATTTGGCGCTCTGCCAACATGGCGCCAGGCATCGATGGCAGGACCCTGCCAAGCCACATTGTTCAACTCATCGGCATCAGGCCCGACAGTGATCAATGTAAAGGCGATCGAGTTGGACAGGCGCGGGTCAATGAGTAAGATATCGAAGACAACCATCAGGGCAACCTGCAGGCATCCGCTCATATACCGTGAGCAGCTATGAGTGGCCATGCGATGCATAAGCATTGAGGGTAGGATGTATCGAGGACCCCCATACAACCTTAAGGCCCCTGCTTCGACACCTGCGCGACAGGTAGAACATGCCACTGTCTCCACGATGCAAGAGACATACCAAGCAGGGACAGCTGCGGGAGGCTCGGATAGGTCATGGATCCAAGCTCAGAGTGCTGATCTGTCTGGTATGACATTCAGCGGAATCACAACAACGGATCGCACGCGAACGACCCGCGGCGCATCCAGGCGCAACAGTTGCCAGCGCCGGCAGGACCACCTGCCACATTCGCACCCAAGAGCAGGGCCACCACCCCATTGGGCACTCCACAGAGCGCTGGGAGCACCAGCGGTCTACAAGCTAGGCTCCAAAGTACAAGAATGGGTCCTCAGCTTTACCAAGACTTGCAAGCGACATCGCCGACTGCATCTCCACGTGCTTCTGCAGGGCAACCTGCCACCGCCGACCAGGAGTCTGCCCGGAGAGCCGAGAGCCTCTTGGGTCAGCAGCAGCGGGCGCATAGGCAGATGCGCGAGGCGATGCAGAACACGCGGCGGGATGGCACTGACCTCCCAATCGCGAACTGGACGCCCCCATGGGAAAGCGTGCCTGCCGAACCCATCATCTGATCATCCTAGTCGATCTGGTTATATCCCAGCATTCTCCGGTCACCCGACATTCGACCCATCGGCTTCTGAAAGGCCCGCGGCTCTTCCCATGGATGCCCCTGCGTTCCTTGACTACTACGCCCAGTAGACTGGCATCCCACGGGTTGGTATTCAGACCAGGAACTCGTACGTTCGGGCAAATGCTGATGGCTTCTACCGGTCCCAGCTGACGCGCGGCGCTGGGCATGAACCTGGCGTGCCAGGCCAGGCGCCTCCCATGGGCCAGGAGGTTGCAAATCATGGCCCCGAGCTAGTGGCACCCCCGTCAGTGGGAGGGCTGCACCCTCAGATCTTAGCCATCCATGAGGCGCAGCATGCCATTCTCTCAATGCAACTGGCTCGCCAACGCCGCAATCAGGAGCGACAGCTACGCCGCGTGGTGAACCGTGCGGGGGCACCCGCCGGTCCTGCACTTGCGGGGCAGCCTCCTATGAGCCTATCAGTTGCGGTTGCTATGGGATCAATGCCTCTGGGACGGCTGTAGGCGCCTGCAGTCCCACCGAGTTGGCACTTGAGCGACAGACGCGTAACAGGCCATCGGCGGCGCCACCAACCATCAACGATAGTGATTTTACCAAATGCGCCATGAGCCTGGAAGATTTTGTATGTCACAACAAGGTCTGAAGGCTCCAGCGCGGTCATATTTGTCACGTGCAGTTCTGGGATCGCGCGGCTCACGCATGCGTGGGTCGGCAGCTGGAAGGCGCCCAAAAGGAGGCACCATGTGCTATATGTAGGGGCGCAGGCCTCATCACAGCTGAGTTTCGCGATGACCTTGCTGGGGCTCGCAACTCAGCGGGTCGACAAGACCTTCCGCGGGGCAAACGAACTCAGAGATCTCCGTGAAGAGTTGCACCGCATCACGGTGACGATGACAGGCGCTACAGTTGCTGCCGGGTCGCCACCCACATCTGCAGGGCAAACTGCTTCATCCTCCAATGTGAGGCAGGCTCCAATAGCGGCAGCGCCCGCCGCCGACGCGCCCGCGTCTCTGTTTGCCGAGCCAGCAGGTGCTGCAGGGGCACCTGCCGCAGCAGTACCAGCAGGGCTGCCTGCCAATGATCAGTGGCTGAGGCGCATAGAGAGGGCCACCGAAAGGAGCTCGCAACGGCTTCAAGCACCATGCGGCCGCATGCAATATGGCCGCCCGCTAAGCCAGCGCAGAACCGAGGGCCCAGCGAGCGCGCGTAGCGGCACCAGTGCCATATCTGAGCGTGATATGCTGCATGCGGTGTTGATGGTCAGCACGGGTGGGCAGATTGCAGTGCGCGCCGACGATGGTACTTTTGGAAACACGCCGCTCTCTCCACAACAGCCCCACATGCATGACGAGCACCCGTCTGCCCGGATCTTCCAGAAACAGCCCATCACAGAAGAGGAAGCCAGGGGGTGCACGAACGTCTTCGCGCCCTTGACAAGGGGCCAGTGGGTGTTGGAGCCGGGGCGCCGTAAAGGCACGCGCGGCGCACCGCTGTCCGACGTGCCAGGCATATTCGGATAACGACATGAGTTAGCCTTGGCAGCGAAGAGTGGGACCATGGTAGATGGTATGATGACTATCCTATTGGACATCGGCAGTGGCATCAACTTCGTGGGTTTTAAGACTGCACAGACGGTCGAGCGAGTTTCACGCTCCCGCGGTAACGACGTCAAGAAGCTGGGCTTGGCGAGGAGGCTGCGCGCGCGTGGTGCGGGGCATGGGGCCGCCATCTGTGACGAGTCACTGCATTGCAAGTTTGCACGCAGGGGGCGGGGCGACTCTGCGGGGAAACCCGCCATTGCCAGGCTGGGTACATCTTCAGCCAATGTGGCAGAAGGGTCTGGCGGGAAGTTCCTGTTATCCTGGGTCTCTGGAGCATGTCAAACACGCGCGCAATCTTGATCCTTGAGCAGGGGCACGAGAAGATCATCATCCCAGGCTCAGAGATGCATTGGCTCCTCCTTGGCATGGGCGCCAGCGCACCTGACTTGATGAAGACGCCCTCGGGACTCCTGGCGATAAGTCGACGAGTACGGGGTCGCAACAGAGGCTAGTGGCTCAACGGCGTTTACTGCCGCAGCCAATCCTCAATGCGAGGAAGCGCCCATGCTCGTCGAGGAGTTAGCTGACGCAGTGCCGATTGTAGGGCAACCTACCTCGATCAGCGCGGGGGCACCCGCTACTAGCGATGCCCGCGCGTACATGTCCCAGGACACTGGGGGCATCTGCTTCCCCATCAATGAGGAGACGATTTCCTGCGCGATCCAGTCTCTGGTGAACAACGCCCTCAAGACCTGGCGTCGCAGGAACACTACGCATGGGAGTGTCCCTACGCGTGCCGATCAGGATTTTGCCTCGCGCAACTTGCAGGCGAAGGTCAATCGGGCCATCTATGAAGAGGGCAGCAAGTGGACGCAGCCAGAGAACGCTGCAAGGACACTTGCTGGAGCGAGTGACACTGCCGAGAAGTTTAAGATGTTCACTTCGAGCAGTGGCTCAGCGGCGCATGGCACAGGCGCTTGGCGCCCCCATCGCTTGAAAGTGAGCGACGGGGGCAGGCGCGCGCCGCGGCCGCTCGCGCTTGCCCGGACAGGCCGAAACACTGAGGTTCTGTCTCCAGGCGCGGGGGCACCTGCATACTTTTCTCAGGCGCCGACTGTGCGCGCCAGGGGCAGCGGCGGACCTGGCTGCGCGGCCGCCGCGGACATCGGTGGACCCGGCTCAAATAAACGCTCATCACATCATGATCATTGTCGCGCCCTTCTTACCGAAGATATACGAACAGCTTGCGCTGAACTCCGAGCTCGAGGATGCATGTGCGATCGTCTCACTCACGCAGAGGTTATGACCTCCGCCAGTGCACAGTACTTGGGTGGTTTACCTTCGGGGGTTTGCCGAGTGCTGTGCGATGGGTGGCAACGCCCGCTGACTGGCGCGATCGATTGCCTGGAACGCGGGCAGGGCCACGCTATCAACGCATCCACTTTTTTTTGTGAAAGCTCGGACTCTACGCATGTCGATAGTACTTGTGGGAACCCCAGGTTACTTCTGGAAGCAATGCCCCACGCGAGATACCATTGAATATCTAGACTTGCAGCTCACGCGTATGCGATGTTGCCACTTCGGTCTGAAGTTCTACCGTTTCATTCATTGTTTACCCAGCGGTTCCCACCTGCAGGCGGCGACCACTTACGCGCGCAGCCCGACCAACTTGCGGAGAAGCACGCGCCAAACTGCAGGGTAACCTTCACAACGTGCTGAGCGTGAATGAGACAGGCATGGCCAAGGCGCCCAGAGGGCGGAATGGCGAAACAAAACTTTTGCCATCAGGACTGCAGGGTTCACCGATTGTGTATATATATGTGTATATATATATATATATATATATATATATATATTCTCACAAAACAAGGAGAAATCATACAAGTGCTTCACACCTCAGTGTCCACGGAAGAGTGGACAAGGGGGCTCGAACTTACGCTCAGTCTCTTAAGAATGGGCCTTAATGGGACCATGTCGCAAGACGGGTGACAATGAATCTTGACGACAATATGGTTATACTAGTCAAGATCCACCTATCGGGTACAATTACAATGCGCCTTTACCGAACGGTGTGACACATATCCCTACTCGATTGTATTAGGAGCTTCCGTTGACACATATCTTTTTCGGACACGAGGGCCAGCGACCGCGCCCAAGGCGGGTTGCGACCGTTGATGACGATCGCCCCCGCCCCCTCCCCCCTCGATTGAGCGTGGCCGCGCGCCCCCCCGTGCTCCCGAATTACCGACGCTTGCCCCGACCGACGCAGAACAACAGACAGCGCTACCAACGGATACCCGGATCAAGCAAGATGCATAAAGAAAGCCGATAAAGAAGCTGGCATCAAACCACGCAAGATACCCAAAGTGGCCGAAGATGGCAACGACGACTGCGGCGAAGACCAGAAGGGTCTCGGATGTGGCGCTTGCTACGCCGACCCCCCCTTCGACACCGACGCTGACAGCGACGACGAAGTGGAAACTTGCGTCGCGTTGCCAGCGGGGTTATCTGCGGATGCACATGCCGATGTGTTTTCCAATATCGCAGTTAGCTTTCAGCCGGAGTTGATCCTCTGGAGGAAACATCGATCAATTTTCACATGTTGACCTTGGAAGCAAGGATGTCCAGGACGCAGTGATGCCTTACTTGGATGCGTGTTTCGTCAGCGCTGTTATATTACAACCCAATTGCAGAACAACGGGGCTACTTTCTTATTCCAGCTCTAAAATCAAAAATGATACGTGGCATGCACCCCATAAATATGACCTCCCACATATCAAGTTGTGTGGAAGGGTTGCTGCACGTCAAGACGACCTCCGACGGTTTTACATGCGAGAACAGCCGGTCAGTATTTGGGTGAAAGACCACCATGGACCTTGCGGGCCAAACGCGAGGGCACTTGCAAAAGTTAAGATGTACCAGTGTACTACGGGTACACTGGTACTAAGTGGCTCCCATGGGGTATCAATACGTAAACCTAGTGGCATGATGGCTAACCATCCTCTCCTACGTGCACCCTTCGAGAGGAAACCGTGCGCGGGCCGTCATCAACATGCCTCTGTCTGTAACAAGGATTTTGCCAGGGTTGCCCAGTATACTCCGAAGGTGCAGTCCCTCTTCGTCGACGCAGTTCAAATTTCACACGGTCTGTTCCCAGTGACTCGTGATCCCTTCTATGATCATCCTCATTCATCTTCTGTGATCGTCGCCAACATGCGAGGATCCGGCTTGGATGGCCCAACTATCCCGCGGCATCTCGACTGTTCGATTATGAGATCGCCCTCTGGAGGATTGGGGTGTCGAGCATGTGCGGATAACGTCGACGTACATTTCCCTTTCTACGTAACAGTGACCCCAAACACTTTTGGCGGTGCGACAAGGAGGATTACCATTGGGAAATTCCAAGCTGCAAGAATACTTACTTACAGGCTAAACCTGATCGCTCACTTACGCCTGGCAGCCGTGGAAGCTGCCCGACAGACACGGACAGAGGCCTCTTCCTCCTGCCGGACCGGCAGCGCCACCACCCGCGGCGGCAGCCGCGCCTGAGGCACCAGCCGCTCCGCCACATGCGCGGCTACGAGCACCGAGACCTGGCTCCAGAGCTGGATCAACAGCAGGTGCCAGCAGGCGCGACATTACAGTGGGCAGACATGCTGCTGAACCGGCCGCGGGGCAACCTGCCTCGAGGGGAGCCGGCAGCTCGGGTCAGCACAGACGACTGCCACAGGTCAGAGCCAGACGCGGTCGACAGCAAGGAGGAGATCCACCTCCATGACCCTGCTGCTCGTCCACGACTCCCAGACTGATCAAGGTTCGATGTGCAGACTTAGGCTGCAGAACCTACGTAGCCTTGACCCTTGACCCAAGCGTGGTAACGCGCGAGTTGCGGAAACTACACTTGCGGTGGTTCCACGCCAAAGAGCCCAAGACGCGACTCATCTTAACTGTGGCTGGTCTGGGCAACGTATGGCTGAACTCGATCCAGGGAGCTTGTGACGCACGTCGGGAGCGCAGGGCTTGTGACAAGCCAGGGCATGCCGTTATGCCATCCACTGCGCGCCTCGGCAAGCAATGATGAAGTTGAATGCGACTTCATGTCCTACAACCAGGAACACAATATTTGTCACAGCATTATTCGTTGCGTTCGATATGCCACTGGAATCTAGATACCAGATAAACTGATGGCCAGGATCTTAGATGCTAATCTTTTGTGTTGGATGCAGCTCGGACCTGCCAAAACATTTTGCTCCGACGTGGAGGGCGCGCTTAACAGCGACGCCGCAAAAGGCAGTCCTAAAGGCAAATGGCACCGAGTTAAGGATACGCGCGCGTTCACAACGCGCTACGACAGGTGAAGCCAGGAATGGCATGCTACGACAACTGCTTCACGCCATGGAGGCTGAACTCAACAAGGTCAGACATACCTTTTGTATACGCGCGACTACTGCGCGGAGCTTCATTTGCCGCCAGTGCGTTCACCTCTTTGCATCGAGGTGTCTCCGTGCGACGCCCTGTTTGGGCGGCGACCAGCGATGCTGCCCGACTTGCTTGCTCTGGACCACGAACAGCAGGCAGGAACATCCGATCACTCTGGAGAACAGATGGTCCGCCGGGTATGCATTGAGGCTACCACGCAAGCCACTGCAGCAGCCAGAACCAACTGCGCACTACGGACCAATAGCAACACCACGGGTCATCACTATTATGATGAAGGAGATTCCGTCGACGATCATCGCCCCACGACTACGGAGGATGACTGGGGAGGCTCAAACGGCCCCTTCCCGGTCGCGCGGAATGATCCCGACAGGGGTCAAGTTGTTACTCGAGTGGAACACCGCGATGTACAAGTTCAGCGCGGCGACGCACGACGCTCATTATACATCGAAGCTCTGGTAGCCCGAGAACGTGGCTCAGACATCGCTGCGCTACGGACTGTGATGACATTTATAGCCAGTCTACTTGCGGGGCGACCTGCGAAGACATTTGGCTGCACCCTAGCAAAAGGGGAACGCGTCAGATGACAAGTGCGAGCCGACTACCTCCAAGGTCTCTCTTAATTCGCCAGTATATCATCAACGTTGTCTTTCGCATCGAGAGCGTAGTCCCTGTCAGGTTATCTAAGTGTGTCCACAGGCTACCTCTGGTGGCTTATGCTGACAGTTGCACACTGGTGGACTACGGCAACGACATGAATCCAGGCTTCCAAGATTACGAAGCCGAAGGCGCTGCCTACATGTATACGATATAACTGGATAAGTACATTCGAGGACCATCGACTGCCGAGAGTCCACCAAACCGCACATGGGCTGCGACCAAGACATGACGAAGTTCGAGGAGCCGGCAGGCGCACCGACACAAGACAACGACGCCAAAGAAGATCCAGAAGCCGAACAGCCACGGGGGGACGGACGGCCTCTTATTATTAATGAGGAATCAGAGGCGGACCTTGAGACGCAGATTATGGACGTGCGGTGCGCAGAACTACAGGAGGAAAGGGGACTCCTGGAGGCAGCTCCATTAGATGGTCCCTACGCTGCACCCGCGCAGATGATCACCGACAACAGCGCGCTGGTCAGAGTAGATGAAGAACAGCGGGGGCACCTGCCTACATGGGGTCACCCACGCGACTCCGTCATCAGGGGTACATATCATGTCCCATTGCGCTCCATGGACGAAGACGATTCTTACGGTTTGGATTCCGGCGGGAATTGTAAATCTATGTTTTGCGGCTGACATGTCAAAGGTAGTCTTATCAGATATAACAACATAGGATTCTAGATTTCGACCGTGAGACCACTCTGCGAGCATGTGTGACCGCTGCCGC